>OY735204.1:31734267-31824267 GCA_963457665.1 Thysanoteuthis rhombus | reverse complement strand
TAAGGAAGCTATCCTAGTTGACTATTTCTACTGTAGTGATTCCGAGCTTCCATAAATGACCGACAAAAGTGTCAGACTCGATGAAGCTTAGTAATAATTCAGATTAATTAATGAAAATTTTAGCTTGATGTATCCTACCTGCATGCATATCTCTCATTTAATCAGTGGTTCAACACCAAGAGCACAGGCCATTCTGTGTGAGGGGGGTGTAATAGCCAGTTACGCACAAAACGAAAAACATAATTAATTTTTGTCTCTTTTTTGTTATTCCTTCTTCTTCTTCTTCTTCTTCTTCTTCTTCTTCTTCTTCTTCTTCTTCTTCTTCTTCTTCTTCTTCTTCTTCTCCTCCTTCTTCTTCTTCCTCTTCTTCCTCTTCTTCTTCTTCTTCTTCTTCTTCTTCTTCTTCTTCTTCTTCTTCTTCTTCTTCTTCTTCTTTGCATCTCTCTCTCTCTCTCTCTCTCTCTCTCTCTCTCTCTCTCTCTCTCTCTCTCTCTCTCTCTCTCTCTCTCTCTTGTGGTTATGCATTTAATGTTTCATTCATTTCAAGCAAGGATGCCCAGTAGAAATTGGTATGCAGTTCCCCCCAAAAAAAATATTTGTGTATAAAAATAGAAAAAGAAAAATTCGCAGGAATAAATGTATTTACTTTCAACCAATAAAACTGTGGTTACCTCTTAGAAAGTGACCACGTTAAGAAACTGATTAATTAAATAAATGCTTTGAAAGAAAAAAAAGGAAATTTAGGGAGGGTCTCTAAAATCTGTTGGGAACGCCTGGAAAAAACCGGAACGTCCGGAACAAGTCTGGACCTGTTTTGATTTGATTTAGCGCTGCTGGGCTTCGGGCGATGAAATTTAGTAGCCAGAGCTTCGTGCGTGGAAATATAGCTGCCTCAGTTCCAAACAGATTAGGTATGCATAGTATTTAGAGGATTATTTTAGCTATATTCGAATCAGAATTACCTCCCCTTTCGTTAACAGACTGATTCAAGTTTTATTTCCATTCTAGTTTTCATTTCCAAGAATATTCACGAATGTTCTTAGTGACTTCAATCGGAAATTGTTTTTTTTTTCTACGAAATATCCAGTTTCAACATTCAAGTGAGTCGCTTCCATTCAAGCTGTACTTCCGAATCCGGTGATTGAGTTGAAATCGGTAAAATCAGGGCTCAGAAAGAAAGACAACACGGAAATAAATACTTCCTTAAAGTTATAGAATGCGTGCAGTTTCTTGGTAGAAAAGGGCTAGCGTTTCAAGGAGATGCGTTCAAAGAATTAAAGAAAATACAGGCAAAGTATGATTCATTCACTCGTCCAGATTATCAAAACGCAATGTTGAAAATGATAGCAAACCATGTTTTCAAAAGAAATCTGTTGTTGGAGATAAGAGGAAACGATTTCTTTTTACTTATATATGACGAATACACTGGCTTTACAAATAAGGAAAACCTTTCATTATGCATTTGCTCAGTAACCCAGTACATTTGTGTTCAAGAAGACGTTCTTGGTTTCTACCAACCGCCAGATATAAAAAGGGAAATAAGAGTTCCAATAGTCAGAAATCGAAGGATATTATTAGAGAGGTCGGGTGAATTTTAGTTATGCAAGTACTGTTACTGAACGTTGTAGTGAAAGATATAAGGTTTTTTTGCGGAGGACAAAGTATTTTATTCGACCTAAAATCTAATCATCAAATCAAAAATTATGAAAGTTTGAAGTTACAATTTTTGCAAAAAAAAAAATTAGAAATTGATGTAATGAAATGTATTTCAATATGGCTCCCCAAAAAAATGAAGCAGAAGAAATCTTATTACAGTAAAATTTATGCCCACTTTCTTGGGTAAATTTGGAAGAAATAGACGGATTAAAAAGGGGGAACTCATACTTCATATCTATATTATCGTTTTTCAAGCAATAATTCCTATGGGTAATCTGTCGAAAAGATTTAGATCTGCAAAACATACATTTCCAGCTGTGTTGCTAAATTAGCCCTTTTGGAACCAAATTTCACTTTTTTATGGCTAATCAGTCGAAAGATTTAGTTCTGCAAAACATACTTTTCCAGCTGTGTTGCCAATTTAGCTCTTTTGGAACTAAATTTCACTTTTTTCTTGTTAAGCCACAAATTCCGAATCTTGCTCCTGGCTTCAAATCTTACATAAATTAATATTTACACATAATTTACGATCAAAATTTTGGCACTGGTCAAATATAACTGCAGCAGTGACATCATAGCAGGTTGAGTTACTGCTGATGTTTACAGACAGTCAGGGTGTAATAACCTAAAGGGCAAAATTTTGATCAAAAAACAGCTAAATTGGTATCACTGGAATGGAGCAGTAAGATTCAAAGTCGACGTACGCAAAACCGTTTGATCCAAAATCTCTCAGATAAGTTCAAGATGATTCTTAAAAAACATCAGATTCCAATACAATCGGTTACCCAATTTTGTGGGTTTAATTTATCATCGATAATTTCACTTTTGTAATATTATTTCTGTGGCGTCACACGTTAAAGTACCTAGGAGACAGAAGTGTAACCCAAGGTAATTGAGAGCAAAGCACAGAAAATTCAGATCGAAGTATATTTTTATTATTTTACCAAGGAGAGGTCTGAACAAGAGCTAAACAGACCGTATTGTCTAAATGGTCCATTTGCTTGTAGTGCCATGAGGTGATCTCTGTTCGCCAAAGCTTTCATCAAAACAAAATTATATCAACAATACTTATGAATTAAAAAATGTATCAATCGACGGAAAATTGATCAAGGGACAAGTTACGATCAATCAATATTGGAAAAAGTTTCAAGGAAAGAAAATCTCTAGTAGCGATTTAGTAATTTTTCGATTATACTTGTCACATGACTGATCGCCCAAGCCCTATGAAGATCGTTGTGTTAAAAGTTAGCAAATAAAACTTTGGGATGCCAGGGGTTTTTTTTTCCTCATCAGATGTAGAGAGTTTGTCGGAAATAAATCATCTATCATTCCTATAAATCATATATCATCATCGTCATTATCAGCGACAACAGACTTTTAGTGTCCACAGTTGGACCTCAACTTTTCCCCAGGATTTGCCACACCTCATTATTGTAAACGCTGTCGAACCAAGACTCTCTGAACTTATCTATTTCTTTATGTCATCTTAAATTTTGTTGGCCACTGTTTTGCATCTGATCTCTTGGGTCTCATAATGACTCATGGTTGTCCATCATTCTTGCAACATGACCAACCCATTGCTACTCGAGTTTTCTAATGGATTCTATGATTTCCCCAACCCATTTTTTTCGCTCGAATGTTCTGCACTGTTTTGTGAACTCTACATATGATTTTGAGCAGGATTGTCTTACGAGCGTCGGGGGAGAACCCCTCAAGGAGCCATTCTCTTGGGCTGCCAAATCTTTATCGCTCTCCACAGGAGAAAAATCTGTCAAGAATATTCGATACAAAATCTTTCAAAATAAAAAAATGGTCCTTGGAAATTGATTCAAAGAAAATTAGTTAAATTAAGGATTACTAGATTAAGGAAAAACTTAATATATATTTAAAATTACGCCGAATACGGTAGATGTTGCATTTTTAGATGCAAATATATTTCTGACATCTAGAAATGCATCGAAATAATTTGAATCTATATGTGGAAGTAACTTCTCAAAAATGCGTGTATACGTGTTGAATGTTGCCAAAAATAAAAGAGAGTAAATAGAAAACACTTCAGAACATAGCGATATTCAAGCTACTAATTCATGTTGAATTTGGTTTCGTTTCTTTTGACTAACATTTGGACTTAGTCTCATTCTAGCAAAGCCAAGAAAAAACTCGGGAATTAATCTTTTTCAATTCTCATTCCCTTTCAAATAGGGTGTCGATGTCGTCTGTCGGATCATTTCTCTTATCATTCGCAAATATTCACTTTATATAGGTTTTAACAACCTGATCTTCCGATGTTGGTGTTTAATATGTAAGATAAAATTAATTTTTTTTTTGAAATTCCACTGTTTATTTTTCCTTCGTTGCTAAACTTGATGGTTGCAAATATACTATTCGATGAAACTACTGTCGGCAAAAAGCCAAGTCAGCGAAACATCATTTCGTCGGAAAGATTGGCTACGATTCGACAGCATGGCGCAACTGATGTCGGCTGTGTGTTGCAATACAACAATCGACGAAAATTATCTATTTTTCAATATAATAATTTGTTCCAAATGTCAAAATAAAAATGAAAAATCTGAAATATAACTCACCTTAGAATATTTCGGTTAAAATTGAAAATCCAGCTTTTATTTTTCAAGACGTGTGGCTCGTTTGTTACAAGGGGAAATTGCAACGAAAAGAGGTTATATGAAAGCAGAATCTTCATAGAAAACAGTTTTGTGTGTATGCCTGCGTGCAGGCACGTGTGTATTTTATCACTATAACTACTACTAATAATACTTAACATTGATTCATGGACGAAAAACACTCAGAAGTGTACCAAAAAAAAATCAATTTTATGTTTACAAAAGTCTGCCATTCGTGATAAGAATTGTTGGAGATAATCTTGATATCATTTTACGCCGTGTAGTTCTAGTAGAGAAGAGGTACAAACAATCAAAAAACTCAAATAATAGTGTAGATTAACTGATGCATGATCAATAATACCAATGCAATATTTTCTTTGGAAGTTCTCTATGAACAGTCGGTTGCTTTTAACATATATATATATATATATATATATATATATATATATATATATATATATATATATATATATATATATATATATATATATTATACGTACGTACATCAATACAACTGCAGGTATACAGTGTGCTGAGGTACAACAACCATCATGCACATATACACACTGATATATATATATATATATATATATATATATATATATATATATATATATATATATATATATATATATATGCAACGTAGATTCCAGACACTCCGATGACTATAGAGGTCCGCTACCTTTCCAGAGTAGTGACCTTTCAGAATGGCAGCTTGGATCTCTCTCTCTCTCTCTCTCTCTCTCTCTCTCTCTCTCTCTCTCTCTCTCTCTCTCTCTCTCTCTCTCTCTCTCTCTCTCTATGTATATACATATATATATATATGCAATGTTTAACCCTTAATTTAGGAGACTTTTAACGTATCAATATCAGTTTATTTGTCAATATACTCAACGTTTCCAGTGTGTGCAAAACATTTTACACTTGACTTGAAATCGCACCATCAGGAAATAATATCAATTGTTTCTTTGATGAAGCTATTTCACGCTCCAAGTTTCTCGAACATTTCGCTAACAGCTCATATATGCTGTGTGAGTTCGATGAAGATGAGTTATGATATCTTTACATTTGTGGTTGGCCTGAGTGGGGAAATTAAAACTTGTAATACTATAATGTATACTAGCTGAGCCCGTGGAATATCCACGTCTGTTTACGACTCAAATTACTTATATCATTCAGTTAGTCTTCTCTCACTCTCAGCCTGTTTCTTCCCATTCTCTCCCTTATCCCTTCCAATCTTCGTTGCTGATACATGATTTTATCTAAATGTCTGATAAAACATGGTTTTAAATTCTATTTTCCCCATATTCTCTCATCTTCCATACTGCTTAAGTTTCTTCCTCGTCTTGGTATTGAATCAACTCACTTCTCTGTCTTCTGGATACTTCAAAAGAAAAAAAAACTTTGCATTTAATCCCTAAAATTGATAAAAGGGTGATCAAGATACAGAGATACAGCAGAAAGGGGGTGTTTAGCACCCAATGGAAAGGGACCACCGGTAGCTTTATAGATGGTAGTTCACTTCATGTATTTCTACTGATAATATACGATATCAAATCTCATTTAACGTCGGGGGAGAACCCCTCAAGGAGCCATTCTCTTGGGCTGTCAAATCTTTATTTATAAACAACTTTATGATGAAGTCTTTTTCTGTGAAAACGTTGATCGGAATAGAAATTCTCTAATGACATCATAATATTGTTTTTTTACCACATGACCACTTGGCCGTGGGGTTTAGGGCATCATGTGATTCGGTGTAAGCCCATTTGGCGACAGACTTCTTGGTGCTACTGAAAACTGTTGATTGATTTTTCATCATTCAAATGTTAAACTTCATAAGTGAAACTTGAAACTGTAAATGTAACATTACTGAGAGCAAAAACATTAAATCTGTTAATCCCCAAAAAATGAAAACAGCTTTATTTTAATCATTTGGTAATGATGACCAAACCTTTTTAAACATTTTTTATTTATTCAAGTTTCCATTGAATCTTTGGAAACCTCTTGAAAAAATTCTTGGAGTGACAACATTCTTCTACTTGCGAAAAGTCCACATTCTGAATGCTCTAACAACCTGCTGAACCAGAAGAGAACATCAAGGTGCTCAACAACAAAATGACTACTTCTCTGGTAGAAGTCGCCAATGAATTTGTGGTCGAAGAGCAAGTAAACAACCAACAAACTCTCAGAAGAAACCAGGAGAGAACGCAAAAATCCCAAACCACCGACAACAACAGGACGACAGTTTGAAGCAACTGAAACAAGCAAAACAACCCAAAAGAAATGAAGATAAGATAAAAGAAGATACACAACAGCAGTCATCAAAAACATTATTGAAAAAAAAGATAGGGGCTTTCGAACTATTATAAAAGCTCATGTACAGGAAAAACACAAATAACAAGTTTGTTCAAAGGGAATGGAGACTTAACGGATAGGGACTGAATAGTCCAACATGCCCGAAAATTTTATAAAAAGCCCCTACTGCTCCAAACAAGGGGCACCAGACAGCTAAGGGGGTATACAAGTTATGAGGAACAAATATAAAGAATTAATAGAAGTTACCCCAGTTAACAGAAGAGGTGGAACTAGCCATCAAACAAACGGAAAAAGGAACAGCCTCTGGATCAGATAACCCTACCATCGACCTACTTAGTACATCTTGTAAAATAATCACCCAGAAACTAGGTGTCCTATCCAACTTCTGCCTGAGACAGAGTGAAGTCAAAAAGATTGGAACACTGCAGTCATAATGCTATTATAAGATAGGGAAGCTGGATGACCTAAACAACTACAGACCAATGAGCTACACATCTGTATCTACCAACTTTTCATCAAAGTGATCACCAACAGAATCACCAAAACAGTAAACGAAAACCAACAATGAGAACAGGTTGCATTTAGAAAAAGCTGCTCAACCATTGACCATGTAAAAGGGAAAGCATTAAAATATAAAATATCTCTTGCTGAGGCATTTGTCAACTTCAAGAGAGCCTTTGACTCAGTGGAAATCTCCAAAGTTATCGATGCTATCATACGAAAAGGTGTAGGCCCTGTATAAGTTAGTTTAAACAATACATATATCAATGCAACAGTCTATTAATTAGGCTACCAAAAGACTTGGGACCCTTTCAGCTCAAAAAGAATGTAAGATAAGGTGATACCAACTCACCCGAACTCTTCTCAGTCTGCCTCGAGATTATCTTACGAAACCTAGACGGGGAAAATTCAATCAGAATAGACGGCAAATACCGAAGTTACCCCAGTTTTGCAGACAATAGAGTCCTTTTTGCAAAAAAATAAAAACTTTGCGATTTCCAAGTTATGCTAGACGAACTGAAGAGAGCAAGAAAGTTGGTTTCAACATGAACTTCCGTAAAACAAATGTACAAAAAATATGTTGAGGATAAAGACACTTGAATTCAGATTTAAAACGTAAACCTGAAGATCACTACATCTACAAAGGAGAACAAATCTCCATGAAACCCTCAAAAGAAGAAGAATTCGAGCGAAGAATCATTTAAGGATGGGAAGCTTTCGGTGCAGTAAACTCAACCTTTCACAACAAGAAGTATTGCAAGTCTCAAAAAGATTGGCCTGCAACCAATACATTCTCCCGATGGACATCATGGTTCATAACTTGGATCCCTAGAGATCATAATCAAAACTGTGACCAGCAATATATAAGATGGTGTGTCGAACCTGACAAGTTTAGAAAGTATTGGATCCGCAACGCCCACGATATAGAGGTCTGTCGTATCTTGGAGAAGGTCCAAGTCCAACGACACAAAGGCAGCAGCTGCAGCTGATGATGATGATGATGATGATGATGATGATGATGTCACCCCAGAATTTTGATTTCTTTTATATTAAATTTCTTGCATCATGCACATGTATGTAAGATATTTTTTTGCTTCTTTTATATACGTAGTTTCAGTTGAAAAATGTACTGGATGGAGTTTTCAAAAATTTACCCATAAATGGCATTTAATGAATTGAAAGAAAGATTTGTCAAATTTAAAACGAGAAAAATGTTTGATACTGGATATCCAACCTCAGTTTTTTTTCCGGTTCTGATCAAAGCAAGAAAGGAAATGTAATGTGTGTTATGTGGTATTTTTTGGTAAGAGATGGAATATCTTATAGCCAGAAAATATAGTTCCTAAAAAAAATCGTCGCCTCCTGTTGATAAAGTCTATCTTTTTCTAATATACGACAGAATTCAGATTATTCGATTTTGTCAGTCGAAATTTGCCATTTATTTTCCTACAGAAACAAACGGAATTGCCACTTTTTATGCTGTACCTGAAAAAAGATAAACTTGCTAGCAATATAAAATTAGTAAATTAATGATATGTGTGTGAGTTAAGTTGTGATCAAGTAGCAATAGGTAAAAAAAGGAAGAAAAAATGTATTTATCTTAAAACCAAAGAATCGTTTTGTGAAATCGTTTTGATGTTTAATTCCGTAGTATTTTTTCCTGGTGGTGTTCTTTGGAACATTTTTTTCAGTTGTTCGAAATCATTGCACGCTGGATTTTTCTTTTAATTCTATTCATCTTTCTCCGGTTCTAATTAAAAGTCCGCTTTGAAAACAATAATGATATTTAAGAGTTACAACAGATTAATCATAAATTATTTCTTTCTTTCTCTGTCCATTTTTACATCCATTCTTTTCTCTCTCCCTTTCTATCATTCGTTATCACCCCATTTGAAACTTCCTTTCTTTTTTCTCTCATACTTTATTCTCTCTTATTACCCAAGCTGGTAATGCCGTCCATTTTTTTCCAAGCAGATCTTACCGTCTGATATTCAACATTACGAATTTGTTTCCCATTCTTTCAAATTTTATGTTCTAATTTTTCCTCTGTCTGTCTGTCTGTCTATTAGTCTCTCTCTCTCTCTCTCTCTCTCTCTCTCTCTCTATCTATCTATCTATCTCTCTCTCTCTCTCTCTCTCTCTCTCTATCTATCTATCTCTCTCTCTTTCTCTCTTCCAACCATTCTAATGAATCACGTAAATCAAGTAAAGAGAGCAAAATAATAGCAGTTACATGCAATTATTTCATTAATTTCATAATAAAATGGCGTGCCACCCAGCGTTACTGGTGTAAACACCCTCCTTTCTCTCCTCCCACTCTCTTCCTCCGAATCTTTTCATATGAATTTCCCTTTCTATCTTTCCCTATTACTTTTATTTCAATATTTCTACTCTGTCTTTTTCTGTCCTCTTTTCGTCGATTGTGATAACGATAGACTAAGACTCGAGAAGTGGCAATATTTACGCAGTTTCAGTATTAGATTTGCTAAAACTCGTGATATTAATATATATTTGCTATGTTTAGCTGGCTAGATGGAGGAAGAGAAGACTGTTTTATGTCAATTTTCTCCTTGGGGCGTGTCTTCTTGCCTTGAAAATGGACATTCGAAACCATGGTTTTGATCTGTACTCGAACACTGACAACTTGAGCCGATGAGAAATGTGCTTCCGTCAAACCCGCTGATTTGGCAAAACTGAATTCATCAGTTATTTTTCGTAAAGAACTTAAATCACACTAGGGTGGCAAGCCTTTGGCAGAGCTAGCTCAACCTTCAAAAAATAAGAAGATCCCATTAATCCTAAAGAGAAGGGTGTATAACCAATGCATCATCCCAATAATCACTTATGGAGCTGAAACATGGAACCTAACCAGGAGACAGACGCGTAAATTGAGAACCATGCATCGTGCACATGAAAGAATAATGCTGGGCCTCACATGGACAGACCACAAGACAGCACAGTATATCCGAGAAAAGACAAGAGTTATGGACATCATAGAATCCATTAAAAATCTCAAATGGCGGTGGGTCGGCCATGTTGCAAGAATGGCAGACAATCGATGGACATCACGACTCACATCATGGATCCCCCGAGACCACATGCGCAACCGAGGCCGGAAAAATGTTAGATGGAGAGACGAGCTAGACAAGTTCAGGAAGTACTGGCTCCGTGATGCCCATGATAGGGAAGTGTGGCAAATCCTGGGAAAGGTCTATGTCAAACGACGGACGCTAAAAGACTGATGATGATGATGAAGCCCCTGTTATCTGGAAAGTAATGTAATATACATGAGAGGATGTTCTGACTTCAGAGGTTTATGGTAGTACGTGTCCATGTAACGTATCGGTATCGAACGGGGCCCAACTCAAGCAAAGGAAGTAATTAGCCCACGTGATTTATAGATAAGTATCACCAGCTTGCCACAGTGGTCAGTCGCCCAAAGGTTGAGCCAGAGAAATGTGCAATGGGCAGTACCAGAGAGTGCAAGGAAAGCACAAATGTCAGAGTGATATTTCTCACAGGTCCTGCCATTTGTCGGTGTGATTAGAATCGGTCATACGATTCGACTGAAGAAGAAACCTCATCTCTCGTCCAAAGCGAGAACTCAGGAAAAAAACGAGAGTTTTCAGAGAGGTTTTCTCGCCCACGAAGAAGAATGAAGAATTATATTACGCTGGCGTTGAATGAAACATAAGTAGTTTACAACGTTGGAGTGTTTCGTAACGTTGTTTTTGTTACAGTCAAGAATAAGCTTCCTATTGAATTTATTCATTCTAATTTCATGAAAAGATTTCCACCATATCGTGAATATAAAATATTTACCGATGTAATTCCATTCCCGATATTTTTTTATCATCAGATATTCATTTCGTTCCAAACAAATTTTATCTTTAAATATGCATTGAAAACAAATGGGCAAAGAAATATTCAAATCCTGTCGAGAGCAAACTTGGAAATTTTTTCAGAAAAAAAAAAGCGTAAAATCCCCGAATATTACTTATCCTCAAGACCACTGAGTAATACATCGATTTGCTATATTTAATAAGTCCACTGTCATAATGGGAACGTTCAGCAATGTATATTAAATTATTGATTCCAGAATATATACTAACGCTTTCCAGCCTTACAAATAAATGTGAATGTATGACAATTTTTATCACAGGGGAGAGAGTATTGTTTTTTTTACTTCTATTTTTACGTATATTTTCTCCAAACGGATTTTCTTATTTTTTGCGCGATACATTTTTAATGTGTATATCATTATTTTTTTCTTACTGTCATTGTTATTTTGCTGATTTTTTCTTTTTAACAATGAATCTTGTCTGATATATCTGCGGATTTATCTGTTGAAAAATGTATCAATTTCCCTGAAGATTGGATTTTTTCATAATTCCAGGCACAGCTTTTGTGGAATGGCATTTAAATGTGAGATTTATAATCTCCTAAGATGGCTGAGCTTGATGCATATTCAATCTCGATACAGGTGGGACATTTTCGAGCCCAGATGAAGGCCAGGATTTCGAATGCTAATTTTTCAATAATACAACATGATTTGGAAGCCCGACACAATCTACTTTCCAGCCTTACGTGACCCTTCACTAGACGAAGCGTACATTTTCAAATATATGTTCATCTATCTACATTTTTTTATATTAAACTGGGGAAACTTAAATATGTGCCCGTTCATGGATGCATAATTACAATATTTTCCCAATTCATCGTTTACTGGTTTTTTTTCGGCCGATTTTTAGAGCTGATGATATGGTTGACTTTAGGTTCCAATGATTAATTGTTTACAAAATGTATTATTGGTGCTAGTTACGTTTGTTCAAATTATCGGATAATTTCGGAAAGGTATCTGAGGTGTAGAATCTAACTCAATGACAAAAGTGCAACACTAACTAAACAAAAGGTCGAGACAAAATTGGCAAAACGCGTTGCCAGTACATACCTGCATATTTAGGTACCAAGATCTTACTATTAAATAGTTGAAAGAGAGAGAGAGAAAAGGACAGGTCTTGCTCGATTTCTGATTCGTGATGTTTACTGATGGCTATAGAATGGAGTTTTGAGCAATGGCACTGAAAAAATCATTGTGATTAAGACGAGAGAAATATTAGGCAAAATCAATAAGGGTTAACAATGCTTAGTAAATGAGGGCATGACATCAAGCGCTGAAAAAGTCACTGAAATTAGGACTCGAGTATGTTAGGCAAAATTAATAAGGGTTAACAGAGCTTAGTAAATGAGGGCGTGAAATCGGGGGGTAGTGATTGTCAAATCATTCTCGAAAATCGTTGCTATTGTAGATCGTTCGATCTCACAGGATGCTCATATTTGTAGCTTCGTATTGGATGAAGCTAAGCTCACTAAATAAGGATGCCACGACGATGGAAGAGTAGTTAGCAAAATTGTCTAACACACCCTTTGTACGATAGTGATTCTATTCTTCATTTGATTCCGTACACCTGTGGCTTTGTTTCCTACAAAGCAAAATTCAGTAAATAAGACTGTCTCGTTGTAAAGCATTACTTAATAAGATGGACTCACACGCCATTATTGTCAGCTCAATCTAGCAGGTGTCCATACTTTTGGCGTACTGAGTTACACATAGTAAATAAAGGTGCATAGCCATGGTGCAACGGCTTATAAGCAAGTCTTATAGACCTTTACTTCAGTAATACGTTCAATCCCAACAGGCGACTTACACTTGTAATATTTTATTGGACTAATTTTGATAAATAGAAGTGCACAACCTTGAGCTTGTTTCACAAACTGTTACTTCTGTAATAAGATCGAACCCCACACTTGTAGCCTTGGAATTTACCAAGCTATACCTCATAGATAATAATGTGTAACTATAAAACTTATCCTACTACAATTGGCACCAAACACTTGTACCGTACCAAGCTTAGTAAATATCTTTGCCAAAAGAGTTTTATGTTGGTCCATGACGTCAGAGGTGGATGTTGGTGTTGCAGTATTCGAGGTGGAATCTTCCCGCCAAAAAAACATAATCCTTTTGTTTTCTGGTTGATAGTCTGGTAAAATGGCGTGTGACATGAAAGTGCGTACGAAGCAGAGCTGTGTTATTGAATTAAATGCAGAAAAAATAGCACCTATTGACATTTATCGACGGTGCGTTTCCACAGTGGCGACAGCGATGATAATAACAAAGCATGTTCCAGTTGGCATTGGAACAGCTGTCAACCCACAAAAGGAGGGGTACCTCTATCAGCTCATCCATGCAAATCGACGGATTGTGACCAGGTAACTGTGAACGGCTTAAATACGTTTGAAACGATGTTTGAAACGTAGAGATGTTGTATACATTTTGCTAGATTGGTTTCTACGGATGTTTACAGCTGAACAGAAAGACCGCCGAATGTAAAACTGCCTGGACCTGCTGAACAGCTATGAGGCTGATGGTAACATTTTCTTGGGCTGCATCATCACCAGCGACGAGACGTGGTGTCTCTAATACGATCTAGAATCGAAACGACCGTCCATTGAGTGGCGACATGCAAATTCCCCATTAGAGAAAAAATTCAAGCAGTCTTCAGCAGTGTGAAGTGGTGTGCACTGTATTTAGTCAGGCTAGAGAAGAAGAGAATCTTTCGTTTGTATCGTGATAATGCCAAGCTCCACACTATTTTGAATACCATGTATCACGTTCCAAATCTTGACAGAGCTGTCCTTCCAAACTCCTCGTAATTTTCCAGATTTGGCGCATTCTGACTTCATTCTGTTCGAACTGATTGAAGATGGACTGGACAGGCAACAATTTCCGTTGACGTAGTCATCGCTGCTGTGTAAAAGTGGATTGCCCCGGCTTGTTCAGATTTTTACGAGCGCGCTATGCAGGGTCTCATTTATTGCCGGTGAAAATGCATTGCCGAAGGTGGCAAGTAGAAAAATAGTTTTGTTGCTTAAAATTTGCTCTATCCGACGGCGTTATTGAGCTCCCGGTAAACGCTGCAGTTTCCATTGAATTCAAATGGGGGCACTACTTTCGGATCTCCGTAGAAGCAGGATTGTGTTCTGCCGAATTATTCCCTGTAAGGTATTTACCTGAAAGGAAACTATGGTTGCTTAGAGCAATGATCTGATATTACGCGCTGGCAAAGGGTTACACTGCTTGGTATAGGTTGCTGGGGGTTCGCTTAGCGAGAATCAATAGATGAGATGACAGTTCAACCAACTCTGATTGTATTTATGAGTGGACACGAATTGTCGCCCCTATGCGTCATGCTTTGTAGCGTGGAGACGTGCCTGCTCGAATTAAGCGCTTCTGTATGGATCGGTAAGCGATAGGTTTGTACGTATACTGCAATCCGATAAGAGCTGATTACTACTCCCCTGAATCTTCTGGGTGACCGGTGTCCCCCATCAATTCCGATGTTAACACCATCCTATTATCATCGATAGATAAACACCTGTTCTATTATGTACCCTATTACTTATTCTGATACACTTCTAAGTCTCATCATTTTCTATTTGTATATCAAATAAATTCGACAATAATAACATAAATCGTGTTCTTGGGATACATAATAAGTGTTTCCATTATTTTCTATATTTTTCAACTGCTATTGTCGTCCGTATTGTTATCAACACAACATTTTTTGAGTTGTTTTCCGAACTATCGAGAATATTTCGTTTATCATTCTATATACTATTTAAACAGTTGTATTCAGTGCTGTTTTCATCGACATGACATTTTCGAGCTATTTCTGAGATGTTTTTTTTTCATTATTCCATGTATTAATCAAAAGCAAGCTACACCTGAGGAAGGCTGAAGAATAAATCAACCGAAATGTTGTTTTAATGACAACAAAGATGAAGACACTAGCCGGAAAAGATATACAAAATAATAAGAGAAAAAAATACGTGATTCTAGCGTCTGCCTGCCAAGAAAAAAATATTCGAAATTCTTTCTTTTCGACTTGGCCCAAACACTGCATTTTATAATCCCTAGCAAATACGGAACGAGTTATATCACAAAACGGGCCTTAATTATCTACTAAGTCTTGTACAAAACAAAAACTGTTGAATAATCATCATTATTATCATCACCATCACCAACAGCTATTTCATATCTATGATTAATGTTCGTCAAATAAATGTTTATTCCAACAGTAAGCCACGGACTTATCTCTGTCCCTACGTATACAACCGACTTATTCTTCGAATTATCTAAGAAATTCCAATTCATTTGATACAAACTTCTAGTGATAACATCGACCATCGTTCCCCTGACATTACAGTAAAACACCAAACGATTTCCTAGTTTCATGTTTGACTAAACCAATGTTTTCTATGTTTTTGTTTTGTTTTGTTTTTTCTAAAGATATATTTCATTCTCTACTAAGATTATTTTAGAATACCGTATTAGATAGATAGTCCCCGTGGAAAAATCACAGATAAATTTGAACTTCTACGAGTTTAAATTTTTTGAAAATAAACTATTGAACTAAGCTATTGGTTCAAATGGTAGGTATGCGATATTTCTATCAGGAAAACTGTCACCTTCAAGCGGAAGAGTCCATTTTTTCCGGATAGAGAAAGAGAAAATGTCACGCTGTTAATCATAAAGAAAGATTTTCCCCGTGTTTTACGTGTCATCTTACGTTTTATTTCGTTCGATATTTGTAAACCTCAAATGTTCTATTTTCGAATTTGAGGCGTCTGATCGAAAGTTTACAATCTGTTTGTTCTGCCGTCTGTCAAGGATATTTATGTCAGAAGTTTTGCCGTTCTTATATTTTTTCAATCAAAATGGCTCTCATCATTATTCTGCGATGTTAGGAAACAGGTAATATTGTTGTACAAAACGATAGCACAAGAGGTAACTCATCTTCTGACAGGCCTTACTTCTAGAGGTCAACCAAAGGAATCGTGCCAAATTTAGGGTCATATGGCTAGCATTTATCTTATGTATTTATGGGATAGTCAAGAAAATACAGTTTTTGTTTCATTGCGAAATCTGGATGAAATATGATTAAGTATTGCCAAATCGTATTGGCCACCAGAAAAACCGTGTAGTAATCGAGGGAGAAAAGATTTCTGTGTATTTTTGAGTGGAAATAAAACAGAAGGAAATTCATTTTTTTAAAAAGGATCAAACTAATAGAATGTATGACTTGAGAAAAAGAAGGCCGAAGGAAACAAAGAAAGGAGAGAAAGAAAGAAAGAGAAAAATATACAAAAAGGAAAAAAGAGCGCTAAATAAGAAGAATGAACTATAGAAAAACGTAAGAAAGGAAGAGAAAGAAGGATAAAAGGATAGAAATAATATCCAGACAAAAGAGAGGAAAGGAAAGAATTTGAGGAAAAAAAAGGAAAACTATTAGAATGAATGAGAAAATATTAAAAACAATGAAAATATAAAAAGAAAGAGAGAGAGGGGGTAAATATTTAAAAAAACGGAGAAAATAATATTTGAAAGAACAAAAAACCAACGTGTCAGAACATTTTGACCAGTAACATCCAGAAAAATGGCAGCCTTAATCTGCGCGTGTCAGAGACAGAATTATGTAAGTACGTAAGATAGCCTAGAGTACTTCATTCGATTTATACCAACTGCTGCAGTTATTGGTAAGAAGAAAGATTTTAGTGATTTCGATACAGGCCAAATTACTATGACTAGAAGATTACATTAGATAATATCTGAACTGCAGTGGCTTGTGAGGTGATCACGTTCTGTTGTGGTTCCGTGGGGGAAAAATCACCAGCCATCTCGCACGGCTGCGATTTAGCGATGCGTGAAATATACGGAGGTAGCTCTCCTGCCAAGTCTGGGCCAATCGAAGAGATACTCTTGCACAAATCATAGATAGCTTCAATCAACGTGAAGGGAGGGATACTTCGCAACAATATTAGAAAATAAAAGAATGATTGCAGGAATGGATATCAAAATAGACGACACATTAGAATTAGAGAGAGAAAGAAGAATATTGAGAAAAGATTAATGTTAAAATGAAATGAAGGAGAAGGAAAGAAATGGGAGAGGTAGGAAGAGAGTGAATTAGAAGGAAATGAGAGAGCATTAAAGAAACTTTGAATTGAAAATGAATAGAAAAGGGAAAGAGGGAATGAAGAAGTATATTAAACAGGAAGAAGTGGGAATTATGCGAATGAAAGGAAGGAAAAGAATGAAGATTGGACAAAAAACAATATCCGTAAAGAGAGATTATCAAAAATAGAATATTACAAAGAATGAATCAATAAGCAAAGAAAGGAAAGGAAAGAATATTGGGGGGAAAAAAACAAGAGAAATAGAAAGACCGACCAGAAAGGAAAGAAAGAAAGAATTTTTTTTTAAAAAAGAAGAGAATATTCTAGTAAGATGAAAAGAAGAGAATGTTACGAAAAAAGTAAGAAGATAAAAAAATGTACTAAATCTATAATTATATCCCATCTGTCTCTGTCAGTTGTCAGTGTTTGACTTTCTCACCAGCTGCAATCCAAGCGTAACCTAGAACCATATCAAATTCAATGATGACCGACACGATGCTCAATTGGCTCTCTACGGTAACTCATACATCTCTGAACCAGATTAATGAATAATTAATAAAAAAAATATATCTTCGTAAGTCAAGAATAGACGACGGGGAAAATATTTGTCATGATTCATTCGTTGGAGAATCTTATGTTTTTTCATTTTTTTTTTTCATTTTTTTTCTTCATAATCTATCTCTATTCTTGGAGCCATTAAGATGTCTGTATGAGTCGCTGGAGACGTACTTTATTTATGATGTGTTGACAGTAACTGCAGATCTTTTGACCAGACTTTTGTTGACCTCAGGAAACCCTATACTCACCTCCTGTTCTACAATGGCAATCGTGGAGATGGAATGAAAGAGAGTAAAATAAAGAAGGAAAACAAAGAAAGAAAGAAAGAAAGATCATGTATGCCTTCAAGTACGGTAATCTACATGTCGTGCTTCTCCATTCACTTAGAATCTAGACATAGCCGATCTATTGCTTGTTTCTACTGTTCTTTTTGGTTGTTGTTTTTCTTTCTTTCTTTTTCTTTTTGGACTTCAGAAATGAAGTGTATTCACTATTCAACTCATTGGAACCAGCATCTTCCTCTTTGTGTTTATATCGCTTTTCGACCGAAATGTTTTTCAGCTTTCCCAGTTAGGCCTGGAGCTTTGAGATTCATTGTATTCATTGTTTCGAATATCATTCTACTTATTCCTACCTGCGTTCAAATGTTAAACTTTCAGTTGTGGAAAATAAAAGACAAGTTAGGTAGTTTGCCAAGGGGGTTGGAAGTGAGAGCGCTGAGAAGAGAGTCGGGTAGTAAAATAAAACGATGGAAAGAGAGAGGGGACGGAAAAGTCAAGTAGTTTGATTAAACGGTAGGAATATAGAGAGGGGAAAGATACTTAAAAGATTTTGCATATAAAACTAACCAATGTTTGTATAATAACATTTACATTAAAAACATGGATGGGCGATGAAAATTGGAAAGGATAAGGGTTAGAATGAGAAAATACTGGCAAAAGAGAGAAGAGGCATTGGATAATTGATAATGTTAGTCGTCAACACGCGTTGAATGAATTAAGATGATTACGCACTTTCTTCGGAGTAGTATTCCTGTCGTCTTAATTAGCGCACAAGTACGGATGTGATCTGTTTTCTTTTTAGCTTTATCTGAATATTTGGCATCAAATCTATTCAATATCATGCGCATAATCTGGACAAGTATCCATGGGTTTTTTCCCTACCCAGTGTTTGGGCTTTTTCAGTGTAGTCTGAGGTTTGGGGGAGAAACAATATCTATATTTCGCATATTGATCTGATTATTATCCTAATTTTGTTGCTATTGACACAATGTTTATGCCGATATATATTTCTTACTTGTCATTACTCTGTAACGGGTACCCATATAGGTATTTCTCAATTGTATCCTAATCCTGGCTACACCGATAGGCCGGATGCTCTACTCTAGAAATGGTTTTCAATATTAAGCTACTGACTATCGCTCTGCGACAAGTGCATATATATATATATATATATATATATATATATATATATATATATATATTGTGTCATCCGTGTGTCAGCTATTTCGTTGTATTGCAACTCTTCAGTGTGGCTATAAACTACCCAATATCAGGCATTTTATCCGTACCCCACACATAACTGGACGGTCAGTAGGACCGAATTTAAGTGATATATCTACTTACGCACAATTCCCCATTTACTAGAGTACTCCATTTCAGAGTTAGAAGAGCATAGCTATAATAGCTTAAAATGGACGAGTTGCCCTATCTAAGAGTGCTCAACTCTATATACATATGTGCGTGTTTGTATGTGTGCGTGTATATGTATGGTATACTATAGTGAGGTGACACTGTTATTCGAATGCATTTTCTGTCAGATTAGTTTGCGAACACTTCGTGGCTGGTTCCTATTTAGAAGTAAATTTTGTCGATATCAATCCCTGTTTAAAGATCAACTGATATTTTAGTTATCCCTATGTTTAGAATTGACTTTGCAAATTGATTTTTTTTAATTATTATTATCGATTAAGCGGAGTTTGGTTTTTCCGTGCTTCGTCTTTTTTTCGTTGTTATTTTTTTGTTTGTTAGGTTTTTTTTTAAATAGAAAGACGATATATGCTTTCTTCCATCTGACTATTTTATTCGTATTTGTTCAACAAACAGAGACTAAGTGTCCCAGCCAAAGACTTCAGAATGGAATGATAATGAAGTCTTGAAAAATCAAGCGAAAATCTGATTGATTGTTTCAGACTTCATTAGTGGTTCATTCTAAACCCAGCTTCTTAAAAGCTGCCATTGTTGAATCTCAATGATTTTGATTTGCTTTTTAAATTTTGATTTGCGTTAATGATATCTATTTCAAAACTCACTTCTAGGAATTACTTTAATGACAAAAATGTACTTGAAAGTTTACATCTGAAGTAAATTAGGTATTTCAATGAAAAGTTGTTTTTTTTTTTAATCACTTAGAGGATTGTATTATTTTGAATCTTTTTTTAGACATTTTACGATGTTTTCCGAGAAGTTTCTAATCAATCGATATTAAAGAAGAATAACCTACTTAGAGCAATGGCCCCCTATTTCTCTTAAAAGTGCACCCTTTATGACTTCACACACCAATTGCAACGTCTCTTTTACTTTTCAAAATGAACTTCCAAAGTTATCATATTGGCAGACAGAAGCGAATACAGAGATTCATGAAAAAAATACAAAAAATCTCTCAGTCGAAAGCAGACACCTGGATCCACTGCAAAATTCAATCACTATTTCCTTAGAATATGATTAATCCATCCACAAAATTCTATTGTAATTCTTTGAAGACTTCTGGAAATATTGTGTAGACAGACAGAAACGAATGCAGAAATGTATAAAATATTAAAATGTAAAACTATCTCACTTTCCAGAACAAATTCCTGGATCTGCCCTAAAATTTAGTTACTACCTCTTTACCCGGTGTGTCGTCCATCCATGGGATTTCATTAATTAAAAACCTTTGGAGAAATAGTCTAAACTAAGAGAAGCGATTACAGAAATCAATAAAGTATTGAGACAGAAATCAATCAAGGAAGATTTCTTTGATCCGTCTCAGGATTTAAGCACCCCCCCCTTACTTAATGCTTTACTCTTCCCCAAAGTTTAGTTGACATTCATTTAGTAACTTTATAGATATCGGATAGACCGACAGGAGCAAATACAGAAACTATTTAAAAAGATATACATTTTTCTATACAATACAGACGTCAATATATGTCGATAAGATTGAGTGGAAAGGTCAGCTGTGGGAAGATCTAGGATGGATCTAGGATTTCTTTCAATATAAGTGCACTGCTGGGTGAAACCATCTATAACTCTAAGTGTATCTGTAATAAGAACCTTATAAGCCATCTCAAAAATTATACCTTTCCAATGGTTAGACTGTGGTAGATTTTGTATGTCATTGAGCATACCTGATATTACAAAAATTTGTTAAAAAAATCTTTTGTTGTGATTTGAGGAGTAGGATTGTATATTTTTTATAAAGCCAATTGACTTGGCAGTCAAATCTTTAAAAGTGTACCTTTCATGTGGTCAGACTGTGGTAACATTTTTATGTGTTATCAATCACACTTGTTGCTTCTAGTAAAACGTTGAATAATGGACGAGTAATAAGCATTATATGTATTTGACAGCCATTTTGGACACCATATTGAAAATTATACACTCTGTGCCATAAAAAATTGGCACAATATTTCATTTTGATTCTTATATTGGGAATTTATCGAAATCATGCTTCTGATTGAGACCGCTCATGGCACACTGTAGACCCACATAATAGCCTACATAATATTCCAAGTTTCTACGATTGCTTCTGAAATTAACATGTCTATAAGTAATCCAGAGGAATGAACCAGGGAATTTCGCAAGATGCTCCATCTTTTATTATCATTTATGAGACGTCAAGTAGCGAACTGGCAACGTCAACATATTCCGATAGATGATAGTCTTTATGGCTGTACATGTTCCTGTGAACTACATCTGACAGGGCATAGTGTATCGTGCAGATATGATGATTCTTGATTACACTGCACCAGCAGTGTACAACAAATTCGTGGCCGGTAATTTTGATGTTGAAGAATCCGAGGGAGTCTTCAATCAATTTTCGACAAAAATAGCTCTGTTAATAAGCCTTGCGAAATTCCGGGTGGTATAATCGAAAATACTTTTTCCAGAGCAGCTCTTGCGAAAATGGATGCTAAATTTATCAGATGATATACGAAGCCCGCTGGACAAACCTCAGACAACCTATCTATTAAAAGGGATATTGGGGAGGTACAGACTACAAAAGATGAGGATGATCTGAAGTCGCTTAAGAGACAACTTCGACAATTCAACCCTTTGTTTTCAGCTCAGACAATTTAGTATGCATCTCAACTAATGATTATGCACTTCCTGAAATTAGATTTGATTTTCTTATTGATCAAAATAGAGGAGAGAAAAAGGTGGAAAAATTGTCAAATATCGGTTTGTGAAAAATCCAACAGCTACTCTCAGAATAAAATACCCGAAGTTAAATCAAAAACATCTGTAGCAATGCTTTTCATTCAGATTAAAACATCGTCTGGACGGATAAATACTGTCAAAGCTGGCTGGGATCTATTTGAATGTCTCTTCTACAGCTGTTAAAGGGAGATATGTTGATTTCCAAAATTTCTTTGTCACGAGTTGATATCAGTTCCAATTCGACTTGCATCTTCTGATAGGAACTTGTGGATGAGAGACAAATCAGCAGAATCTCATGTACTAACTGATGGGTATGATGTTAAAGAACTATCGCTCCCAACAGAGAAAACCTGCCTAATCATTGGTGCCACGAAATTTGTTCAATCTGTTGGTGAACCTCAAGGTTTGGAGATTTGGCAGATATTTATTTCAGAGCTGTGATCAAACATTTTTTTTTTCTTAAACTAGTACAAGTTGTGAACTTTGACGCCTACAGGAGGAAATCAATAAGAGCAAAAACAAGAGGAAAAAGAAATACTAAAGAAACAGAAAATTAGACCGATAATTGACAGTGGTTTAGTTCAACTAACAGCATCGTCGACTAATTTTTATAAGCCTTGATGAGAACACAAAAAAAAACGTACGAGATTCTTAAGAACGGAAATTATGAAATAGGCTGAAATTTTCCCCAGGTAGATAGGCAATTATTACTGCTGGAGGTTTTTGAATCCCCCAAAATATCATTCTTCTATCTAGATTACTTCAGCACCTAAATTGCGCCCTTGAACAGGCAGTAAGACGCATTGCATTGCTGCTAATCATAGAGTGAAACCTATCAATGTCTGCAGTCGTGAATCTAATGTTCTAATCTTGTCGACCGAGATTGGCAGATGAAGTTTGGATGGATTTAAAAACAAGTCAAAGATCTTGCCAATACATGAAGTCAGAAAGTCATTTGCAAAAACTTTGCTCTATAACTTAGCCTCATTCCAGGCTTTAACTGGATGTGATTGGAGAAGTTGATTCCGTGGACATGTTAGGAAATCGGCATCGTCAGTGCATCTTGCAGACCATTTTATTCTTCTATGATACTGCTGATTCTGTTGTTTGTGATCGAAATTTATTCTGCTTCATCTACTTGCGCGAATGACCTCAAGTAAGAACCCTATCACAGATTAGTTAATCCAGATAAACCCTGATCAACACACGATGCCTTCATTCTCCATTCCAAGAGATGTAAACACCGGCTGATGATCTGAAGCCATTTTATTTCGCCTAAACCTCTTTTATTATCCCCTGAGAAGTCAGGATTGGATCATGCAGTCTATGGATCGTCGTCATTAATTTTAATGATCATAGAAGCTGTGCAGTCTTAAAGAATGTAACATCACCAAATCCATTTGTAACAAACACGAAAGGACGTTTTCTACCCGTCTGTGTATAAAAAAATGTAAAAACCCATACAATTCACCGGCAGAATACGATTGAGTCAGACTAAAACTTCACTATTTCGAATATTTGCTTAACTATAAAGTTTTCATCCAAATATCTAGTTTAATTTGAATATAGGGTAGTTCCACTTGTTAGTATTTCAGTTTCTGGAGGTTTTGCAATACATTTTGACTAATTTGCATGCAAATTGAAGTAAGCTCTAGAAATTAACTACGTATAGAATATGGCCAGAAACATAGGGTTTCTAATAAAGTTTTGGCTTCTCAACGTCTTAATTAGATTTTTTGCCACTACATAAACTATGCACCTTGATTATTTACTATGATAGCATAACTTTAAATCGTAAGAATTTCCACAAAGATTAACACCTTGAACAATTTAGTTAATTCATATATATATATATATATATATATATATATATATATATATATATATATATATATATATATATATTACTCAGAGTGGTCATTTTACTCTATCATATTCTGATACTGTTTTAGGAAGGTTTCATACCTTTTTGCCAAAAAAGATCCCAACCCTTTAGATTGAGAAACTGCATAAAGTACTGATTACTATTATCCCTTAAATTTTGTTAAGGTCATCAACAAATTATAATATGCATATATTCATCATATTTCAAAGTAATAACAATGCAATATTTTTGGTGCAAATCTGTCAAACTTTGAGGTTGATTTTTATGTTGGATTTAAAACGAATCTTTTCAATAATTTGTTCAGGATTTTTTTCAAAGTTTCATGGTGATCCCAATGAAAACTAATTCCTTTAATCCAATTTTCATTTTGGTATTTCTACTTTTTCTGGACATTCCACACGTTATTCTCGTTATCTTCGATTAATCATGTTATTTTTTCTCAAAGAATCTGTTATATTTGTTTTAGTGTGTCTGATTTTGCACACTGCAAGCATTTATATGAATCCATATCGAGGACATTGGAAAGAAGAGAAATATTTCATTAAAAGTGGAATAGCTTACACTTACCAATCTACTGTCTCCTAGAAACGATGTAATCTGAACTATGTTAACAAAATATGGTTGTAAGTTTATTGAAGAAACCGAGAATGGATCTAGTCAAATGCTTTTCGCCGCTGTATTGTATAAGGCATCAATCCAAAAGAGATATAGGCAGTCTCAAATGGGATTTAAACATGGTTTACTGGCTCTGTTTGCGAAGCAATTTACTGGGACGCTATCTCCTACTTTCTCAGATTTTCTTCACTACTTCTCGTGGACCAGGCTGATGTAAAGGATATTAGGATTAAATTGTGTCTTTTCCTATTAACGGTGTTTGTTTGTCATGAATAAACTAATTTTTGTGTTTCTTTACGAGGGCAAACTACTGTATTTGTTTGATATACTTAGTGAGCGACAACATTGCTACAATGGTCGACAGTTCCGTTCACTGGTGAATGTAGAATCGATCTGTGCCAGAACGATGGTCGTCAACGCAAATATGCGCGTTATGCGTGGTAAACACGGTCCCAAACCATCGAAGTGGCAATCATAGTTCTGGAGTGGAGTAACCAGAAATATAAACCCGCTTATTGTTGATGGAACCATCACTGACTTTCCCTTCGTTTTGACCGCATTATGCTTTAGTGGACCATGGTCCATACATCATTTTCATGGATGATAATGCAATACTTCATCTTGCTGGCATCGGTACCGTTAACACTGCATTAGATTAGCCACTAAAGCTTTTGATCCGATTCCAAGCCCTTTTGAGTAAAAGATAAATTCATATTAGATATAATGAAATTTAATAACGACTTGGAAAATAAACAGCAAAATTATACCCATATATAATCCCAATTTATTGTGGGTTCTCTCTCTCTCTCTCTCTCTCTCTCTATATATATATATATATATATATATATATATATATATATTGTTTCATCCACAAACAGCAATTTTGATGTATTACATCTCTTCAGTGTGGCTATAGACTTATGTCCCATCCAGTACCGTGAGGCAGAATTGAATCCCCCACATCGGACCCAGAGGCCGATATTCTACCACTGGACTACGGAACTGGGTGGTCAGTAAGTCTGAATTTAAGCGATATATTCATTTACGCAGAGTGCTCTATTCCTATGGAAGAGCATTATATATATATATATATATATATATATATATATATATATATATATATATATATATATATATATATATATATATATATGTATATATATATATATATATATATATGTATATATATATATATATATATATATATATATATATATATATGTGTGTATATATATATATATATATATATATATATATATATATATATATATATCTTTGTACTGCATAAGTCCAGATTGAAGAAGAAATATAATTTAGGGATGGTCCTCCAGATAGAGAGAAACTACCTGCATCATTGTTGATTTTTATATGAAGCATTTTCGATATTATTAGTTCATCAATAGTCTTACTTGATCGTATTATTGTTGCTTTTTAGGTGAAGCATTATAACTATTATTCTTCATTACTCCTATTACTGCATCTTTGGTTTTGGGATGAAATATTTTTGTTGTTTTTTTCTTGTTATTGGTTTCCCTCTGCCAGATTAATGTTTTCCTTTTTTTTTCATTTTTTTCTGTACAAAACAGGATGAATTCTGAACAAAAAAAAATTCCCCCAAACAAGGAACACAGAACAATGAAGAAGATAAACAAGTAACAAATAACCAGTGCAAAGAGTTCCCCGGGGTTACTCTGTGGAAGGTAAAGCTAGCCATCCAAAAATTGAAAAAAAAGATATCTGGACAAGGAACCATCATCATCATCGATCTACTGAAATAACCCGGTAAAGTTATTACTATGAATTTAGACCATCTTATCAACTTATGCCTCTAAGTAACGTCCCGGGTGATAGCAATCATCATCATCATCATTATCAACCGTCGTTGGACACAGGCCTTCCCCAAACATCTCTGTCGAGGGCATCACGGAGCCAGTACTTTTTGAAGTCAAGTTCGTCACGCCATCTTACTTTCTGCCGGTCATAGTTTCGCGTATGATCTCTTGGGATCCACTTTGTGAGTCTTAACGTCCAGTGATTGTCTGCTATTCTTGCTATATGACCAGCCTATCAGGTCAGAGCATTGCAACATATCTACCGACACAGCATTTCTTTTATCGGGCTACATAAATTTTCTGAGCCATTCTAGTTAGGAAAAAAAAAGATAAGAAAAGGTGATACCAGCTCGCCCAGACTTTTCCCAGCCTGTCCTGAGATGATCATCTTTGACATAGACTGAGCAAAGGAATAGACAGAGAATTTCCTAAATAATTTCAGGTTTGCTTACGACTTCGTCTTTCTTGCTAAGAACGTTCATGTTCTCCAAATAATGCTAGCCTAAGCAAGGAAGTGCGTCTGGAAATGAACTTCGGTAAAATAAATGTCATGTACAACAAACATGCTGGAGACAAAGGCACAGTAATCAGAATCGAAAACGCAGAACTAAAGAAAGTAACTAGGACAACGAATCTCTGCGAAATTTTCAAAAGAAGAAACTACTTTAGGTCAGCAAGCTTCTTATTGAGCAAGCTCAACTTTCAAGAACAAGAAAATCCTGTTAGTCCAGCGCCCATCCCCGATTGTCACTTATAGAGCTGAAACATGGGCCCTCATCAGAAGATAGAAGCTCAAACTAAATTTCATGCAATGAGCAAAGGAGAGACAATCATCACACGGAGAGATCACAAGACAGCACAGTATATCAGAGAAAGAACAGCTCTACAAATTTTTGGCTTGCTTATTCAATGGACCTTGGGTAAAGTTTTGCGAAAAGGAAATAAGGGCATTTTTTCAATGTGATTTTATTAACAAACACATGTTCATATTTCATATTTTTGTACATGAATTCTCCAAAGAGTCTAGAGTGAAGCTACCCTTTCACTAAGGAATCAAAAGTAAAAGGATATTTTTCCCTAAAAAGGTCAACAGTGACGGTCTATTTTTTGCTCTTTTAATACCTTCTGTCATATATATATATATATATATATATATATATATATATAATTGCCACTTCTTGGGATCATGTTGTTTACCATGTAATTTTAAAAACAAAACAGTTGTATTAGCATGGCACCTCAGCAGTGTCGATCAAACATCATCTCCCTTGCTTATAATATATTTTATGCCATATGCGTTGTTAGTCATTTTATACAAGGTTTTAAGTGTATGGTATAATAACATTATTTCATACTTCATAAACATATATATATATATATATATATATATATATATATATATATATATATATATATATATATATATATATATATATATATATATATATATTAAACAGGGTTTACATACGTAGCTTACCCTTAAACGCTTTTTAACGATGGGGGATTAGTAAGTATAGCAACAGACGTGACTCGCTCTCTATGTCATTGAATGTTTACCCATGTAAATATTAAATCCGTTGTGTCAGTTTTAATTTCAGACTGCATACAAAGTTTATTTTTCCAATTCGTATAACATCAAGCTTCCATTTTATTTTATTTATTTATATGTACATATTTATTATATTATACATACATATATTATATATGAGAGGAGTCTGATTGCCTGATTATCGAAAGTGAGACTTTTCTCAAACAGAAGGCTATTCTAATCACTAAAATGAATCTGAAATGAAGAGACTCTTTTTCTACCTTTGAAGGGATACAAAATGGTGAACGTTTCTCTCTTTAAAGGGTCAAAATTTAAAGGAGACTTTTCCTTCCCTCGAGGAATCAGTAGTAATTGGAGAGTACCCCTGTCTTAAAGGGTCAAGAATAAAGGTAGACTTCCCTCTCTTCCGTCCTTGAGTGTTCAGAAGTAAAAAAAAAAATTTCCAATAGAGTAAACTCAGAGGCGTAACTGAATGAATGTTTTAGAATATCCCCGAGTCCCTAAGTTACATTAATAGTAGCTCACTTACTATGTCTACCGATATTATGCAATAAATACTCTTGGTCAATATTGGAGGGGCCCCTAAAGAAACCAAGTGTCCTGGGTCGGTAAAGATCTAGCTACAGCCCTGGGGGAGGGAAACTATTTCACATGCCTGGATGCTCAATGGGTCGTTTAAATCTGAAACATTTGTTAAGTTTATTATATCATCATCTAAAGATTTACAAAATGTGTACAAGCCTACTCCATCAGAGAAAATGGTTGTTACAATCTGATTGGGCAAGTTAGTTCTCTTGCTAGTAAGTACACATGTGATTATTGTACTGTCATAATTCGGAAATATAAAATTTCAAACCCAACGGAAGAATGTATCTAGGTTAAAGATAATATCAAATGAATATAAAAACTACCAGGTATGACAAGTGGAATCATGTGAGAGTGAACTTGTAATAAGGTGGGAGATGGAAAAAAGAACAATAAGAAGGAAATGACGACATCAAAGATATGTTTGAAGATTCTTTTGTCCTTTTCCAGGCTCTTTGCTAATCCTCTATCTCGATATGTATACAATCATAGCGTACCAACCCAGCAAATAACGTACCAACCAGTTCTAAAGATATGTTTTTTTTTCTTTACATTTTTTTCAAAGCAATTCCTGTCCAGTACCACTTATCAGGAATATAGACTACGCTATCATCGTTGCTAACCAGGATGAAAAAACGTTTCTCGTAAAAAAAAACGTCTCGTATTCACAACACATATGGCTTGAACATTGTAGCAAAAGGCCAATTTTTTTCAGCACAAACTAAGGTTAACAGTAGCGCCATAAAGTGGTGGGATCAAAACTTGGAGCGAGTGATTCAATCTACTACTGTCACCCAATTAGACCCATATATATATATATATATATATATATATATATATATATATATATATATATATATATATATATATATATATATATATGTATATATATATATATGTATTGGGTCTAATTGGGTAATAGTAGTAGATATATATATATATATATATATATATATATATATATATATATATATATATATATATATATATATATAAATTGGCCTTTTGCCACAAACTTCAAGTCATATGTGTTGTGATTACGAGACGTTTTTTTTTACGAGAAACGTATATATATATATATATATATATATATATATATGTATATATATATATATATATATATATATATATATATATATATATATATATATATATATATATATATATATATATATATATATATATATATATATATATATATATATATATATATATATATATATATATATATATATATATATATATATATATGCTCTTCCATAGGAATAGAGCATTCTGATGGATGGGGGATTTAATCAAAAATAGAATTTTTCGCTCAAGTTATTGTCTAACTCCGTGGCTCAGTGGTAGGATACGGGCCTTCGAGTCTGAAGCGGAGGTTTCAATCCTGCCTCGAGTTACTGGATGGTATAAAGGATTGTCTGAAGACACTGAAAAGTTGTAAAACGACGAAACAGCTGTCTATTGATTACACAATAATTATGTATATACGTATATATGCGTCAGTTTACATTTTTCTGATCAAGTCTATCAAACTAAGTCGTTTTTAAGCCTTTTGGTGCAGTATCTTCGCAACTATTATTTTATAACTAATTTAACGCCATCTTTTTTATTTATTACTTACTCCATCTTATTATTTTTCAATTTTTTTTTTCATTCCTGATTTCGCACTGTTTTCTCTGGGTGTCAAAGAGTATACCAAACTAAAGTGACGTGATAAAAACGTCAGTAATAAGATGGAGTAAAACTAGTCGAAAAAAAATTAATAGAAATGATACTCCATTATTCCGATCGTATAAAACCATAAAATTTTCAATAAAGCGAAAAATAAATATTTTTCCAAATTTTCTCTCTTTCTCTTTTCTTGGAGTTGTGAAGTTTCGCTATGTTCAAAAAAGAAATATCAGCTCTTCAGATATTCTGAATCGTCACTTATCAAAATCGATTCACCTTCTCACTTGTACCCATAAAAAAAGTCAACTGAAGCATCTATAGGAAACAATATTAAAATTCATGTTAATATCATAAGAAAAAAAGACTAAAGATTCATCGGCACGCGAGGGAAACTAATAAGAATCCGCCTGTCACGTCCTTTCAGCAGGAATTATTTTGATATATACGTATCAATGTATGTATCATGCAAACTAACTAGCCATACACACCCACACAAACAAATACGGGCACGTAAAAAACATTTTCTCTTACGTTAGTGATAATAGATCTTTAGCTGTTCCACATTTCGGCAGAAAAACGAATTTTTATAAGAAATTTTAGAGGGAAAAATTATATATATATATATATATATATATATATATATATATATGTGTGTGTGTGTGTGTGTGTGTGTGTGTGTGTGCGTGTGTGGTTGTTTATGAATGGCTGCGTATGATGAGAGCCCAATGTTATATCTATATCGGACAGTTCCTATCTCTTAATCTACCCGTTCGCTGATCAAAGCCTGTACAAAATTATCTATCAGCGAGATAATCTTTCATGCTTTGCAATTTCTTATGACTCCAGGATCCGCTATATATATACATATATATATATATATATATATATATATATATATATATATATATGAATTTGCGTTAAATTATATAGAAACTTATTTAAGATGATCCCCTGTCATCACATGACCGAGAACATTGTCTAAGGTGATTGATATATTAACCGTATAATGTGGGGATATATATATATATATATATATATATATATATATATATATATATAGCGTAAGATTTTCATCTCTGACCATGGTTAGCAACCCGTCTAGGATATTGACGACCAATCTAGAAGATAGGAAACTCTGATTTCAAACTAGTTTAAAGAGTGATAGGCTCTGTCAGATTATCTCGCCTTTGACAAACCCATGATGAATTCATATATCATGCCCCAATGACCCTATACTCGGTTACGGAATAGGTAGGGTAAGTTATGTTGAAGTGATAAAAACAGTATCAGAGTTCAATTTCGCCAATGCTCATTTTGCATTGATGCCCTTGAGTGAAAGCATGAAACAACATCCCTGAACTTTGTTCCAAAGCAGGAAAATATGTCTTGTCTCTGACATGATACGATGTCCGACAGTTAAAGAGAAAGATTTCACAAACCACTATCCCATAACTACTGCACAGACAAAGATAACTGTAAAAGGTAACACCAAACACCAACTATATATATATATATATATATATATATATATATATATATATATATATATATATATATATATATATATATATATGTATTGCATGATCTAAGATAGAATTTCCGGAAAAGACGTTTTCTTCGATCAGATAACATTTGGTGTGGTTGAAACTGTGCCCTTGAGTGAAAGCATGAAACAACATCCCTGAACTTTATTCCAAAGCAGGAAAATATGTCTTGTCTCTGACATGATACGATGTCCAACAGCTAAAAGAGAAAGATTTCTCAAACCACTATCCCATAACTACTGCACAGACAAAGATAACTGTAAAAGGTAACACCAAATACCAACTATATATATATATATATATATATATATATATATATATATATATATATATATATATTGCATGATCCAAGATAGAATTTCAGGAAAAGACTTTTTCTTCGATCAGATAACGTTTGGTCTGGCTGAAACTGTGTCCCATTAAGTATCGATGCACTATATTGTACTTGATAGCACTTGATTGCTGTTCTCATGTACGGAGCTATCTTGTTGATAATGAGTTCTCATCTCGGTTTTTGCCCATTCGTGGAAAGATGGCGCCAACTTCTAATTCCCGTTGCCAAGCAAAGAAAATTAGGAATTCTTAAATAAGTCAACAGAATCGGAAGGTGACAAGATATAGAGGTGACTAACTTTAATCTTAAAGTATGGGTCAGAAGAAGAAATGTCTTTACACGTTAATGAGTAATGACGGCCCGTTGAATGAAAAAAAGTTCACACTTCGACGATGCACACTTGAAAGCATTAAATCCGATAGATAGCTAGATAGATAGATAGATAGATAGATAGATAGATAGATAGATAGATAGAGTTAGATTAACTGGTTTACATAGATTACGAGAAGGAAAGATACATACAATAATAATTAGATATAAATAAAGGGTGGTACGATGGAAGCTCAATAAGTCCGTAACCGAACGATGAAAAAACATTTATCTCAGAAATTCTTTTTTTTTCCAACATAATCTCCTTCATTGCCAATATTCTTAATTCACTGGTGAATATCAATCACATAGATCGAACATTATACATTGAAAGTTTGAGAGCAAAATTCAGCTGATAATAACGTGTGTCTGCTCACTTATTAATCCACCCTCATATATATATATATATATATATATATATATATATATATATATATATATATATATATACAATATATATACATCTACACGAGTGTACACACACATATATATATATATATATATATATATATATATATATATATATATATATATATATATATATATATATTAATCAATGTACAAATATGGTATTCAATATACGATATGAGATGGGTTCATCACATAAAAGTGCTTGATACAAAAATATTCAGTTGAAAAGAAAATAGGCACCAACGTTACAAATAGGAATTTCATTACATCGGACCGTTTGCCTAAAAAAGGCCGAAAGGACGGAAACCTAAACGTGTTTGGGTAGCAGATCCATCACATATATATATATATATATATATATATATATATATATATATGTATTATTGTGTATTACAACTCTTCAGTATGGCTATACACTATCCATTATCCCATCCAGTATCACGAGGCAGGATTGAAACCATTGCTTCAGACCCGGAGGCCGATATTCTACCGCTATTCTACGGAACACAGTCAGTATGGTTGAATATAAGTGATATATTTATTTTAGTCTACATTCCCCATCCACCAGAATGCTCCATTCCTATGGAAAAGCATTGCATAAGCTTGCAATGAATGAGTTACCTCACTTAAAGAGTGCTCAACCCGGAAATAGGGGAGTGTTAGTTATTGTGTCATTCTCAGATAGCAGTTTCGTTGAATTACAACTCTTCAGTGTGGCTATAGACTATCCATTATCCCATCCAGTATCACGAGGCAGGATTGAAACTCCCCGCTTCAGACCTGTATATATATATATATATATATATATATATATATATATATATATATATATATAAAAGAATAAACAGATAGACTCGCAGGTGTACGATCAAACCAAAAGAGATCGATAAATATTAGCAAACTAATGTATACCTTTCTATCTGAGTCGACATAAATGGATGGATAGATATAAACCATTCGATACAGATATTGGAAGAATGATATAAGTAGACAGAACGAGATAAAACTGGATAGACTGATTCAGGGAGATATACATATGACCTGAACCAAAGAGAGATAGAGAGGAGATAGTTATGAATAGAGTACGATACATAAAGACGAATGGAGATAGATAGATAGATAGATAGATAGATAGGAAAGATGATAGTGAGAAAGCCAAGGTCTACTTTTAATGTTATCAATCTGTCAGAATAAAGACAAACTCATGTCTTTGAAGACTGCAATTTATTGCAGATGCCACGTCTCCCTTTTTCCATCTCCAATTTTGTGTCACGCTGTAACATATTGTTTCAAACTGGGAATACTTGAATTAAGGGGAACGTCATTTTCCTCGAAACAGAGTGTTACACTTTACACTTAACTTCTTACAGTCAGCAGAAATCAGTACTGTCATCAGTGTGTCAAAAATTGAATGTGTACGTCTCTTCTTTGACATTGTAAGCTTAAGGAGTTGATATTGCCCTCTTGGTCTTGCAAACCATAAAGTCATCCACTCCTACATTACAATGCATTATCCTCTGTGAAGTGTACTTCAGCGCTTAAATAAGAAGGCAAAAATGTACGAGGAACTCCCACTCAAACTTCAGTGTATTCGTGTACACTACGTATTCTTACAGATTTACATAAGGAATCAACATGTTTTTTTTAAAAAGCATAGGGAAGTCTTGGGACGGTTGCAACACGGGTTAGTTGCAACTACACTTATTCCTTTAATCAGAAACATGCTGGAATGATGACACGTATTTCAAATACACAGTTAAACCACATCCCCTAACACCACCAGGAAGACAAAAGACATCTGTTGTATTCATTGGGAAAAAGTAGTTTGGGGGGTTTGAAAGTCATTTTTCATTATCTGTACTCTAGGCATAGTGTTGTTTTGAAGATAGTTTGGAAGGTCATTTCGGCTTGCTTATCTATTATATAGCTGGGGAATCCGTTATTGATAAGTGTTTACTTAGTATATAAAAAATACGCAGTTTATAATTATTCTGTCGGATTATATGTTTTCTTAATACATAACTGTTGCATTGAAAGAAACGAATGGAGCAGTTGTAGACTGAGAATGAACAAGATGAGAATTTGGATTGAAAACAGTTATTTAGGCCTTTGAATTACCTGTGGCTATTTAGCTCAATGGCAAGAGTAACATATATATATATATAGAGAGAGAGAGAGAGAGAGGAGGGAAGGGTGGACGGAATAATGGATATACCTGCGAATTTTACTTGTATTTCTGGACTACATGAATTTTTCAGAGAATTTCGACAAAAAAGTGTTGTGATGACTATATTTGGACACTGAACCAATGGAAGAATGCGATATCCTAGTACAAATCTTCTTCTGTGTTATTCCCGTGTTCTTGCTGTGTTTACGTCTCGAGGCATTCTGATAAAGCTTACGATCCTGACTATCTCACTCTAACGGCTACGCATGTGTTGTACTATGCGTTAATTTCCTGAAATCACATACAACGGAAATACTCTCATTTGGGGTAGATGAAAAATTTAATTGTTTTGGTCTAGAGGAAGAATTTCTTTGTCAGCGGATATTTCGCGATGTTTCCCTTGGGTTACCAGAATCATGTGAACTTAGCTACACCCTCATCTCCGAGTAGATCACCATGTGTCAAGTCAAGTGTTTTGAATGTCATTCATAGATTTTTTTTAAATCTCTCCTACGGTGAAGTGGTCGCTCTGGAAGATCGTGTAACGGGATCACTTATGGTCACCATACCTCGATTAGGCACCCTGCTTGTCACAAACAATTATCGCCTATATTGGCCTTTGTCAAATACACAGATTCACATTCAATGCATTAGGTGCTATTGTAAAACAAGATGAATTAATTAATTTAAAAATGGAGGCGGATCTGTAATGATTTAGGCAACAATATGATGGAATTCTCTCGATCCAGCAGTATCAATGGCATGACAAGGTGAAATACCTGGATCAGCTGTCAATTTTGGCCGACCGATTTCATCACCTGGTGCCCAGATTCTTTCCCCAATGACGGCACCGTCTTTCAAGACGATGATATATCGACAAGCATATCACGTGTCAACTAGAGCAGCAACTAAGGAACGTATTCCGTCGTTCAGCGTCCCTGAAGAAGTTGGAGCTGGTTTTAATCGCGAAATGGCTCAAAATTCTACTAGATACTGTCCAAAAGTTTAAAGTTGAACGCATTGAAAGTCTTGATAATGCTGAATGAGGAACAACTCCATATAGAAATATTTTTTTATAAATTTACATTAAATTATGAAAACAGAATTTTTGTGTTTCTGTTTTTCGTTGTCGTTTTTTTTTTTACAAAAATGTGCACGATTACAAATTAGCTCCGAAGCAAAGATATTGAAAAAAAAAGTTTTATGTCCGCTTATTGCAGGCAAGCCTGTGCGTGTTTGAACTTTGGCTGCTTTCCATGTATACTTAATAATCGGATCTAAAAGGAGAAAGGAACGCTTGAAAAAAAATGAGCTGAAAATTGCTAGCTATCAGTGTTAGTTTTTTTAATTTAGATATTTCTTTGAGAGTTTATCTTAAAACTTATCTTGTTCAGCTCCGTGGAAAGGTTTGTTCGTGCATATTAAATTTATTGTAAATTTCGTATTTCTAAATCTGATGGAAAATATATAAAATCTTATTTTTGTTCGATTTGGACACAGTAAAAAGTTTCTCAAGAGTGCATATTTTACGTAATAGATACATGGAAGGCCCAAGGCCAGTAACTTTGGAGTTTTCTTTATGCACTCAAGGATTGCATATTACTGGCAGCCTTTTTAAGAGATAGCCAACGAGGAGTGCGCCATTGTCTACCGTATATCAGTGTTAAATGTATATCAGTTTGACACGAAGTTCCACAATACGATTGAGGGAAACTTCAGAAGCCTCATAAAGCTCTTAGTTGTGAGTATGATTAGTCCATTGTATTACGTCATTCACAAGCCTCAAGAAAAATTAAAAAGATAAGAAAAGTGTTTTCATATGAACTTCCTGAAACGAACAAAAGGGTCAGGTTTTAAACACTTGTTTTCTTCCCCTTACTCGGCACAAATAAACGACATTTTGAACGATATAGTCGCTAACAAATGAAATATTAGTATTAGAATCCGAAACAAAAAAACATGACCGTATACTGGATATGCTTCAATATCACTGGCTGAACGAATTCTGCTGGAGGAAATGTTCTATTCTATTGGATGGGATACAAAGGTTATTTTTCTTAGTTATCAATGGTTAGAACCTGGGAAGTTTTACTGTACTACGCTAGAGTGAGCAATTAGCTCATTTGACTAAGATATTGCAAATCAAAAGACTTTTTATTGCACAAGGAAGTCAGTCAACGAGATGGCTTTATAGCCACACTTCTTCGCGTCTTGTAAATGCGATGCAGTAAATAATGGAGGAGTTGGAGTGAGAGGCTTCATCGACACCTTCAGGTGATCATTCGTTTCGACCATTGCAGTACTCCTCTGTAATTTAATGGAAAAGGTATAGGGAAATTACACGAAACAAAATCGGAATCGTTCTTCTATAATCGAATGCACGATTGAGCTAAGGTAGTAAGAAGCTAGGGTAAAAATGTTGTGTGCTGAATAATAACTGATATGAATTTATACAAATGAAATATTTTGTCAAAAATCTGAAAAATTTTTGCATATATATACATATGTGCAAGTGCATGCGTGTGTATTAAGAAATGGATATATACGATCCGACAGAAATTGCGTTATATGATATAGAAACATTTGTTTGAAATGATCTCCCGTTGTTACATGCTCAATGCATTACTTAACCATGGACAATGTAAGTTTAATAAACAATTAGAGAAAACTAGACTGTTGCAAGAATCTAACCCTGCAACCAATAGTTGTTTATTCTATTTACGCTGTTTAGGCCATGTGATACTTCAACCGTATAGTGACGTAAGATCATTTCAAATAAAAGTTTCAAAATGATATGACGCAATTTATATTCATTCTGTCGGATCAAATACATCCATTTCTGAATATATAACATTGAGAAAAACAAATAAAGGAGATGAGAATTATTTGGGCCTTTGCCTTACCGGCAGCTGTTTAGCTCAGTGGTAATAGAATCGCAATCTTGAAACGGCTACCTTATCAGTCGCAGGTTCGATTCGCGCAACATCCCAATTTTCTTTAATTATTTATCCTATTAACGTTGCCCGTGGCTAAGTGATGCATTAACCGTGTAAAGAAGGGAATCATTTCAAATAAATATTTCTCTTTGATATAACGCAATTCATATATATATATATATATATATATATATATATATATATATATATATATATATATATACTTCAAAGAAAGAACATAATCTCCCAATTATTACACGTCTGAAGAGAAAATTATGTCTCAAATATGATGTACGTAGATTAGCTGAAAAGATAGAAATGTGTGTCAAATAATATCGTTCTTGCCATATTCCTAAGTCTATCTGGATAGTATACTGTCAGTTTTGATACATTGAAAACAAGTTAAGCAGCCTTCGTGTTACTGGCAAACAGTTAGAGTGAACCTTACTGCGCATGTGTCAACAAACACACTCCGTGGGCTCAATCGGTCGGTTATTGGGCGCAATTGAATGGGGTGGTGTTCTGTGTGACCGTCGCATTCACAGTGACCCCCTCGAGTAGATCATTCAGGTAGCGGGCTCCCTGTGATTTCTGGATTTTTCCCCAAAGAGATTCAAAACTGTCGACCGGATATTGGTTTATGCGACGATGCAGATGATGTTGATTCCGGAAAAAGACCTTTCAAACTGTTTTGAAAAGTGGAGGATGCTCTGGGATAAGTGCTTTCAAGTAGACTAGGGTGCCATTGTCTTAAGTTGGCGATTTTTTCGTTAATAATTAATTTTTGGATACTTTCTGGACGGACCGCATTGATATTTAGGACAGTGTTGCGTGATGAATAGACTTTCCTAGTCAAGATGCTGCAGTAACGTTCCTAATAAATTCAGATGGTCATATCAATTATGTATTTGAGACATAATCCTTTCTAGAAACGAGATACAGCCACAGGGAATGATGCAAGTGAATTCTTATTAATTCTGTATCGAGGAAAAAGAGGAAATTACATTAACCTGAAGCGATCAAATCTATTGAATGTTTGTATGATACCTCACAGACTTCCTTGGTGCTTTCCATACCATCTGGATACGTTGACTCGTTGGTCGTTGGACATTCACCACGAAGTTCCCACGGGAATGGGTGCAAGTTCGATTCTTATCGGAACCTACCCTCCGTTCCTAATCTCCGTAATTAAACTGATAAGGACGAATAAGTGGGAAATCTTCCAATAGAAAGTGTTGCATTAGCGTCGCTGAATCGACCACTCTAAGGCTCTCTGTGGTACCGACCAATATTGCGTTCCCAATCGAATTATGTTACGTCCTCTGGTCGTGATATGGATATACCCTGCTTTTTGAAAATCTGCTTTACACCGCATTCTTTTTAAAACTCTTACGAAAGGATACAAAAATCGAAATTAGCTTTCAGAATTCGGTTTGTGGCGAGCCATTACAGAGGCAGCGAGCATCTCTACTTCTCAGTCCGATATCATAGCCCTTTATATGTCCTACCAGCCAAACGTCCAACGATTCGACACTATATCGGGTTGTATAACACTAAAAAAAATCCCCATAAAAATTATTTGTAATTACCTCATCGCTTCATGCTATAAAGCCTAACGAAGAGTTTTTGTAGGAACGCTCTACTTTCGGATAACGGGGGTACGCCTTTATTTTTGTGGGGTCTAATTGTTGGTGCATCGAAAGTGTGAGAGTAAAGCAGGGTCTCTGGTCGATAAATCTCCGGCATGTGTCCTTCTCTGGGAGCGTTGTCCTCTGATTCATTAAGTATCGTGTTATGAGCTTTCCTACAATAAATAGAAAGCTCCTATTAAGATGAGATTCGATTATTATCCGTAAGATTAACTCGATTAAAGATCGTTAAGTGGAATTCATCATCATCATCATCATCATCATCATCATCGTGAGTCTGTTAGCGTCCGTTGTGGGACAAAGACCTTCCCCAAGATTCACCAAACCCCTATATTATTGATATTGCGGAGCCAGTACTAAATTCCATTAGCTCGTCACGCCATCTCTCTCTTTGTCGGCCACAACCTCACACCTGATATCTGGGGATCCATGTTGCATGTTATGTCCAGCAGTTATCTGTTATTCTTACAACATGTCCAGCCCATTGCTATTTTAGTTTTCTTACAGTTTCTATGATTTCCCAGACTCCTGTTTTTCTGTAATATACTGTGCTTTTTTGTGATCCTTCAATGTGAGGCCGAACATGATTATCTCATGTGCACGTTTCATTGTTCACAGTTTGAGGGTCAGTCTTTTAGAAGGGCTCCATGTTTCAGCTCCAAATGTGACCATCGGTAGGATACATTGGTTTTATACCCTTCTTTTTAGGACTAGTGGAATTTTCTTGTTCTTAAAAGTTGTGTTTGCTCTATCGAAAGCGTGTAAACCTAGTGTTATTCTTCGCTTCATTTGTTCTTCTATTTAAGATTTTATGGAGACTCACTGTCTTAGGTATATATACTGGTCTGCTTCTACCAGGTCTGCATTTTTTTATTTCGATCGTTGTATCTTTGTCCCCAATATGACATTTGTTTGCTGAAGTTCATGTGGAAGCCAACTTTCTTATTTGCTTCATTTACTTCGTCTAAGATTATTTGGAGATCGTGAAGGTCATTAGTAAAGGGTATGATGTCGTCTGCAAATCTGAGGTTACTTAGGTATTATCCGTCTATCCTAATTGTTTTGTGTTCGTATTCTAAGTTTCGGAAGATCATCACAAGGCAGGCTGTGTATGTGTGAGCTGGTATCACCTTGTCTCACTCCTTTTTCTAGTTGGAAGGGCTCAGAGTCATTATTTAGTCTTATGTGCTGTGTTGGTAGATATGTTGCAGTACCCTCACATATATGTGGTCTACACCTTGTTTTATCATTGTATGAATGACTTAAGCGATTTCTACTGAATTGAAGGCCTCTTTGAATTCAACAAATGCTACAGCTAGTGGCATTCTATATTCTACTGCTTTCTTTTTTGTTGGCTTGAATGGATGGTTAATGGTTGAGTAGCCTTTTCCTAAGCCAGCTTGTTCCCATGGTTGGTTTTCATTTAGTGTTTGACTGAAAAAAACATAAAATCAATAGAATACTTTTATATAATCGTTTTACTCCATCCTGTTAATGTTTGTATGAAGATGAAGAATTTTTACCATTTTTATTCCATAACTAGTTTTACTACATCTTATTAGTATAGCGTGATCCATAGCAAACTCAACCTTCAAGAGCAAGACAACCTCATTAGTCTAACAAAAAAGAGTATACTACCCATGATTCCTCTCGATAGTCCCCTATGGAGCTGAAACATGGAACCTAACCAAGGGACTGGCCCTCAAACTGAGAACCATGCAACGTGCTCATGAAATGATCATGCTCAACCTCACATGGAGAGATCACAAGACAGAACAAGATGTTGGGGGAAAAACAGGAGTCCGACACATCATAGAATTAATTAGAAAACTCGAATGGCAATAGGTTGGTCATGTTGCATGAATGGCTTAAAACCGATGGACTCACAACATTGATCCCCAGATATCACATGTTAAACAGAGGCCGGCAGAATACAAGATGGAGAGACGAACTAAACAAGTTCAGAAAGTATTGGCTCTTCGACGCCTACGACAGAGAGATCTGGTGAGTTCTAGAGGAGGTCTATGTCCAGCAACGGATGATAATTGACTTTTGATGATGATGATGATGATGATGATGATGATGATGATGATGATGATGATGATGATGATTACTTTACTTAGTCAACAGCAAAGATACGTTTGTGTAAAACTAGGGATAAAGTGAAAACATTCATCGTGAAAGCAATGAAAAGTTGAGAAAAACATGAGCTAAAACAATTATAGTGAAAATATCTCACTCAGAAGCAACAATAAAAAGGAGTAAAGCCAGTGATTAAATAATTATATTAAAATGCTTTATGTTTAAATCAATAATGAAGAAAAATCGAATAAAACTCATAATCGAATGATAACAGAAAATATTCCATCCAAAAATTAACGAAATTATGGTGGAATAAAGCAGATGATTAAATATAATGATAACAGTGAAAATGTTTCAATCAAACTCAACAATAATAACATCAAGAAAATCTAGTTGCTCCATTGAAAAAATTCAAGGAAGAATGCATGCGTCTTTACCTTTAGTTTATCTAAGGATTTTTTTATGCTCTAAGATAATCTGATAAGATCGTAGAATGCAGTGAAATACTTCTTTGGTGCCACTGCTACTACGATATTGTTGAATAAATTACTGACACGGATTCAAATCCGAACTAAGACAGTCATTAATGACAGAAAAAAATGTAAATCATTGCGTCTTGTCGGAATTATTATCAAAGCATTTTTTCCGTGGCTATAAAATAAAATTACCTTTTAGATAAACTGTGCATGCAATCATTGAAAAAATATTCTTTCGAGGAATTTCTCTATATCTTGAAATTGTTAAAACGGGTGATCATAAAATGAATGCTGTATGGAATTGAATAAGAGATAGTCTGGAAGTGACAGTCTTGGAGAAGTACCTACAATTCGTTTGACTCTGCATCTCACCACATTTACTGCGATACGTTTGCAATACAAAGACGACACAACATGTAGCAAATCATCAGTGGACTTCTTTTCACAGGAAGAGTTTTCTCCCGCAGCAATACATTATTGAAACAAGCCAATAGCTCACTGGTTCGTTAAGCTACAAGAGTGTGACGAGTTTCCGACAATTCATCATAAATAATTCCCTTTGTGTAGCTTCAGACACAAAAAAGAACGTTTTTCCCTGGCAGATTCCTTTTAATTTAAGATGTTTGATAATGATTAGCTTTGAGCTCACGTGAGAATTTTCTTTTTTTTATCAGTGGTGACAATCTTGTCAAAAATTCTTCTAGGGAGAAAAGAAAGACAAGTGTTTGAATGTTGACCATTATTTCTTCCTGCAATTACATGCAAAACCTATTTTTCCACCCTTTTGAATATTTTCCAAGACCTGTAAAAGATAGGCAATATTTTTTGGTCTTCTCGCCTCTCCATGTGTTCAGTTGTTTTAGATATTCCACAAGTTGAATAGTTTTGAGTCTTTGTTCTTTCACTCTCCTCTTTTAAACTTCTTACACGGAAGAGGATTTACTAAATCGTTTCAATAAAGCATTACATATCCATTGCCTATCTCAGGCTGCACTTTTGTCTAATTAAACAGGAAGAATAAACAGCGTGAATGTGAATTTTCTATTCAGCTATTTTCGAAGTAAAGCTATCGCTTCCCCACCGAAGAACTCTTGAAGAGTATGCAAGCAGAAGCAATAAAGTAAAATTCAAAGTCACTTTTGAAATTCACGTTCAAAAGATGGCGCTGGCTGGAAAAATTTGCAGAAACATTATATCAGAAAGAAAAAAAAATGAAAGAAAATAACCCTGTAGTATTGTCACCAGAGATGTTCAGCAAACCCATTATAACTTTGAAAATTCTCTTCCTTGAAGTTGCCTTACTAATGCATCGTATGTATCAGGTGAAAAAAAATTGTAGTAATATTGGAAGAAAAGTTTCTTCATCCCTAAGAATAAAGTTTCTAATTTTACCGTCATATGTATAAACTGCAAGACCTGAAGAGACAAGCACCGCTCTGCAGTGTCGAACTCTACTTCTATTCTGACTGAACATGATTACTATAACTCATGTATTTTATATATCATTACTATATATATATATATATGATCTGTAAATAGTGAGACAGACTCGAGAGTAAAGTGTTTTGAAGTTAGGTTTATTTATCCGTAGATTTTTTTTTTTTAAAGGTCTAGACATGTTTCGAGATGTATTTCCATCTTCAGTAGTGTGTACTATGTGAGTATGTGCTTTTAGGGGTTAAAGGTTTGATGTTGAACCTAAGTCCACCATCAGGAGCTTTGCCTTGTGAGTAAAATATTGTATCCAGGCTGCTGGGGGCATCCTGCTGCGTGAGAGAAAGTCCAGCCAGTGATGAAGTCTATGGTTAAGCTGCAGCAGTTGGTCTTGAAGAGGACAAAAGGTGTCAGGGTAGGAGGAAAGTGATGTGGAGTTAGGTTTTGTGGGTATGTTAGGGATAGTGTAAACGGAGGTATGATGAAGTTAAGGAACTTCATAGGTTTCAACCTTAAAAGTCATCAAAAATATGTTGGCTATGATTTGAACAAGTGATATGACTGACTAAGGTGGATTTTGCTATGGGTCTGAGTGATTTTGAAGTTCCCAGTATTGAATGTATCTGGGGGATAGATGTGGGTGTGAGGTTATTGTTAGTAGGAGTTTTATGAATTTGAGATCTATTTGATTACCGTTATTAAGTTTGGTGTCAAGTCCATTAGGATATAGAGTTTCGAGTTTGTTGATCCACGTATCCTAATGTCTTTCTAGAATTTTAGTTATGTCCATGGGAGTATTTTTCTTCCTATTTTTTCTATGATAGTAAAAACTAGCATCCGTGGCAAAATTGTGGCCGGGTGTGCGAAAATGTTGTTTTACGGGAAGTGGGCTGCAATTGTTTTGTGATTTAATCCTGTGTCTGTAATTGTTGATTCTAATGTTAAATTGCCACTCAGACTTGTCTATGTATTGTAACTTGCATCTATTGCTCTATAGAAGGTATATAATGTTTTACAACGACAGTTAGTTCTACGGTATATGTGGTAACTCTCTTTGGTGGTAGTGCTTGTGAAGGTGTTGGTTTACTTAAGGTGATGGCAACATAGACTATTTCTTATCTCGCATGGTTTACAGAATTTAGTGATTCTAGGGGTATTTTTGTGTGAAACTTCATTATTTATAATATTGTTACTGCTTATCATGTCTTTGATGTTTTGGGACCCGTGGTAAGCGATGACACATGGTCTGTGAATGTTTCTCTTAGATCTGTTTTAATGGTGAGGATTTTCCATCTATTGTTAATGTGTGCTAAGGGTGGAAGTGTGTTGTTGACAGTGGTTATAAGTGGTACGCAGCCAGGTTTAATATTGTAGGGGAGCTTAAGGGTTTCATCCCTGGGTATTATAGTTGGCTTTTTGTATCATCTAGTGGATATTTTCGTTGGGCGAAATATCATACTAGTTATGGTTATGTCTGTTAAGTTCCCTATCTGTAGAGCAAATTCTTCTAATTCTAAAGGCTTGTGAAAATGGAAGGCTTCTTTTTAGGTGTTGGTGATGGGCTGACTTGGAGTGGAGGTAATTGTGGGTGTCTGTGGGTTTAGTGTAGAGGATAGTTTGAAGGTTTCTGTTGTTGTCTATGTACATGTGGATTACTAGGAAGGCTATGGAGCCAGTGAGTGTCACAAAGTCAAACTTAATTGAATCGTGTGCAGAGTTTATATGTCTAAAGAAATTCTCTAATTTGGCTTTATCTCCAGTGTATATGAAAAAATGTCGTCTATGTATCTGCCATAAAAAATGCAATTGTTATTTATCTCCGGTTAAATGTGGGTTTCTTCAAATTTACCCATGAAGATATTAGCATATGATAGGGCCGCTACTGTGCCCATGGCGTAGCCTTTTACTTGGAAGAAGTGTCTATTGTTATAGTTAAAGCTATGTAGAGTTAGAATGTGGTGCATAAGGGTGGTAATTGTTACAGTACTGGGTTCTTTAGTAGTTCTATTGTTTAGGGCTTCTGCAAGTGCTAGAATGCCTCCGTCACATTTAATGTTGGAGTATAGAGATTTCACATCCGTAGTGACTAGAAGTGCTTTGTCTGGGATTGTTGTAATGTGCTTTATTTTGTTTAGAAGGACTGTAGTGTCTTGTATGTAGGATTTAATTTGCGTTGCTAAGGGTTGGATGTAGTGATGTACATATTTAGATAGTTCGGTAGTGCGACAGTTAGTGGAGAAGATGACTGGGTTATTTAGTTTATGGATTTTGGGAAGTAGATAGAACGTAGCGGGTTTTGTGGGGGTGGATTTAAGTATATTTTGCGTTCTTTTATCTATCATGTTGCTGTTGTATAACTCTGTTAGGGATTGGGTTATTTTGTTTGGGTATTCGTTGAAGGGGTCTTTAGGGAGCTCTTTGTAAAATTCAGTGTTGCTTAGTTGTATGTTTGCTTCTAAGAGGTATTCATCTAAACCCCAGATGACTATGGCTCCACCCTTATCTGCTTTCGGGATTATTAAGTTAGTATTGTTTTTTAGTTTATTAAGAGCCTCTCGCTCTTTAGTGGTAAGGTTATCATGTGGTAGGGATTGTTGAATGTTATTGTTGATGTAGGCTTTTACGTCCTCTCTAACTGCTAGTTCAAAAGTTTGAATGGTAGTGTCTATTTTTTTTGGATGAAAGCTTTGTCTATCTAGGATGTCGCTATCATTGTATATTTTTCTGAAGTGAGCTCTAAGTTTCATTCTTCTGAAGAAATCATTGGGATCTTTGTTGAAGTGTGAGGGTCGGGGACAGAAATGTAGACCCTTGTTGAGGAGTTTGAAGGTGTCCCTAGTAAATCGAAATTTACTCTGCTTAATTACTTTGCTTTCTGGATCTTCCTTGATTCTAACGATGTGTGGTAATTTTTTACTAAGAGAACTCTTACTATAAAGTATTCACTCTATTTCTGTGTGTAACAATGACAGATGACAATGACCAGATGAAACAAGAGTGACGTCATGCATGGTTAACTGTCACTCAGTAATGTACGCAAAAACTGATGGATTCACACACACTTCTAAAGCCCAACCCAGGTTGATGATTAAAGTTAGCAAATCCCATTTATTTGAACTATGAATAAAGCAGTTCAAATAAGATGCTGTAGACCTAGCGTGGGAATAATTTTGTATAGAGAAACGAATACTTTTTTTTTTAATTTTAGATTTTAATGAAGCCAGGGAGCCCGACTTTGGCACAGCCAAGCTTATTCTGTTTATGGTTTTAATAGTTAGTATGTTAAATAAAGCCGTAGTTTAAAACCTATTACTATTTTTGCATATTTCAATGTATGTAATTATGTTTTAACCTACATTATGATTTTAAGTTGAATTTATAGAAACTATCCTCAGGAATACATTGTTGTTGTTGTTGTTGTTGTTATTATTATTATTATTATTACTATTATTATTATTATTATTATTATTATTATTTGGAATCTCACACCAGTTGCCTGGTGGTAACCGCTGGAGTTTGAGTGACAGCAAGTCTCCTCAAGTCTCCAGCCCTCCTCTCCTAGTACTCATAGGTCGCAGTAATTCTGCGATTTACAGTTTCACACCGGTTGCCCAGTGGTTATCGCTGAAGGCTGAGTGACAATAAGTCTCCTCAGGTCTTCAGCTAACGTCTCCTCTCTCTTTCGCATATCATGACAGAGCTACGATTCGTTGCAGTACTTATATCTCTAGCACCTTCCTCAGTACCCGTGCAGTTCCAAGTAGTGCTGTGGTCTGTACGGTCTCTATCCTCCCCCTAATCCCGATCTCCTCCAGTCTCTCCCTCAGCGTTTTGGGGACAGTTCCTAGTGCTCCCACTATGACCGGTACTACCCTGGTTTTCATGTTCCACATTTTCTTCAACTCCCTTGCTAGGTCCTGGTATTTTTCCCTTTTTTCACCCTCCTTCTTTTTTACTCTATGGTCTGCAGGCACAGCAACGTCTATTATTTGGCAGGCCTTCCTTTTTTTGTCTACTATTACTAAGTCCGGCCTTCTTGCCTGGATGAGGTGGTCAGTTTGGATGTCAAAGTCCCACAGTAGTTTGTGGTTGTCATTCTCCAAAACTGCCTCTGGCTTGTGCTGATACCACTTTTCCCCATGGTTGAATCCCATTTGTTTACTTAGTTCCCAGTGTATCATCGTTGCTACTCTATCGTGTCTATGCTTATACTCCTTCTGGGCGAGTTGACTACATTCACTAGTTATGTGGTTTACTGTCTCATCTCTTTCACCGCACATGCGGCATTTGCTGTTTGTCTGAGTTCTGTCGATTTTTGCTTTTATGTAGTTTGTCCTTATGCTTTTGTTTTGGGCTGCCATGATGAGCGATTCTGTTTCTCTCTTAAGGTTTCCCTTTCGTAACCACGTCCATGATTTCTCGTCTGCTATATCTTTTATCTGTCTTTTAAACTCGCCGTACAATTTTTTCCCTTCCCACTTTTCTTTTCTAGTTTGCTGTACCGTTCCATTGCTTTCTACTTTGTTTGTTGCACTATCCCTCGCGCTCTTTATGATTTCTTCACTATTTGTTTGCACATATCTATCTAGGACTACTTTAGCTCTCTGGACACAATCTTCTATGCTGATGAGCCCCCTACCACCTTCTTTTCTCTTAACGTATAGTCTATCTGTATCATCCCTAGGATGTAATGCTTTATGCATCGTCATAAGTTTCCTTGTTCGCCTATCCATTGATTGGAGCTCTTCCTTTGTCCATCCTAGGAATGGTCCTGTATACCTAACTACTGACACAGCCCAGGTGTTCATTCCTTTTATTAGATTTCTGCTATTTAATTTGGTTTCTAATATTTTCCTTATCCTTCTAAGGTATTCCCTCTTAATCTTCTCTTTCATCTCTTCCCGTTTTATCGTGTCACATTCAAGGACACCTAGGTACTTGTATCGGTCTTGTGCAGTCAATGCCCTAATCTTGTTGTTGTCCGGAAGTTCAATTCCCTCAGTCATTGAAAGCCTTCCTTTGTGCATCACCATGATTGCACATTTTTCTATCCCAAACTCCATTCCTATGTCCTCACTATATTCCCTTACTTCGTTGAACAGAGTCTCAAGCTCTCCCCTGTTTTTCGCAAACAATTTAATATCGTCCATGTACATTAAGTGGTTGACCTTTCCTTTTGTTTTAGAGAAGTGGTATCCTTTGCTGTTTTTCAGGATTCTGTTAAGCGGTATCATTGTTAGAACAAATAATAGTGGGGACAACGAGTCTCCTTGGAAGATCCCCCTTTTTATCCCTACCTCGGCTAGTTTGTCCCCTGCGGCTGTCAAATCTACTTTCCAGTCTTTCATTGAATTACCAATGAATTTAACCACCGGTTCGCTAATTTTGAACATTCTAAGGCATTCGAGTATCCAACTATGTGGAATCATATCGTATGCCTTTTTGTAATCTATCCATCCCATTGCGATATTCTTTCTCCTTTTCCTTACTTCTTTTAAGATCATCTGGTCTATGTAGAGTAAATCGTTTGCCCCTTTGGTTCCTATCCTACACCCTTTCTGTTCTTCTGGTAGTAGCCCCCTTCTATCCATTGACATGTATATTCTCTCTGCTATTTGCCCGGTCAGGATTTTCCACATAAGTGGTAGGCAAGTGATTGGTCTATAGTTGCTTGCTATGTTCCCCTTTCCCGGGTCTTTTTGGATGAGGGTGGTCCTGCCTTTAGTCATCCATTCTGGTGCTTTGCCTTCATTCAGACAATTTTGGAGTAGGTGAGTGAGTCTGCCGTGTAACGTGGTAAATTTTTTGAACCAATACCCATGGATCCCGTCGGGACCCGGTGCTTTCCAGTTGGCTACTTTCCTAAGAGTATGTTTCAATGTGGTTTCATTCAGTACTATTGGTTCTCCCTTGTCTATTTCTCCTAGTTCTTCTCTCATGTTTCCTAACCATTGCGGTGTTACGTTATGTCTTTTTGGGTGCCCCCATATGCTATTCCAATAGTTCTTGGCCTCTGTGGCATCTGGTTTCATGTCCTGCCTTCTTTCCCCATTTAAATCTCGGTAAAACTTTTTCTCATTGTTTTGGAATGTGCGGTTTTGTGTGTATTGGGCCGTTCTTAGTCTGTATCTTTTTAGTCTTGCCTCTTTGGCTAGTCTTTTTTGGTGTAACTCTTCGACTACAGTTGCGATGCCTTTTTGCGTTACCTTGTATTTGTTATAAAGTCTTACTCGTGGTCTGTCTGTGTGTGGTGTATTTCTAAGCAGTACTTCATCTCTCTGTAGTTGGGAGATCTGCCTTTGTAACCTTCTCTCCCAGTTGGGTTTCCCTTCCCTATTATTGCTCGGGTCCCTATCTTGTGTTGTAAAGCTTTGTGCTACCATTTTCGCCCCTGCATAAATTAGGTTGTTGAGTTCTAGGAGGGTGTTTGTTTCTATGTGCTGTAAGAGGCAGTTGACCTGCTCGGTCACTTCTCCGACTTTCTTTCTGTCTTTGTCTCTTAGGGAGGGGAGTGTTGTTTTCTCTCCTAGCATGATCTCTTTCAAAGCTTGTATTTTGGTGTTCTCTTCTACCGTAGGTGCCTCGTCATCACCCTCTGATACATACCTTACTGTGGGGGTCTCATGGGGAATTATTCTAGTTTTGTTATTGGTACTAATTGTGCTGGGGGGGCATTCTTCAGATGTGTCACCTGAACCTCTCTCTACATTAATGCGAATCTCTAGTAGTTCAGTCTCAGACAGCCATTTCTTCTTTTGAATTTGCTTTGCTTGGTCAGCAAGGCGTTGGTTCGATACTTCCACATCAGATTTTTCCCTCCATATTCGGAGCATACGCTCCCTATAAGATCGCACTGAAGGCTTGCTTTTAAAGTAACAATACATAACTAGTCTATTCTCCTCCCTTGTCCATCTCTTCCTCTTGTTTTTTATAGCAGTCACTCCGTGAGGACCGCGCCTTCCCTGGGTGTCGTTAGTGGTATATGAGTCTTGGCCAACAGTAGCTATGTGACGACTGTGTCCCTCCTGAAGGCCATTAAGGGTACACGAGCCGGAGTTTTGGCCAGCAGTCACAGGATGACGACCGGGTCCCTCCTGGTGGCTAACAAGGGAACACCTGCCGGTTACGACACACAAATCTTGAATTTGTGCCCCGTTTTTTGCGGTAAAATGGTTTGGTTGTACTGTCATGATAGGGGTTTTTGGTTATTTGAGGTAGCGCCAGACCTTGGTGGGTTGGTTAAGACCGATGTGGTTCAGAAATAACCGAAGAGCCCCACCAGCTCTTTTTGGTTCTTTTAAGGTAGCACCAGACCTTGGTGGGTTCGTTGAGGGCAATGAGCTCAGTGGCATTCTCAGAGTTCCACCAGTTCTTACAACCCATGGTACGACCTTACGTGGATAGGCCTTTCTGCTGCACAGATATATCTATTTGGTGGTATGACCATCCCCTCCTAAATTCAGGCCTAAAAATTAGCACTAAGCTTCGTCTGGATAAAATTAACAACCTTGGAGATCATACGTCTCCCTTAAATCTTTTAAGTCTTGACTTAGTATAAGTCTCGCAATCTGTGTTCTTCTCCCACGGTGGATTTCCCCCTGCCAGCCTATATCTACTGAGGGGTCCTAACGGTCAGTGGTGGACAGACTCCATTCATTCATACTCGGGGGGGGGTAGCTAGGCATTACTTTCCCATAAGACACCTCTTATCTCGGTGGGGGGGTGGAGAATTATTAATTTTAAACTATAAATTATAAATTTAATTCCACTTACCCACGTGCAGCTCCAAGAAACAACAGACCACTCTCTCAACTTTTTTTTTTTGTCTTTTTCATTAGGCAGAATTTGGCAGTGGGCAATTCATCGAAGTGAAAACTTATCGGAATCGCAAAGAAAACCATCTCAGAAGTAGAAATATCAATATGTCAAGAATAATCATTCTTAAAGCCTAAAGTAAAATATCTTTTGAACCTTCGAAAATCATCAAAATATCAAGAATAATCATTCTTAAAGCCTAAAGTAAAATATCTTTTGAACCTTCGAAAATCATCAAAATATCAAGAATAATCATTCTTAAAGCCTAAAGTAAAATATCTTTTGAACCTTCGAAAATCATCAAAATATTATTATTATTATCATTATTATTTGGAATTTCACACCAGTTGCCTAAGATTTTAAATCCTCTGTATAATTTCTTCTGTTCCAATTTTTCTTTATCTGCTGTGTTGCTCCATTGTTTTCTACTTTTTTGTTGTTCAGTTGCTTAGGACACTCTTTATGATGTCTTTGCACATACTTTGGCCCTCTGGAGATAGTTCTCTCGGCTGATGAGTCCTCTACCGCCTTCTTTTCTCTTCACGTACAGTCCTCCCACGCCATCTCTTGGGTGTAAAGCTTTGCGCATTGTCAAAAGCTTCTTTATTATTATTATTATTATTATTATTATTATTATTTGGAATCTCACACCAGTTGCCTGGTGGTAACCGCTGGAGTTTGAGTGACAGCAAGTCTCCTCAAGTCTCCAGCCCTCCTCTCCTACTACTCATAGGTCGCAGTAATTCTACGATTTACAGTTTCACACCGGTTGCCCAGTGGTTATCGCTGAAGGCTGAGTGACAATAAGTCTCCTCAGGTCTTCAGCTAACGTCTCCTCCCTCTTTCGCATATCATGACAGAGCTACTATTCGTTGCAGTCCTTATATCTCTAGCACCTTCCTCAGTATCCGTGCAGTTCCAAGTAGCGCTGTGGTCTGTACGGTCTCAAGCCCTCCTCCACGCATTCTCACAGACTACAACAGTGCTGCAGGAAAAAGTTCCACACCAGTTGCCTGGAAAGCTGAGTGACATTAAGTCTCATCATGTCTCCAGCTCTACTCTTCTGTCGCCCTCACCTATCACTGTAGTGCTGTAGTTCGTACCATCTCTGCTCTGCCTTTTTCCTCGGTTGTTAGCTGTTCCTAATAACTGGTGGTTGCAGATCTCATATTCCCAGTATTTTCCTCAGTATTCATACAATTGCCAGTTATAATGCGGGCAGTATAAACTCAATCATTCATTTTCCATTCTCTTTCGTATTCATTCTATGATCTGTGGGGACAACCACGTTTATTACATGTCAGGCGCTCTCGTCAACGATTACCAGGTCCGGTTTTCTCATTTGGATGGGTTGGTCAGTTTGGATGTCAGAATCCCAGAGTAATTGTGTGACTTCTATTTTTCAGGGCTATCTCTGGTTTGTGCTGATACCACTAGTTCACATGGTCGGATCCCAGTCTTGGCTCAGTTAACAGTGTATAACAGCATCTACTCCACCGTGTCTGTTTATTTTCTTTCTGGGCTAGTTTACTACGTCCACTATGTGTTATACAGACTCCTCTCTTTCTCAAAATAGGCAGCATTTGCTGTTTGTTTTGGGTTCAATCGATTTTTGCCTTGGAATAGTTTGTCTTGAAGCGTTTGTTTTGGGCTGCTATGATGCGCGATTCCGTTTCTCGGGGTCTTAACTTACAGTAGCTTGGTAACGACGGTGTCCCTCCTGATGAAAGATATTAAAGGAACATGAGCCGGGGTTTTGGTCAGCAGACGCTTGGTAACGACTGTGCCCCATCCCCTGAGGTCATTAAAGGAACACAAGCTGTATGTTTGGCCAGCAGTCACAGGACGACAACCGGATCCCTCCTGGTGGCTAACAAAGGAGCACCTGCCAGTTATGACACGCAATCTTGAATGTGTGCCTCATATGTAGTAATTTGATTCGGTTATACTGACATATCTTTTTGGTTTGTGATGTTCTGAGGTAGCAGCAGACTTTGATGGATTGTTAAAACTGATCTTAATCAGAGCCACCTCAGAGATCCATGGGCACTTAACACCCAAAGTATTCTCTAGTGATGAGGGAGCATATGGGTGTGAGGACAACCCTTAGAAAGGATGACAGAGTGATTGTAATCTATCTATTACTCTTGACCTATAAGGAGTATAAGGCTTTTAATCTCTGGCTAACTCACAACTAGTTTTTGCATGTGAGTATTGCTGTATTCAGATTGAAAGTAAAGCCTGCATGCAACTTTAAAGGCACGATGAATATGAATGAATAGTTATAGAGTTGAATTAAAATGTAGCTACGTCAGTGCTATTGGAGTGTCCATGCCTCTCCCGTATTTCTTTCAAGCTTTGATTTCATAGAGTCCCATTAGAAGCGGGTTTTTTAGTTTCGGAGATTCAATGATCTTCGCCTTTTTCCCTTTAAAATTTCAGTGTATAAAGGAGTTAAATTTACCGGTAAATAGAAAAAATACAAACGAAAATACAAACAGACACTAAAATATTACAAATTCTACGTTGATGTATAAACATTCTGTGTTAAAATGTTAATATGTAGAAAATGGCACCTGTAAGTACTTGGTTTTATATAAGATGATTTTTACACTTACTTTTGTCTCCTTCCCAGCAATATCCTGAAATATTTGAGTCAGAAATGAGGTCTTGACGGTGATGAATTTATTTTTGTAACTATTTTTGTCAAATGTGAGTGCCTCATCATTTATAAATTTGGCGCTTTTCCCAATTTTTTTTTAATCTCGTTTACTTCTATTCTATAATCTCTTTGCCTCTCACTGACTCCACGAAACGATTAGAATCGAGTCTTTTCAATTTGGTGGTTTCAATGACTTTACTCCCTTACTTCCTTTTAAAATTGAAATCTCAAAATGTAAAGGAGTAGATTAACTCCTTTACTATTAAATACAATGGATACGAACAAATATACAGAAAATACTCAAAATTTAGAGATTCGGCGTTTATGAAATTCACTTACATATGAATTGTATCTATTGAGTTTATTTTAATCTTTGAAGTTAATGTCTCTTACATCCACATCTGGACATTTTAATTGAAATATTCATTTTTGTCGAGGTTGCACGACTCATTTTTTTCCATTTAAGATTTTCTATTCATCCAGAGAGCAAATTATATTAAGCTTTTCTTTCAAGCACGAATAGCAGTTTCCAATTTATCAAGATAGAATTGATCTGTTTTTATATTCTTCGTCGTCAAATGACTGATTGTCCAATATAATTTTGAATACAGATTGAGTAGCTTTAGTATAACATCTTGTATTATCCGGGTTTTCCTTGGTATTGACGGTAGTCCCAGTACTAATAGTGGATTTTCCTTCTATGGAGCATCAGTCTATTTCCACGATTTCAATTTTGTGCATCGATCGATTCATTGTTTCAATTTCTATTATTCCTAATTATGCTGTCATTATGCTTTATATTTAATTTTTCCAAAGTTTTCTATGCATAAATAACTTAATTTGATGGCGATTTTATTAAATATTTCATGTAGTATGTTTTCCTATTGGAAATATTGGTTTATTGAATCTAAGAAAATTTTATGATATTGTTTTTACATTTAAAAGGTAGATTGCACTAAGTGATATATTGTTATTATTTCTTTTCCATTTTGGGTTTGTATTCTAATTTATAGTTTAGTCCACTAATTTCCATAGCATTCTGGTATCGCACTTTTACGTTATCAAAATCTATTTGTTTGTCGTGTCTGGTAATCTTTTTATTATTGAATTTAGTATTTGTTCAAATATATTAGTTGGGGGGTTGAATCGTTTTGAGAATACATCTCATATTTGTATTTATTTAATTATATAGCTCTATTTGCATTAATATTGGGCAGTATATCATTAAAGACAAACAACAAATCTGAATATATATATATATATATATATATATATATATATATATATATATATATATATATATATATATATATATATATATATATATATATATATATATATATATATATATGAATATATTATATGAGATATCCCATTACAATCTAAAAGAACTCTACTCGATATAAGGGTAGTTTTTCATTGACAATTACACTTAAGACTTACTTTCGAATGCCAGGCCTCTACAAGACGCAAATATCACCAGACGTGTGAGAGAGGATATAATGGAGAAACCAACCGTTCTCAAAAGATTAGACTTGACAAACATTGGAAAGCAATAATCCGAGGCCAGACAATAAAATTAGACATGACAGGACATGTATGGAAATAGAAATGAGCAAACGACCTTTCTCATGTAACAGAAATGGAAGCACCTCGGAGACTTGCCCGATGCGTCATGTGTATTAGTAAAACAAGTGTAAATTTTAACTCTACGGGCAAGTATACACGAATTCTATTTTGCTAGTCTCGCCAGATTTTGATACTTGGTTTCGAAAATTCTTTTTCTTGTCGGTACTTGTGGTCGTGGAAGTCCGGGTAAGGATAGCCGGAGTAAGGTTAGAAGTTAGTAAATTTTAGCTGAGTTGTTCTCTTGAATAACTTCTGAAAACCATCCGATGTAATATGCGACTAGGGATAGCCGATGAATTTGACTGAGACTTGCCCATAAAAATAACAAAAAAAGTATATATCCAAAACAAAACCAGAAAAACTTAACAACTAATTCCAATAATACATAGATTAATAGAATCTTAAAATTAATAGTTTCAAATTATTTGAAATTTGAAATTTGAAGTTTTAACACAAAACCATTGGTATTGGTATGATTATTCATTTTGACTAGAATTTCTTTGATTACATTTCTGTAATACCATTTCTGATGTTCTCTGTCGTCACTCTTGGCTCGTTTTTAGATTTATTCTTTGATCATTAAGTAAGCCATTAGATTATTCTGTGCACTCGCTCCATCTTGCTTACTTAACAGTCGTAGAATAAATGTAAAAACGACCGGAAACTTGCAATAAAAATATATTCAGATGAAAAATATATACATGTATTTGAATTTTAAGAAGCTTTATCAAAACGATTGATACACACACACACCACACACATGTACACATACACCACACACACACATATATATATATATATATATATATATATATATATATATATATATATATATATATATATATATATATATATATACATACATATATATATATATATATATATATATATACATACATATATATATATATATATATATATATATATATATATATATATATATATATATATATATGTATATGGAGTGAAAACATTTATCTTGTCCTCTGCATTGCCATGGCAATGATAAGAGTAACGTTACGTTGAAGCGGCTACTTTGTCAACGTAGGTTCGATTCCTATAGCATTTTCTTTAATAGTTCCTTCTATTTACGTTGTCTAAGCAAAGTGATACATTAACGGAGATCATTGTCGAATAATTCGATCATTATTATATATATATATATATATATATATATATATATATATATATATATATATATATCACCTGTGAAATACTAAAGCCTGCTATATTAACTATATCAACGCATCCCAAACAGGAATAACAAAATATACACACGTAAAATGACCATCAAAAAGCTAAAATAATCTCCATGAAGGAAACACTGATACAGACCGCTTAAACACGTACACAGTGAAATCACATAATTCAAAATATAGGATATTACCACGAAAGGTTGACCCCCACTAACAAATATTGAGACTCCAAATCATAAAGGATACAGACTGATACACAAAGACCAAAATCTTATATTAGTTTGTTTCTTTCTTTCAAAACAATAGAAACCAAACCTAATTTCCAAATCACTAATATGGACAAACTTAAAGAACATACATACAGACAAAGAAACTAAAAAACAAAGAAACAAAGAAAGAGAGTGAGAAAGAAGCTGAAAAGAAGAAGAGAGGCAAAGGAAAAAACAAAAATAGAAAAAAACGATTAAGAAAGCACAATAAGAAAAAAAAGATTAAGAAAGCATAATCAGAAAAAAAAAGGTTAAGAAAGGATAATCAGAAAAAAAAATTAAGAAAGCATAATCAACAAAAAAAAATTACGGATAAAAAATAAGTAAGTTAAATGCTCAAATGCCCTAGCAAATACATAAATTCATTTTTCATAAGAAAAAATGAAATAACAGACCCTGAAAGCAAACAGAATTTTGAAAAAAATAAACGCCATAAACATTAAACTTCACAAACCCAACACAATGATAGGTGAGAAAAACATACAGGTACGCGAACACAGTACGTACACAATCGAATACAAAATCACACACAGACAGACAAGGCAACTGGAACATACATAAACATACATTAAAGCATAGACAAGCAAAAAAAAAGAGATACAATTCTCAAGTCCTAGACGATATGACCATTAACAACCAGAGACAGATCGGTTGAAGGAAGAAGATGGAAAGAATAATTGATCAGATCTTTGAAATATTAAAACAAATATGCAACGAAACTGGAGTCACGATTTGAATTAGTAATATCATCACATATATATTTATAGATATATATTCAGTAGCCGCCGTTGTAAGTCCACCGCTGGTCCAAGGCCTTTCTCATCCAGTATTGCGCTACTTTCTGCTGTGTCTTATATGCGAACTTTTTACTCTCATCTCTTCATCTTGTGTCTGGTCTTTTCCCACTTATTTTAGTGGCCCATGGGGGGCAATCGGTCAGCCCTTTTCTCTATCAACTGTCCTTTTTTCATGCTATGTGCTCTGTCCATGTCGATTCTCGTTGGTTAATCACTCGTACGATATTGTTCACCCACTAAGCGTATGGATGGTCAGAATTTTACTTTTTTTATTTACTTTCATTTTTTTTTCCCCTGATGGTTAATGAATTCAAGTCTTGGACGATATTACCTTAAGTACCCTTATAACCTTTCACCAGAAAAAAACGAATCATTCGATCACTTTTATATGTAACACGCATCCAAGCAAATAAAACCCCATCAAAAATATGAGATTTAAAAAAATGACGAGAAAAAAAAGTTGGTCTGTGTACAGAAATACTTCGTGACTTACAGAGCTGACGATTTTCATATTTCTTTTTTTCTTCTTTTTTTTTTCTTTTGGGGTCAGGGTTTTGGGTGCTCGATGTTATATGAATTATCCTCAATGAATTGCAGACAGTTTTATTCTTAACAAAGCTCCCGGTTGCATATCTCCCTATGAACATTGACAGCGGGGAGAGATCGATCGATTACTAACCTTTCGTGTCATTTAATTGGAATCGGTTCTAATAATGCGTCTTGAAAGAACATTTCTACGGAGTCTGTTGGACTCGACGGTTAGTAGTCTGTTACAAATAGATGGTCATCGGTGAGTGCAGTGTTCTGCCCTCGTTACCAGCATAGTTACGTATTTCTCGGAGGTTTCAGAGGTCAGCGTTTCAGACCAGACAGAATCTGACATTCCCAAGCAGGCAAACTTTTCCAGCTTCGGAAAAAGGACAATCACTCTTTTTCACTACATCTCTACTGCCAATGTTGCTTAGTTCCGTGCGAAGCTGATAATAATAAATACGGGCGTCCTGCCGTGGAGTAGACTCGGAGACCATAGTTACTGTCGTGACTTTAGTCCTCACTGGGTGGCCCACATTTGTACCATTATGCCAGACTCGACTAACTATAATATCAATAACGATTGGTGAGAGGACATTTCTATAATCTTGCAAGGTGATGTCTCCTCAAAGTGAAGATATCTACAGCCTGATACAAAGTTACTAGCTGATTTTTTTTGTATTAAATTTGACAGTATATTTTTATATCGTTAGTTCTTACATTAACTGCTATCAGTTGGAACAGATATTTGGTATGATAAGAATAAATCTTTCTTCACTGTTATCCGTGCTCACTCTTATATCAACCTCGTACAAGATTAAGCTAAGCTTAGAAAATAACTATCGCTTTGACTTCTACCATTGCGTGATATTCAGAAAGCTAGTCCAATTTTTCCGAAATTAGCAAACTATCAGAAATAACAGACTAAACTAATCCAAGCTTAATGTATGATTGCTGCTAAGGAGCCTGTCACAGCATTTAGCAAACCGGTGTGGCAGACCTGTTTTCCGTTGTAAAGAGTTTCATCCTGACTGGATCCCTCTAAAATGATAAATTCACTGCTGGTGTCTCCAACGAGGTGCGCGCTATCTATTCATTTATTCACGTAGATACTTTTCCCGCTTCCATTATTTGTTTCCGTTCTCATGATCTCCTCAGCGTTTAGAAATAGACACAAGGGGATTAATCAAAGAGAGAGTGTTCTCTTTGTTTTTCTTATCGCGTTCTTTCCCGCTTTTGTCCAGAGTCGTTCAGCGTTGTTTCTGAAAGATCTGAACAGACCCAAGTTTCAGACGAGGCAATAGGCGAGGTTATACATCCATGTGATCCACGAATAGCAGAAGCCGAAGTGGCTGAAGTCACGGATGTTTCAATAGCAATGAGATGGTAAATAACATCTTTATATACTTGAAGTATTAGCAACGCTGACTGAAAACCTTCCCCAAAGGCCTGAGGCTGATTATGAAGTAGATTTTCACATTTTCTGCGATAAGATAAACACACACACACACACACACACACACGCATATATATATATATATATATATATATATATATATATATATGTATATATATATATATATATATATGCACATGTGTGTTTACTCGTACACGCGCGCAGGTGCATATCAAAGGGATATGATACCACCAAAATTCTTTCACAGCGAGCCTTGAAAACATCTTACGGAAAACCGACTAGGAAAACGCTGACGGAGAATTTTCGAACGACCTAATGTACTGTGATCATAATGCATTAATTTCAGAACCTGCAGAGGATCTACAAAATATGTCAAGTGAACTGAATAGTGAAATCCAGTAAAAAAAAGGGGGGGTTAAGGATGAACAGAACAAAGACAAAAGTAATGTTCAACAATAAAGTCCCAGAAAAAGACCGTAGAATAGAGGGTGAAGCCTTAGATTAAGTTACTGAGTTACATTTATTTAGATTAGGCTACGAAGCAAAAGAGGGACTAGGAAATTAAAATAGAATGGTGCGTAACGATTGGCTTGGGAGAGAAACGCCCTGAAAAGCCAATCACCAGTATGCTCAAAATGCAAAGTACACAATCAATGCATAATACAAGCTATGACACACGAGAGCAAAACCCTGTAAAGTTAAAAATCTACTCAAAGGTCAACTAAGAACAGCACAGAATTCAAAGGAAAAAATAATATTAGCAATAACTTTTTTGCGATAAAAGAACCGTTCATGGATCCTAGAGAAAGCCAGGTTGAAGGATAGCATTCAAGTAATTTAGTAACAAAAATTGAGATGGGCAGGGCATATAGCGAAAAGGAGAGGAAAAAGATGGAGCAGGAGACAAAGCGATTGGTGTTCATAGGACAGTAAACTTAGTGGAGAGAGACCAGATAGGATGATGAGAGGAAAGTGTGTTGACAGCGATTAGCGCTATTCCACCCATCATTGAAGAAGACCGGAAAGGCTTTTGTGCAACAGTGGACTCATAAAGGATGATGATGATAGTTAAAGTCGTGTTGGTCGTGATGGCGATGATGATATATATATATATATATATATATATATATATATATATATATATATATATATATATATATATGTGTGTGTGTGTGTGTGTGTGTGTGTGTGTGTGAGTGTGTGAGCGTGCGTCTGAAGTACCAACAGTGGTAGGCATGCTTTTTTCCTAAAAAGTGAAGAGCATTGAAAGCGATTTTCGCGGAAAAGAAATTGAATCTGAAGTCTTTATTCAGTTTGAATGTAAACTACACGTGATAACAACATTACCAAAAAATCTGTCTGCTTTATTTGATAATACCAAGCATTTTCTGGAGACTTTATCATATCATGTCATCTGAAGGCAATAGGAAAGGTTGAAAACTTGGAAACATTAACTGAATCAAATGTTCCGTGACTGTGGCAGACTTCACACCACTCAGCTGACTATATCTAAGCACAGAGAACAGGGACACGAAGTCTTGCAGCATTTGTTATATTCTCCTGACATTTTCTACAACAAATTATTGTCATTTCAAGAATTTTGAATTTTATATCAATAATAAAAGTTTCAAAAATAGGGAAGACATGGTTCATGCTTTTGCTGAATTAGTAACCCATAATCCCTAAAAATTCTATAGAGATAACACATTGATATTAAGGGATCGTTGGAAAAAATTTTTGCTCTGAATGGGGAAAATTTTGAGAAATATTTGCTTAGTTTTTCTCGTTTATATTACTTGTAACCACGTTATATTTTCTGTGTGGTACTTGTATGTATGAGCAAATCAAATTCTGAACAAAATGATGTAAAACAGAGAAAACAAATGCAAATATCTCTCTTATTACGTATAAGGAAAACATTTGTGAGAGAAACTTATGCACAGCCTTCCAGCATGTGTGTGGCTACTTCAAGCTAAAAGAGCAAGGTTTGGACTTTTTATTTAATTCTCATCGATTTTTATCAATGTCCCTTTTGTGACTCCATGGTTTTTCATCCCATTTGAAGGGCCAGATGTTCAGCTGGATTTAAACAAGGGAATTGGACAGCAAAAAGATTCGTTATCGTCTTTTCATCAAGACTTGAAGCCAACTTCGACCCTTATCCTCACGTTCAATGTTCACATAATCTAGAGTGTATTTTTCTTGAAGCCCAAATAACACTTTACAGTCGCAACGTCAATCGAGAATTATTTTCTGTTCTGTTTTTTTCTTTTAGGAAGGGAGAATTTTTTCTGTAACATTTGTTTGAATATTCGTATGTAAGGGAGCAAATGCATTGATTCGATCGGAACCAAGTGAAATCCAACTTAAAAGATACACTATGGCCATGAAGATTTTTAAATTGAATAATATTATTAAATACAAATGACAGAAATGGTACTAATTAGAGTTTTTTGAATGATGCATTTTCAGACATTAATTATTTATTAGTATTTATTTCATCTTAATTTCAGTTGCTTATCATTGCATTAACAGCACTAATTAATCTTTTATTATTTATATTTTTGAATTAACGTTTTCTGGAAAAAGATGGGTTCGTTGAGGTGGATCAGTTGGTTGAATATCCCATTAGATTGAATAATTACATTAGATATTTTTAGGAAGGTCAAAAAATGTTGTCTGCTCATCAGAATCTTATCCTTTCTATAGATTCAAATTCATATAAGCGGTGCCGATGGATCAGACATGCAGTCTTTTAATAAAATCCAAGAATCAGCAGGAAAAATGTATCACCAGAGATGGCTGCAATATTGCATTAAGAATAAAACTGTAAGATTTCAGCTTTCATCAACTTTATACTATATCAGCAATAATATCCAGCGTTGACTGGGTGGGAGATAACTGCAAAAATAACAATATGGCTTTAGACTCCAGAAAAAAGAAATAAGTGTGAAAAAAAAAACTTTCCTCTGCTTTTGACAACTGAAACGGAGAAAAATGATTTACGTGCTTTTGACACCTACTAGTGAAAAATCTTGTTGCTCAAATTTGATACTTGGAAGTGGAAACAGACGTCCTCCGCCAAAATTTTGACCATGAAAAGTTTGTTTTTTTTAAGTTCTGCTTGATACTGATCCCTGAATGTGAAAAATATTGCCCATCGATTTTGACCCCTAAAAAAGAAGAATGTTCCCTCGACCCAATTTTGACCCTTAAAAGTGGAAAGAAAAAACTTCCCCCTCGCTTTTCACCCTAAAAAAGGAAAAAAGAAACCTTCCCTTGAATTTCAAAGTTCACCCTGTATTTTGACTACTTGAAATGGGAAGAACATTCTGCTCGATTTTGACCCATAGAAATAAAAAATAAAAAATCATCAACGATTTGGATCCCAAATGAGGAGAAAAGTTCCGCGTCCCGGATTTTGACCCCTAGAATTGAAAGAAAACTTCCCCCTTGATTCTGACCATTGAAATTTTGAAAGTTTGCCTTTGATTTTGATCCATTAATTCGTGGAAAACCTCAGCCCTTCGATTTTGACATCTAAAAGTGCAAAAAACATCGATTTTGAGCCTTAAAAACGGAAAAAAAATCCCTTTGATTCTTACCTTAAGAGTAAAAAAAAATCCTCCCTCGATTTTGCCCAATAAACTGTAAAAAGTTTCCTTTGATTCTAATCCCTGATGGTGACAAGAAGAATTTCTGCTTCAATTTTGACTAAACGAGGTAAATAGTTCCTTCACGCCGATTATACCCCCGAAAATTGAAAGAAGTTTCCCCTTTATTTTGACCCCTAAAAGTGAAAAATAAGGTTCCACTTTGATTTTGGCCCATAAGAATGCGAAAATATCCTACCATGATTTTGACCTCTAGAAATGGAAAAAAAGAGTTTCCGCTTGATTTTCGTGAAAAAGTCTTTTCCCCATTGATTTTGACCCCTGAAGTATGAATATCTCACTCGCAACACTGACACCTAAGAATGAAAAAGAAATCCCCTTTGATTTTGACCCCTAAAGGTGAAAAAACCTTTTCCGTTCGATTCCGTTCCCTCCAACATTATATAACCTCGAACTGAAAAAAATTCTCTTCGTTTTTCAAGTGCAAAAGATGAAAAATAAATATGTCCTCAATATAATCTACATAGCCCATCAATTACCAAATTTCGTGTTTTGGAACATGATTAATCAGTGCAGATTGGTTGCATCATAAATAGAAACTGCTCTAACCCGTCCAAATTTTGTGATCTGAACAGAAATCCACAAAAAATAAGTCGTCTGAATATGAAGTCATGTAAAAAAAAAAAGAAATGTGAACCGAATAAGTGTTCTAAAATGACACCACTGCGTTTTCCTATTCGGAACACTAACTGGGAGTCCAGTTCAGTATTATAGTCATGCAGTAACCCTCCCAGTCAAATCCCCCAGAAATGTTACAAATCTCTTCGAATTTCTTCCCACGCTCTAATCCAGAAATTTTGAGAAGTAGCTTGAATAATATTCCTGTAGCGATGAAGAGTTTGGGAGAAGGCGAACATTGTCATAGACTCTCACAAATCAAAGTATAAGAAGAAGATAGTTTAATTATTATCGTATATGAATTCGGGGAATTTGAACAGATCGATCATTCTTCTCATTGGTCAAGCTATCCAGCGCTTCCTGTGCCTTGCCTAATATTTCGAATATCTCTCGAAATCACTTCACCAGGAAATAAAGATATTTTTCTATTAGTTTCTTTCTTCCAGGAAGATGTTTGGCGCCACAAACTCCTCGAACTGTTAAATAGCTCCTCATAGCAAGTGAGAAGAGTTCGGGGAATTTCATCGGATTGGTTGGTGTTCATCTGTCAAGTTATCCAGCGATTATTGCTTCTTAGAGAATATTTCCAATAACTCTCGAACCCCACTATGGAGTAAAAAAAAAAAAAAACCCATTTTCTTTGAAGGCAGCATTTTGCACCCTGAGTTCTATGAACCTTTGGGTAGCATATTATCAGAAAACGTCAACCAATACTGTCAACATAGGTTTCTCACAGCTTTCAAGCTGGTCTCGCTGGTTCTTCATCTATGGTGGTATAGGGTGTATGGGCTGCACCAATGGAGCCAGAGGGCTAAAAATTTAAACGTTCATTCCTTATTATGACTACAGAAAACGGTTGGGGGGGTATTGCTTTTTGAAAAGCTTTCCTTCAAATTAGGCTTTCAGTGGTATTAGGACTTCAATTAGCAATGCAAGTTTTTGCTAAATTGATCCCATAATTTGCAGCCGCCTGTTTTTTATTCAAGACTTTCCTGTGATAATTGCCCAAGAAAGGCGAGAGAAAAAACTTATTCATTGATCACCCCTTTTTTCAATTTTTTGAATGATCATCCTCAACATGGCATGATGCCAAAAGACATTGGTCCCATGATTGTTTCTATTTAATAACTAACCAAACCTGTATCCTGGGTATTAAATTTCGAAATTTGTGCATGTCAAAAATATGCAATTCAATAAAAAAAAAGTAGTCAGGCATTAAGTTATGAATAGTCTTTTCATATTGCAGTAAGTAGTGTTACATCTTATCAGAATATGATTACTAACAAACCTTATTAAACTCAAATAAACAAGGTCCAGATTGGTGTTCTTCGCGGTGCAACTGCTGTTTATACATCAGATTGTGTATCGCCGCTTTCTGTTGATCGTGTCCCACCGCAGGGAAAATGAGATTAACCGTCTGTCAACACGGCGTCAATAGTGCTATCATCCGTGTCATAATGGACGTAGAAGCTTTACGTAGCTGAATATGATTTTTTTTCTTATGATCCTACTTCTGATTCTGACGATATGATCCGTCTGATAGTTGTCTAGTAATTCAAGCTCTTATTCACTTAGTCAATGCAATTTCCTTTGAACTTCATCTCCTGGAAACAGATACAGCACATTTCGTCTGTGCCAATTATTACTATCAGATTAACTTAAAAATCCATTCTGCGTTCGTCGATGTATAGAATTTGATACGTTTAATCTTAACTAACTCCATTCTTGAATACAGTTCTTGATTATATCGTAATATCTAACATATCAGCATGCATTTCGATTGAGAAAATTGGCGTATTTTTGTTTATTGATTCAAAGGTTCTAGAAAATATACACTATTTGCGATATATTATGTTTTTTGATATTCAGGAAAGATAAAAATTTGACTCGAGTGTAAAAAAAAAAAGATGTGTGCCTATAATGGAGTATGTATTGTGAATTATTGATTGTATAAAAACAGACGATATTCCCCGAATGGGTAGACTAGTTAGATAAAACATTAATAGAGAATAATCAAAATTATATGACTTGATAGATAGCCAGCATACACAAAATGGCCGAAACAAACGCTAAAATTATTTGCATAAGTTTTTGTTTATAGTAGTTGCGTTGATGTATGACTTCCATATGACTTGAACGAGACGAAAACTGTTGAATTATTTAAACTATCTGCTTGTTTTCCTTTTGCTTTATTTCAACAAATCATGACAGATAATGATAAAGGAAGAACATTGTAATAAAAGAAAAATTTAAATAGAAGGATCAAAACCTCTCAAAGTATTCGTAATAATCCAGATAATTCATCTAAAAAGACAATCTATAATTAAGTTGTGCGAGAATCATATCTCATCATCTCATGACTAACTCAAGAATTGGTGTATTATGCTTGGATCCTCCATGACATTTTTCAATGCCATGAGGTTACTTGTCGGACCAATCTCCCCTCTGAAAAACGGGAAACGGGTTAAACTTGGTTACATACTGACGTCAGGGCGTAATATCTGATTTGAACTATTGAGAGAGGTAGCTTCGTGCCAATCCCAAACGGCGTAAGTGTAAACTAAATCAAACCGTCAGTCGATACTGGAACTTGGTTTGCCAATTCCATATGCGTACTTTTAACTGCTAGAACAATTTCGAGGCTCTGGATGACACACAATGAATTACTGACCTCATGAAAAGAGGTGCATGAGCTTAATCTTTCAAAAGAATAGCCTATTAGTTTTGGCTTTGATTTTAATTACTTCCGCAGGAAGAATGAAATAACCTCTGCCATTTCCATATTGGAAAGATGAGTATCGAAAAACGTACAATTGGCTTGGAAGAGAATTAGTGAACCTCAACGGAAGTAATTCTGATTTGATTTCTTTTCAAGATGATCGCATTGAATACAAAAGAACGTATCGATTTTTGCTGATATTGATTCTAATGGCTACAAGAACTATCTTTTTTTTGTGTGTATTTCCCTTCACAAAGGGAATGAAAAGATGTTGGTTTTGTAGCTTTATTTCAACGACAAAAAAAACTGTTTCGTCTCGACAGGAAATAAAATTGATGTGATAGTTCTTACAATTGGAACGACGCTTCAAAACTTTTGTCGTAAGCTTTGATAGTTTTGTGCTTTTTGGTTAGAAGCGAATCTTCTATTTTAATCGGTATGATGCCGATTTGTTACCCGCCAAAATTGTATTGAGGTCATTTCTGGGGTTATTTATTTTGAAGCGATGATTACAGCAATCAACTTGGACTGATTTGGGGCTTAGTGTCTGCGCTTGTTAAACCGTATCTCATTTTATTTGTTTTTGTTTCTAGTTAGGAAATGACTCATGATGACAGTATATAGAGCACCAGAGCTCAACATCATCGTTAACCATTAAAAGTCCATTGCAAACCAAACGCTTAGCTTTCTACTCCATCTGTTGTCATTATGTATTGCAAAATGTCCAGCACATCTCCATTGTTGTAGCTTAATCATTTGTACGATATCCTTCTCTCTAGTCTTCCCTATTATCTTTGTTGATATGTTCCTATCTCTCACTTATCCCTGATATTTTCAGTTAACAATCTTATTTTGCGAAGTTTAATTGTTGATACATGACATTAAAATAGCTATCGTTATCGTTGTATTAATATTTTCGGTCTATTTTATGCTGCAATATTCTTGTTCGATGTTTCTTCTTGGTTTTTACAACCATATTAACACATCGTGTCGGTACCCATTTTCCTTACGAGTCCTGATTTCATTATTTTTTTTTTAGGATTCCTTAAAAACTTCTGGGTAAAAAAAAGCCTCTTATTTGAATATAAAATTGACTTTCATTTCACGACTTTCTATTTCCTTTACTTCCATTCTTGATTTCGTAAATTATTTTGTATGTGTGAAAAAGAATATCGTAAACGATAGGGCGTTTGTTTTTTAACCGAAGAGTACGTGGTTCGAATTAATCTACGGCAATGACTTTTTAAAACAAAACTAGTCTCAGCAAACTGGATGGATATCCCACAGGACAAAGCAGCTAATCTGATAGATTCAGTGTCTGAAAGAGTAAGAACTAAAAACGAAGACAATATTCCCCAGAATGTTTCATAAATAACAACAATAATTTATTCCAGAACTCGGACAATATCCACAAAACCTGAGATTGCGTGGCCGAAAAATTTTGATAAATACAAGATTGGGATATATTTCAAAATAATTCGCAGGATGACACTATTTTATTGCAAAGGATCTTTCTTGTGGGGGTAGTCCATTAAATTATCATTTGCATAATAATCTTATTTAGATTGTTGAATAAAAATGGCTGTTTCAATTTGTATCTTCTCTGTGTCTATAACACATAAATAACACATATATGGCAAAAAGATCCGAGAATGGCACGTCAAAAAAAAAAGATTTGATCATCGACACGGGAACACTAAAGACAAGTGTCAGGCAAGTTTCCCCCGATTTCATTTAAATAAATTGCAATGTAAATTTAAAAAAGAAACAGGCTGTATTTCATGAATAATCCTGAGTGAAAAGATATTACTTTTTTATGATGCAACATTCTATTTTATATCTTATTAATTCAGACGTCCGCAGATTTCAATTTAGGTGCCCATCGTTCCTTTCTTCTTGGGAAATATCCTGAAATTCACAGAAATTCTTTCGATTTTAGTAATATAAGTTTCATGAATAAAATGAAAATGAAAGTAACAAAACACTTTCAATTTTCTAATTTCGCAGTGACTTTCAAAGCACCTGATAGAAAGATAGACAGATACGTATAGGAATGATGGTTCGTATAGCAACTTGTTTAAAAGAAACTGGGGGAACCTGGCAAAAAAACTTTTCGGGCATTTGTCTGGCAGCTAGCTTCCGGTAGGGCAAACTCGACTTTCAAAAAGAAGAAAATCCCACTAGTCCTAAAGAGAGGAGTTTACAACCAATGTATCCAACTGATAGTCAACTATGAAGCTGAAATATGAAACTGAACCAAACCAAAAGATTGACCCAAACACTAAAAACTATGCAACGTGCATTGGTGGAGTATCGTGTTCAACCCTCCACGGAGAGACCATAAGACAGCAGAGTATATCAGAGAAAACATCATCGGAACTGTTAGAAAACTCAAATGGCAAGGGAGTTTCAGACCACTGCTGGACATCTGCAGGGATTAGGTGTAAGGCTGTAGCCTACAGAAATTAAGACAGCGTGACGAGCTAGATAAATTCAGAGAGTACTGGCTCAGCAATGCCCATGATACAGAGGTGCAGCGAATCTTGTAAAGGTCTAGGTCCAACAACAGACACTGACAAACTGATGATGATGATGTGTGAATGGGGAAAGTTGTAAATGACTGCTGGTTCTGTGCGCACGAACATGTTGGCGATGACAAAGGATTTTGCCTCCACGTGGTGCGGCTGTTAGTATCACACGCCAACGTCACTGGAAATGTTGAAGGGGGAAAGGAGGAGGGTGGTAGTCATGATAGCATAAGAATATGCACAGGTATGATTGTGGACGCAGAGATTAAACAGAATAAAAACGACACGTACAAGTATGTAGTACATTCAATGTATACACATTCATGGCGATACAGGACTGGAATACAAATGAGAAAACATGGATACAATCGTGAAGAGAAGAGGAAGATGGGAGATAGCATCTACGAAAGATGAGAGCTCTGTGCCGAAAAAAAGTTGTAGTCGTGTGTTGAAATGGAGGTGTTTGAACGGTTGTGAATCCGTAAAACTTGGACTGTACCAAAGAATGGTTATGGAGACCGGTTATCAGTGTGTATTCCTAACTGCTAATTTGTGAGGAATGTATCATGGATAACAATTGGGGGTGGTCATTCTCTGATGCTGAAAAACACTCGACGGACTGAACATTCGAGACATGAAAAATGAGGAAACTTCATAGACAGATCGTTGCATCGTGTGTAATAAATGTGTTGCCATTTGATTCTCGAGAGATCGATGTGTATGCGCGTTTTGAGCCAGTGGCAAAGACTCAGTTGAGTAGCTGTGCGAGAGATGCCTCGAAATCGGTGTACTAGAATAGACAACGTTTAGTACAGAGAATGGTCCCAGTGAAAAACGGTGAAGTTCTGATTGACTGGGAGGCCAGTGAAGTGATATCAATCCTAGAGAGGAGGAAAGAGAGAGAGAGAAAGGATAACCTGCTTGAAGCGCCGGGGCGAATTAGTATTTGAATACGTGTGTCCAGGGTTTTTATAAGGAGTCGTCGGTTGAAGTGACGTTTTAGATATCCTGCCAAAAGACTGTTTTCGTATTCGATTCTCAACTAAAAGTGAAAGGGGCGCCACATGCGTATGCACTAGTTGAATTTGACAACAGGTTGATAACTTTTCACGATTATTACTACCTGTATGATAAAGATCAATCTGCCTTTGTGCTCATTCAGCAACTCTATCCTCTGTCAGCGATCGTGGTATTCATGGAAAGAGATATTTCCTCGATATATCTAGCGTTGATACAGTGCGCAGAGACATGGATTTATACCTTTTTGAAGGTTTTAGTTCTAATTGAACATAACTATCCTCCATCGACGTAGATCTCCGTAGATTAGCGTTCTAAATATTCCACGTTTTTTTAGAGAATAGGCCAACAAGGTTGTGGAATATATGTTCATGATATGATCATACATGGCCACCAATGACAATACGATTCACAAAACAGCAACTGAGTCACTCTGGAGGGGAAAGAGTTAAGGACAAGGTAGAAGTGTCGCATTATGCAGCGAGCTTCGCCGATTCTCCCTTAAAGGGACAGTCTACCATTACATGTCGGCCATGTTGTGTGTTTTTGTTTGTTTGTTTTTTTATATGTGTATCTCTTTGCTACACACCGACAGTTGTGCATGTGCATCGATGCAATTCTTTCGATGCAGAGAGCCTGTTGTAATTTCCGACTCGTCACTAGGAATATGGTGACGGATCTGCAAAGGAAAACGCAGCACTTGATAGTTCTTTAAGCCGTTAAGATAAACAACCACTTTCATATAAAGAAGGGGGAGTTTGATTATGAAAACATAATCCATGTTTTATTTGCTTCTCTCACAAAGTTGAACACGGGTTAATCTCTCAACAAATCAAACGGTGGTGATGATTCTTGCAGCTAGATGCAACATTTTTCGTTTTGCATCTCACACAAGCGATATTCAAAATTCAATTTCTACTTGAATTCTTCGAGTGTCAAGAACAGAGAGACACCTAGCCAGGTTGTGAACGGACTGCCTCATACTAACAATCTCTCACTCATCTTTATCCTAGTCTTTCAAAAGTCCGTGTCCCTATCTTTTTTCACGTGTATGTCCCCAAACAAATAACAATTACACGACTACACACCTATTCAGGCCAAATGCTCTAACTTGTTTTCTTAGCCTGGGAAAACAAAAAACAAGCGCACACATACACACACATAGAAGTATTAAACTGGTGCCCAATCCCTCATTGCACAAGAGAAATACCAAAAATACTGGACTCGTACCTTCGTGTGGATCACTCTCAAAAAGAACAAGTGAAGCCCTTTTTTTAAATTTTACATTGGAATGAACTTATGTGATGAAAGAATCAATGTAAAAACGAAATTTTCATGTGTCCCCCGTGTTCTTGAGGGTAATCATAGCATAATATCGAGAACAATTAATCATTCAAAATTGAATAAAACATCTAAAAATTAAAATTCGTTTGTTTTGTTTTATCTGTATCCGTGTCGATTTGCAAATTCCTACAATTCTATGAAGTCCGCTAATTCACCTAAATCAGAAACATTTGAATTTAGAAACGACCTGAAATAAGATAAGTAAACACTTTATTATTAGAATGTTTATTGCTTTCGTGTTTTTTGGGGGTTGGGGGTTTGGGGGTTGTAGTTGTGTTTTAAAAATTTCAGTTTTATTTCTTTATTTGTGTTTGCCCTCACACCAATTTAGGACACTAAACTTCCCGAAGGTCAAGCAATAATTGAAAATATGCTCAAACTGTAGGATATCCCAACGCATGTATACCATCATGTTACTCGCAATAACTTTGCCTCGACTTTCCAAATTGAGCAATACTAATGCCACGCAGCTGCTGATCATCTATAGACCCCGGCTCTTAGCCGGAAAGAAGTGGGAGGAGATTACAACACAATAGATGTGGGCAGACTTCATTCAATGATCTAATGACTTTGAACGCACTTCTTAGGGTTTCCTAAGATTGTGGAAAATGTCTCTCGGAACTTTTGCATCGACCTAATACTTATTAACCCAACGTTTTGTTCTTGTTATTCTTCACTTTGGAGCACTGCCTGCATTCCGAGTGACAGAGGCGGAGACAAGCACTGCTAATGTCTCGGTTTCTGCATTACAAAATGTCTTGAGCAAGACTCTGGCCAAGATGATCGTTGACATGACCTGACTTGTGGCTGGGAAACTTGCATATTCCACATCGATGTAGTCCGTCAAATGTTGAAAGTCGGATTTCTACTGATGTTTTCAAGGCAGAAATGCAGACCTTATCCATTTGAATGATTGGCGCAAAATGATATTCTCACTTCCATTTCGCCCGATATACGACATAAACTAAACTTTGTAAATATCGACTCTACTATTGGCTTTACTGGGTGTAAGTCATAATGTAGCATTCATATATATATATATATATATATATATATATATATATATATATATGTATATATATATATATATATGTTGTAATTCACACCATGTAAAAGTTTCTATGATATGTCGGACTTCTGTTTTTTCTCAGATGTACTGTGCCGTTGTATGATCTCTCCGTGGAAGGTTGAGCATGATTCTTTCATGTGCATGTTGCATGGTTCTCGATTTGAGGGTCAGTCTCTTGGCTCAATTCCATGTTTTAGCTCCATAGGTGATCATCAGTATGATACATTGGTTATATACCCTTCTTTTCTGGACTAGTTGGATTTTCTTGTTGTTTCTACCGGAAGCTTGCCAACCGAGTGTGATATTCAGCTTTATTTCCTCCTCCTCCTCCTGCTCTTCTTCTTCTTCTTCTTCTTCTTCTTCTTCTTCTTCTTCTTCTTCTTCTTCTTCTTCTTTTTCTTCTTTTTTAATGACTTTCGGAGACTCTCTGTCTTAAGTATTTCCTTCAGCTCTGCATTTTCGATTTTACATCGTTGTGTCTTTAATTGGAGTTCGATTCGCAAGTGAAATTAGGCACCACTAAATGTGCAAAAGGCCAGTCTATAACCAAATATGGTAATTCTGTGTATATGTGGGGCTTGGGGGATTCCTCTGCTATGAGCCAATTTTATTGAACCAACCGATTGATTCGAATAGAACATGGTTGCAATTAGACCAATTGAAAGGCATCGAAGATGATGATATGTGTAGGTAGGAGCAGTAAATGATTATTGGTTGTGCGCGCGCGTGTGTGTGTGTGTGTGTGTGCAAACGTGCTTGTGAAAACAAAGGATTTTGCCTCCACGAGATGTGGTTGTTAGTACCACACACCATCGTCACAAGAGATGTTGAAGGAGGAAGGGAGATGTATGGTCGCCATGACAACAAGGAGAATATACATAGATATGATTGTGGACGCGGTGATTAAACAGAGTAAAAACGATGCGTACAAGAATTTAGATGAACAAATAAAATGTTCATTTAATAAATAAATATCTATGACGATACAGGACTGAAATGGTATTAATAATGAAAAGCATTTTCCTGGATTTGTTGGGGAAAAAAGGGCGTAATATCCGTTGTGGATATTGCTACATCGCGTTCTTCTTTGGTGACCAAGTTACGACTGTTGGAGTTTGATTATGGAGCTTCCAGTTCACCAATTTATCCACCAGATATTAAAGCTTCTTGTCATTTTTTTTTTTTTTTTTACCGATTTATCATAATGGGAAAAATTCAATTTCCTGGAATATTTCTAAAGACTTGTAAACGACATACGACTAACAGCATAAGCAATAAAAATACGTCTCTTGTATAAGTGAAAACGATTAAATATTCTTCGAGATGCACGTGTAGATAGATAGATAGATAGATAGATAGATAGATAGATAGATAGATAGATAGATAGATAGATAGATAGATAGATTGGGGAGACGAAAGTACCAGAGAAAGGGAAGGAGGAAGAGAGATCAGCGGCGACAGAGAAAAAATAGATACAAAATTATACCTAAATAATGACCAAATTAGATAGATAGATAGACAGAGGGATAGCTGGGGAGAAAGTAACAGAGAAAGACCGAGAGGGGGAGATAACCTGAGACTGATGTAAATGAATACATAGATATATCTAAATAAAGACCAAATTAGATAGATAAATAGATAAATAGATAGATAGATAGATAGATAGATAGATAGATAGATAGATAGATTTGCTAAATATTTCCGTCGGGCAATCATTTTTCCTTATACTTCATACAACAATATACCATTTACTCTCTGCTTCCGTTTGTCTTCTTTGATAATTTGTTATAACCTCGTCGTTACAATCTAATTAATCAGTTGATAACGAGACAAAAATGAAAGAAGCCAATGAAGCAAAAAACAACGCAAATTCCATGATAGTGATGGAAATAACAGCAGAGAAACTTTCATGTGACCGATGTCTTTTGACATTATGCCATGCTGGGGCGATCAATTAAAAAAAATCAAAGATATTGGCAGCCAACGGATAAGTTACTAATTGCGTGTGTTGGTCAGTGATCACGAGAGAAAAGTCTGAATTTTAGAAAAAGAATTTTTTTTAGAAAAAACAAGTGCAACCGGACATGAGAAGGGGGATCAATTTTGCATAAATGTACACTTCAAACTGATACTCCATCTAAAAACCTATTCGGAGGAGGAATCTTTTTTTTTTTTTTTTAAATTAAAAAACAAACAAAAACACTTGTATTCATAAAAAAGAGTAAACGCTGAAATTTTCAGCCCTTTGGCTCTATTTGGGCGACCTGTACGCGTGATAGATGCATAGCCATCCAGCTAGACCAACGTAAAAACTGAAAAAAAAATTGAAAGTCTCGGTCGACATTTTTTTGATTAGGAAATAGACGAAAAGCAAGAAAGAAAAAAAAGCTTTTTAAAAAAATTGGGGAAAATAGTGACTGCCTGGGAGAATCGAGATTTCTGGATAAGCGAGCAATTCTTCAAAAAAATATGACGGCAGGGACTTTTCACGGAGAATTGATTTCAACTTTATGATTCAAAGGAAATCGTGAAAGATAAAAAAAAAATTAAAAAGATACCTGATAAAAGATGGAAACAGAAAATGGGAAAGGTGAAGAGGGTAGAAGAGTTAGATAAAAGATACTAACACAGAGAAGTGTACTAGAAGATGTAGGGTTGGAAAGCTCGTATTAAAAGACGTCGGACCATACGACTTGTACTTACTCGTACCATTGATCGCTAAAAGCCTACACGGACAATAAATGTACTTTTAATGTTATAGACAAATCTCAATCAAATTAAGAGAAAACCAGACTTGAAGATTTCTACGAGTACAATCGATAGACAGAAACATAAATAGTAAATGAAGATAAAGTATATTGAACAAATTTTGATCCGATTGAAAGAAGGTGAGACTACAGAACTTGGTAATATCAGTTAAAGAAAAGAAGAAAACCAGAGCCAAACTTGTGGCAGAAAAATCTGGTATGGCAGACCGTATCAGAAAAGAATACAGTACATACTACACTCTCTAGGACGATGTCCAGATAATTGACAGAGAGCTGTGCTGCAGAGGGGACACTGTATATCGGTTTGTCGTTCCAATGCATGTCAGGCAATTGTAGATTTCAATATCTTGTGTTTTTTTTTCTATGTTAGACGAATGAGGTGTATAGATTCTAATTGTCTGGTTACATGTGTAGCTGTATGGTTTTGTCTGTGTATCTAGCGTTCATAACACCGATCGCCGTTGCCCAACGGTCGGATGCTCGCTCCTGGTTCTGTAAAACTAAGCTTCAATCCTTAATCATACAAAAAATACTTTAACGAACGGTATTCTATGCCTCTCCGCTGAGCAATCAACACAAGGATTAGGATTGATGAATCTGAAGCTAAGGGATTACCATCAAATCACGTTAGATGCATCGGTTCTCAACAGGGGAGCAACGTCGAGCAGAGATGGGTAACTATCATGGAATGCCATGCACCGTGAGCAGAAGGGAGTTTCGACAGGCCTGTCAGGCCAAATGTGGGTCTCACCGAGAATTGCCAGTGTGTACCTAACATTGCTAGACCCTTGATGAGGGTATAAGCGGAGAACAATATTTACATCTGATGTAAACAATGACCCAAAAGTTATACTAACGACCACTTTATTCCAGTTGCAATTTTCTGAAGAAATAAAGTTTTGCTATCTTACGAACCATACACCTCGTATATATTGAAAAATAGATTTGGGTGACGACATGAAGGAAAGGTTCGATTCTCTAAACAAAATTTGAAAGGTTAATGACCTCCTACAAATTTATAGACGATATATTAACAAATGATACCACTAGTCTTCGCAAAATGCAAAATGCATTTTTTTCATTTTCCGAAAAACACAACATCGAATAACTTAAATTTTGTTAACTTCGTTGATTTAAGGAGACATCTTTATAATTATTTTCATTAAATGTTGACTAGTTTTTTACTTTCATTGTAATTTTAATTGTTTTTATGGTGCGTACAACTTTCATCGTGAGCCCAAATTATCTACAATTATGAAGTAAAAACAATAAAGTACTTTTTTTCAGCTGGAAAGCCTGAGTTCAGAATACTTGAACGTTTTATATCCACACACGGAAGTAGATTTGGATAACGCAAGTTTTTTTTTACTACATTGCTTAAAATAACCACCAAATACGTAATATGATACCGAATGGCGACTCATAGACGGGGAAAAATCGTACTTTTTTCAGATCCAATTATCTTTGAAAGATGTGACACCAACCATGCCGAAAACTTCGATATCGGCAGTTCACATCCTTAACAAATACACTTTTCAATAAATATACCTACATACCATGATCTTTTTTTCTGTTCCCAGCAAAATGCAGAATGTGGTTGTTCTAGCATACACATTTGCACGTTCCCCCATTTGATACGTACGTTCATATACGCATGAATACTTGTATGTACACTTACACATGTGTAAATTCTGACTACAGGCTTAAGCATACACCATCGTGTACGGACATATGCAACTTATTCAACTTTGCGTCTATAGAAAACATTAGGAACTTCATCCCATGACTACGTAGAATACCAATCTACAGTTGCTATTATTACTAATGCTAGCAGCATCTACCATTGTATACATTTTGTTTTGTTTCTCTACCGTCTAAATAATTAGTTCTGTATTAAATGTTAACGAAGTAGGGTTAAGTTTTAAGCCAATCAATAGAATCAAAATTAGACCAAATTGATTCTATTACACTTCGTTACATATAAAATCTTACATTCAGACCATTATTTATGTGGCAGCGAATAACAGTGCGATCGAAAATAAAACGTAAGTCTTTGGTGAGAATCAAAGTCGCACTCCTAAACTACTAAAATGAAATTGAAGTAAAAACAAGGCTAAAAATTCAACAAAAATTATGCGTTATAATACTTCATCCAATAATAATCTTACTCAAATTGGGGAAATCTCTATCTGTGTGAGTATGCATCACGATTACTCGACAACTAACCATTGGGCGAAGTTCGCATTCGACTTTGAGATGTCGAGTTAGGAGTTTTTTGAATCAGTAGATCTTGTGAAATCAAATGATATCAAATCATAACTATAGATTATGTATCTTATATCTCAGATCACACATCAAATTTTATTGTTTTGAAAAGTTTGATTATTTCAGAGATTAATTCATCATTATCTTTTTCTTCCTTTTTTTCCTTAGATGAGAAATATTTTTCACTCGATAACAAAGATTCACGTAAGTTTGGAAGCTATGGTTTATTGTTTACTCTCTGGTACAGGGTTAGCAAGTACAATGTTGTTAGTATTCAAAGCTGTATTCACATGGGCTTGTTAATATATCATCTGTATTTACTAAAGCACAAAATTGCTTCTTCAAGGAAAGGGAAAAAATTATAGAATATGAATGAATAGAAAATGAATTTCTGTATTTCCCCGTAGGGGTGATTCGGAGATACGCCGTAAATACCAGGCGAGATTTGGCGGTAAAGAAAAAAGGCGTAACTCGACGGATGAACGAATTGATCAATCCGTTTGACTTTCCCGTAATTTTTTATGCCAACTCGTATCATATATTCAATCGAGTCCATTAATTACGAGGAAGGAGATGAATGTTGGAAAATAGATATTTGTTGTGTCAAGTAGATTATTTTTTCATCATCAAGTTACAGTCTTATTGATTCAACTGCGTACAAAGACACTCACACACAGACACGGACATACACACACATATATATATATATATATATATATATATATATATATATATATATATATTTATATATATATATATATATACATATATATATATATATATATATATATATATATATATATATATATATATATATATATATATATATATTTGTGTGTGTGTGTGTGTCATGGGAGAGGTCGGGAAAGTTCTTTGTCCAGCAGTGGACTTATAACGGCTGGTGGTGATGGAGATGATGATATTTTTATATACGAATCTGTAAGTCAATATACGATGTGAGACGGGTCTATTTCAGAAACAGAATCATTTGCCTGAAAAAAAAGTGTTTACGTTGCGAATATATATATATATACATATATATATATATATATATATATATATATATATATATATATATATATATATATATATATATATATATATATATATATACATATATATATATATATATATATATATACATATATATATATATATATATATATATATATATATATATATATATTAAAAGCACATTTTGGCTTAAGAAATAAGAAAAAAGCTCCTTGTTCAATGTTGAGTTTCGGTATCGGCATCGTCAAAGTATGATATTCCATGTGCAGCATTTCTCAGCAGATAATCTTGTTTGAAACTTCTTTTCTAGGGTGACGCCTATCTTTGCTGCCTCAAATTAATTTCAATGTTCCCTGCCTGCGCAAACTGAATTTCAGAGAGAGGTGGGCGCTATCTCACGATAGATATCACATTCTCTGTATGTATTGAAAACTAATTACAGCTGTGAATGACTTCCAGGTTTTAAAGATCAATATTAAATCAACCAAGTTTACCCACACCTTTCTTCACAAAACGTTTTCCGAGGAAAGCAGTACGCTTGTTTTTTTTTGGGGGGGGGGGTAGTAGCTCCTTGCTGAATTAAAATTGAGGGAGCCAGAATAAATTCTGAAGATGTAAAGGTGCCAAATGTGTCTGTTTGATGTCCGATCGATTAGTTTAAGTCTGATGAAAACGAATTTTAGCAGTTTTTATTTTAATTTTGTTTTGAATTAAATAATATTGTTATACCATATATACGCCAACATAAATAGAAAACCAGACCATTTAAAAAAACAAATAATTGTTCACAAAGTAGCGTAACCCCAACAAATTCCTTTTTTTCGTCTTTCAACAATAAATCTGCATAAATCTGAATAAAAAAGACGACAGAGACGTTTGCTTTTTTGCTACTTTACGGAATAAAAAGTTCGTTAAAAAAAACTTGCTTAAGATTCTGTTCAGCAAACCAGACTAATTTTATGTAAATGTATTGCTTTCTTATCATGAATTCAATAAAGACAAATATTATTCTATTCAAGATATTGCATTATTACTATAAATTGTATCAATTGTAGTATCATACGTGATAATATTTTGATTAAAATATTATTCATTTTTTTAACAATAGATTAAATAAAACAAAATATCACTTATGTTGTGTGGGGGTTTTTTCCTACGACAAACGATTACCACCTGATGTACATCATATTTGTACTTCACAGGGTACTAAAATACAATCAGACGTCTGGTATTCTGAAGAAGGGGCTTCTATCAAACCTTGTGCAGTTATACTTTTTTTATCCAGAAACTTTAGGCGCTGGTCATAGCTGGACTACAGAAAATGCCAGAAAACATCAACTATTTCTTGTTATAACATTATGTAAAATATTCTAGCAGTTATTGATTTTTAACGACTTTTCTAATAGTGTCAGTAATAGAATGATATATTTTAGTATATTTCATATGATATGAATCATATCATGATGAATGAAAATTATTTGTGTTTGCTTATCCTATTGTATTTTTTAATATTGTAAATGATCAATAGACACATCAAACATTGTCAAATTTAGAGATCTCCAATCTGTATACAAACTGCAATTATGTTCTTACACTCTTAGTTTAATAAGTCGATTAATAAACCGCTAAATCACGAGTCAAACCTTACTGACAGCTTCATAAACTCATGGTGGCACATTCGAAACGCTTCAGACCATTGGAGTTGTCGGTCGACAGAGAGCTGGATTAGACCGATACAACCTATATGGTTGAATTGCTGCATGGTATGAAACTACAGTTATTTCACAACAACCTTATACGGAGAGATCACAAGACAGCACAGTATATAAGGAAGAAAACAGGTGTCCGTGACATCATAGAAACTATCAAAAAACTCAAATGGCAATGAGTAGGCCATGTTACAAGAATGAAAGACAACCGATGGACATCACGTCCCACAATATGGATCCCCAGAAATCACATTAGAAATCGAGGCCGACAGAACACAAGATGGAGAGATGAACTATACAGATTTAGGAAATAATGGCTCTGCGACATCATGATAAATGTGGCGAATCCTGGGGAAGGTCTACGTCGTAGTTTCATTTTGGTTTGTTTGTTTGTTTGTTGTTGTTTTTTTGATTTAATGTTTCCAGAAGAAAAAAATATGTTCTGTCTTTCCCTTCGTTGTGTAGTTGAGGATATCTACTATCACACCAGGAAAATTCATTTATGGAACCTGAATCTTAAGAAGAGGAGACGGAACTTAAGTTGGAAATTTGAGGTTTCAGCAAGCCCTGTAGTGGTCATAGTAGCAACGGTTTGTGAGACTGGTGGAAAGCCTCTGGCCATTTTGAATACCTCGAAAACCGGTCGAGTGGCCTTGATGAGACATGGCATGAAACCAGAGGGGACCATACAACGCATAATAAACTTTCTCCTGAGTGTTACTCAGTTGGCACTAAGACACCATATAAGTGAGTTTATGTATTGTGCGACCGAAAGTCACCACCAAAGTCAGTAATTCCTTTTGTAATCCAGATTTTCCTCTCCACGACTTCCAGTCTTTCTCAAAGGGTCTTCAGACCATAGACAAGAATATCGAGAACGAAATGATGTGGTTAATAGCAATACAGAAGGATTACTGTCTAGAATATTTTGAGAAGTTGGAGGGACGCTGGAATAAGTAAGATCCCCAAAGGGGGCACTTTGAAGTAAACACGAACGCTCCTTTACCAGAGGTGTGCTATTTTTTTTTTCGTTAAGATCAAATCGGTTGGTGCTTATCAGACTAATTGCGTATCAGAAATGACTGGTAATTTCAAATAAGAAAGACATTGATTTTTTTATGCCAATAAAAGTCAGAAAATATCTTATATTGGGCGAACCTGAGTAAAGGTAAGAGTTATTTTGGTAAGGTATTATTCTTATTTCATCAGAAATTCTGGCAATCTTTTGTTCAATATTGACAGCTAATTAAGTCGAGTGTCAGATCAACTAACATCAGTGTCGAGCGAGATTTGCCAGTTATCCTGATTTTCTCATTCTCTCATCATTACCATAAATTGAAACCAAATATCTGAACGATTGCTGGCTGTCAGACATAGCAAAACATTTTGATATGTCATTATAATTTTTTATAAATAAATAAAATGATCGCTGACTATCTTCATAGTAAATTCTATGACGATATATATCACATTTATTTGAATTAGGAATTATTTCATTATTACTTTCTAAACCTAAATAGACTAAACAGAGCGCATTGAGGCATTACCTCTCACTTCTAATAGTTGGAACCCCCAAAGCAACTTATTTCGTTCACTAATGACCGTGGCCTCAACCTTCGGGTAGATTATAGTATATTTGAGCTCGAATTGCTTACTCAAGCTCTGAGTCTTGAACACAGACGACACAGTTCATTGAACAGTACCTATCACTTCTCATAGATGGGGCCACCATAGCTTATATTTAGATTTCTGTTCACGATGCTGCTGTCCACTGATAGCTTCATAATCGGACCTGAAGCGCGACCTCCTAGCTGTGCATATGTATTTAATTGCTCATTAAGATAGGAAGTATTTTAATTGACGAAAGGAATCAACATGTCATTTTCGATCATTACAACTGTTGAGCTTGAAAAATATTACATTGAAAGAGTACAGTTCTGTATGATTTCATGACACATGCTTTACACGTGATGGCCTGTCAGATACCTGGAAGTGGTCCCCGGCTAGTTTTGCTCGTTTTCGTAGAATCTAAATGAAAAAAAAAAATGACCGAGAGAGAAAATGACGAAATTCAATCAGATATTTGAAAATTGAAAATTGAAAAACAAATGTGTAAAAATTCTTCACTTATTCTTGTTACTTTCGATCGCGGCTGAAAAGACTCTATCGATAAATTCCATCTGACTAAGGTTGATAATTTAACAGGATAAAACATTTTTTTAAAATTTCTACAAGCAAATTTATAAACGTGAATAATTCTCCTGAAAGTCACGAAAACTTTAAACCCATTTAGTCCATCCAAATTAGCATTGGACCCGGAAATGGATGCTGACAGGCTAAATTCGGTATCATTCTGAAAGTAAAACTGTCCCCTTTCAGAATGTCAGCGTTTAACTTCTTTCTTTTTCAGGAATATTTTTTCAATGTCATTTCCCCAAATGGCTGCCAATTTGATACTTTTCAACTGTTTTGGGGGCTAGAAAATCCAATGTTCGTACAAATGACATTGTATATCGTTGGACAAGAAATTGGCGCCCATCCTGAAAAAAATCGAGTATATAAAAAATTTCTTGGTGAGGAAACTTGAAATTCTGAAAAAGGTCGCTCTTAAGCTTTACAATGATACCAACTTTAGCCTGTCAGCATTCATTTCCGGGTAGATCTCTATATTGGTCTTCATTGACTGGACTATTAGCAACGGATGAATAATGGCAGCAGGAAACATGCATGTGCAATATTGCATGTTGTTCCTTTTCAAGTGGGTTATTGCAGCAGTAGAAGCGAAGAAGTTGATTGATGAAGCTTATGAGATGAATCGGTTCGGGACAATATGTGTCGGTAATGGTTTGCAAAGTTCGAGAAAGGTGAAAGTGACTCGGACGAAAGTGTTCGAAGGATTCAAAAAGCGAGAAAATTGGTTCTTCGTGAATTCTCGGGTCGACACTTTGGACAGCGTTTCAACTGGATTTTACTTTTTAGCAGATATTAAAAAAAGTTTTTTTTCCGGGAAAAAAGTAAGTTCACTACGATAATCCAAAGCGTCGAAAATCACAGACGGATCCAGGGCAACCTGCAGTATCAAAAGTAAAACCTAGCCCTTTGGGGGGGGGGAGAATTTATTGCTATGAATCTCATAGAATATGAAAGACGTACTGAATTTATCATCTGCAGCAGGTGTCTTTTAACGTCTATCGTTAGACATGGACCTTCCCCAGGATTCGCCACAATTCTCTATCGTGGGCATCACAGAGCCAGTATTTTCTAAATTTGTCCAGTCCATTTCTCCATCTTTTATTCTGTCAGCCCCAGTTTCGCATGTGATCTCTGAGGATCCATGTTGTGAGTCATGATGTCCATCGGTTGTCTGTCATTCTTGCAACATGGCCCGCCCATTACCATTTAAGTTTTCTCATAGATTCAATGATGAGATTGCTGAAGTTTGATGAAGCTGTTACAGCAAATATGTTGCAGCTATCACCTTCGAAGATTGAGTATTGCAATTGAAAAAAAAAGTCATTCATATGAATTGGAAATCATAATTTCACATGACGACGTCCGTCCATTCATTGCTTTTTTGCCAAAAAAAAAACAAGACGAAATTGTGTGGAAAATGTATTATTCACGCAAAATTTTCACCAGACTTACTGATTACGGTTATCATTTGTTTCAATCAATGTAGCTTTCCTTGTCCGGTCAAAATATGTTAAGCATTTCATTGACAACATTATTGCATCGGAGCCAGAGCTGTTTTATCAAGATGGATTCCAAAAACTTCTGTAACATTGGTGTGAGGTCGGAAAAAGTCGAGGAAATTTTTTTTCATGATTAATAAATACTAACTGGAGTATTAGGCGCTATTAAAAACAAGACTCGAGGTCGAACAACACCGGAAAGCCAGTGATATTTCAAAGAGATTCCATGAAATCCAACATGGGGGGACGCTCGCCCCACTGGTCGGGCCTGCATACATTGTTGGATAGATTCGCACAGTCCAGCGTACATCCACGGACAGGCCAATGTACCTACTCCAAAAACCTTAAGAATTGATTTTCCTCAAAACTGTTAATTCATTATTGGTGTTGGCAGATCGCACCTCCATTGGACGACTGGATTTGAATTTTACCCCTTCTATTATTATCACGTTTGGTTCAGGATTAAGATAGTATGAGGATTTAAGTCTGAGAAAATAATTTTTTCTTGTCAGGTTAGGGTTAGGGTTAGGGTCCTTCGAAAAATAATACTGCTAAACTGGTATGAATACTGATAAAAACAATTCACATCCATGGATTTCCTTCAACAAACGGAAAGTAAAAGTTCAGCATTATAGTTACTTTATGAATAGAACTCACCTTAAAAATTCAGAAGGTTTGAAGGTCTAACACATTGTGGGGTCTAATAGATTGTTCAACATCACCTATCCTATCCACGTTACCCTGGTGAGCAAATTTGCTGCTAGTAGAACGCAACCGTTTAGGAGTCTATAAAACATAGACTTTGTTATGTAAAAATAAAGTTACGAACAAATCTACGCAGAAACAAACATTTATTGTTTGTGCAGAATTAGGTATGTTTTTCAGAAAAAACACTTTTTTTTTACACACAACCAATATATATATATATATATATATATATATATACATACTAAAAAATGGTTATATAATCCGACAGAATATTCATGAATGTTTTACATTGATTGAAACTATTTGAAATGATCTCCCGTTGTCACACGGAGAATGAGTCACTCTGTCTAGACAGCTGAAATAAAATAAATAATTAAAGGAAATGTCTGAAATAAGTATCGAACCAGCGACCAAGAAAATAACCGTTTCGATGTAGCATCGTTTCAAACCATTAAGCTAAACAGCCTGACGGAAAGGCAGAAGCCTAAAAAACCGCCTTATCCCCACTCATCTCACTTTGTTCATTTACTGTCAATGTCTGCACTCGTCGTTTCTAATGCAGGCAATTATATTATTATCTAATGAATGTATAATCCGAAAAAATATTTATGGGTGCATTGTATTATTTGAGACCCTATTTGAAATGACCTGCCGCGGTCACACGGAGAATGTAACAACGGGTAGTCATTTCAAAAAGTGTTTCAGATAATTTAAACGCTGAAATTGGAAAACTGTTTAAGACTTTTTCGTTTTTTTATTCAAAATAAACATTTGGCGCTTTAAATCAATAAGACCTTTATTAATTTGAAAAGTGTTAGGATTTGAAGTTCCAATAATTATGCTCATCTTCACTTTTACTTTACGTCAGTAATATGAAAGTACAGCTTTGAAGTATTTATGTGACTGAGGATGTAAAATAAATTATTCCCGGGATTTTTTCATGTTCAATCATATTTGGGAGAATAGCCGTGTTTATTTTTATTGTTTCTGATGGTTGTATTAAGGACGGAAAGTAAGTTCCCAGTTGGGTATAATGATTGCAATGTACATAGTACCCCAATTTTTTTTCTCAACAACTGACACTTATTCAAAGGTCACAGAGGTGTTATTGATTGGAAGCACAAACGAATTTCCGGTAAACAAAATTCTTAAAACGTTTCTTGCGAAGATACCAGCCTCTAGGTCTGAAGCTAAGGTTTCGATACTGTCTCGTGGTACTGGATGGGATGATGGATAGTCTATAGCCACACTAAAAAGTTGTAATATAACGAAACAGCTGTCTGTGGATGACACAATATATATATATATATATATATATATATATATATATATATATATATATATATATGTGTGTGTGTGCGTGTGTGTGTGTGTGTGTGTGTGATTATGGCTAACTAAGAAATCAGCAATGGAAATCCTTGGTTTTACAAAGGCTCGAAACTGTCCCATGTCATCGTTGAGAAATTTCAATCACAAGACAGAATATACATCAAAGAGGGTAATTTACAAAGAATAGCAACAAAAATATACATGGGTGAAAAAAAATTATGTTGCATCGCTATATATATATATATATATATATATGTATCAAGAAATGGATATATAAAATCTGAAAGAATGATTGCTTTATATCATATAGAAAGTCTTTTTGTTTTGTTTTGTTTTTGTTTTTTGGAATGATCTCCCATCATCACTCGGTTAATGTATCACTTTGCCTAGACAACCTGAATAGAATAAACAATTAGCTCAATTTTTTTTTTATTGATAATTCTGTATTACGTTTTCCATACTAATTGATACATTAACCGTATAATAACGGCAGATAATTCAAAATAAGATTTTCTATATAATTAAATGCAATTTATAATCATATATATATGTATGTATATTTAAGAATAGAGAGCGAGAGGGAAGAGAGAGATTATGTATACATATATAAATATGTATATGTATTTATATATAGACCCGGCCACTTCGTGAATTCGATGCAATCGATCATTTATGATTTATAGTGAATTTTGTTGTCCGTTGTATATTAAATGTGATAAAGAGCGTTGAATCAAATCAGCATAAAGAAAAGACATTGAAAATCCCATCCATCAAACAGATATGTATGTTGCTACAGATAACAATGACGATGCGATATCCATCTTTAGAATTTATGTGCTCAAATCACATTTTCAAAACTCTGAACTCTTTCCGCTATTTACCTGTCACTTCATCATTTCAATCGATATTTCGGGTGTCACTTGGGATTCCAGGACGTCATAAATTTGTAATGCTCTGCCAAGAAGAAGTAAACCCTGGCATTTGTTTCAACCCTTGTTACTTTTAGTCTAATCGATGAAGGAAACTTAGTCCAGTGAATCAGACATTAAGTATGATACTTGAGTACTCTCTTCACATATATGACAAATATAAATCAGCTTTTCTGAGAGCAAAACCCCTGAAAAGTTGGCGGCCCTGTTTTACAAGTATACAATACATCTTCATATCTCATGTCAGTGGGTACTTTCCATGAGAACCTCTTTGAAACTGATTTAATAGTCAACTTGAAATCAAGCACAGGGGAGCTAGCTGGATAAGCAAGAAGTAAGTTATGTCGCCTGTAGATATCCATTAGTCATATTTTAGTTTGATAAAAGGTTAAAATAGTGGGACACTTAATGGAGACCAAGCTTACGATACAAACAAGTGCCTACGGTCGCAGATATCCATGATCGGTTTTCCTCCTGTTAAGAATATCACGGAAGCCATTTGAAAACTCGAATGGCGATGAGCTGGCCATGTTGCAAGAAAGTCAGACAATCGCTGTACATCCTGACTCACAGCATGGATCCCAAGGGATCATATGCGAAAATGCAATGCGAGAACTATGGGATTGACGAACTAGACAAGTCAAAAAAAAATATGATGGAGAGGTCTGGCAATCTTTGGAAAGTTCTATGTCCAACGACGGAGGCTAAAATTACATGATGCTCGAATGGTGGGCATCTAAATGACTATACGATCGATGAACCGTGAGAATACTTAGCTCACAATCATTTTACTCCCTGGTCTCCTTTATCTCCGACCATCCTTACATCCAATAATTCTGTCCCCATGGTATGTCCCGGAAGAATTGTCCATATATATATATCAATAGTAATTGCAGTCGACAGGAGGCTTTTCATAAAAGTGCTCTACTTTTGGATAGCAAGAAAGAAATCTGGTTTTTGATTGATGCTCATACTTCAGCAGCAAACATTCAACCAGATCTGGCCGTGGAAATTCTGCAACCATAACACACAAGTTGACAGCTAGCCTCCCCTCTCCCAGCCAAAACGATGGTTCTTGCCTGCAACTATGGTAAATCTCGGAAAATCAAGCTTGTGCGTGACCAATTAGTGTCTACTGCTGCATCCAGGAGACCGAAATTGCTCTTATTGTGGCTTGCTCCTCTTTGACACCTATTTAAGTACACAGAGGCATTGTCATTGGAAGATAAGACCTGACAGTAGCACACGGAGAAGTTGATTTTATTATAGTTCAACAAGCTTTTCGGTTAGTCCTTGAGAGTGGCACTAAATCAGTGTGCGTTGTATGTGATGACACCGACGTATCTGTGATCTTTGCGTACTTTTATTGTAAGTTAGGAATTACTGTATGTGTTCTTATGCAAAGAGATCGTAATGTGATTGATGTAGGTGGTACAGCAACACACCATGAAAGTATCATCTCTAGCATTGCTGTAATCCATACAGTATCCGGTTGTGATATTGTTGCACCATACCACGCTGACGAAGAAACCCAATAAAGTATCCAATTTAATTTACTAGGGCACGCCGATGCTTGTATTGACACTGTTATCAAGGAGATTGCCCGCCCGGTAAGCAGCTGCTATGGATTTGAAACTCGGGACGTGACCGAATGTAGAATCAACTCATGGTTGAAATAAAAAGGATCTAGAAGGGTGAAAGAAGAAGGGTCTATTTACATGTCTTCCATCTACGGTTCTTTGATGGGATTCAATCCTCTATATCCTGATCCCACATCGTATGGATAGGAACGTGACGACGGAACCAGTTCTCATCCCAGTTGCAGAACCTGATAGCATTTTACCATCACCAAATAGGATCATCAGTCAAATAAAATGCGGCTGCTGATTAAGTGCGCCATGTCTAAATGAAAGATGTTTCTGTGTGCCTAGCAGTTCAACGTGTGCTTGCCGCCGACATGTTAAAGTACACTACAGTGTCGAAACGGAGCTTGTTGCAGAATTACCGGATTCGGATATAGATGACTGGATTTCATGTGTACTTTGCCGTCGTGAAAATTCAAATGATGACAATCTGTAATCAGACAGTGCGATAAACTCAGTGAGAATTTGATATTGTTTTTATGGGATTCAGACTTATCTAGTATTCTGTTTTTGTTTTGTTGTGTCATAATGGTGAAACATAAAACAAGTATTATCTAATTTTCTGCTGGTTTTCAATTGTTAGGTCTTGTAACAATTTGTCTAAGCCGAAGATTTCTCTTGAAATGATTATATGTAATAAGAGTATATTCGGACAACTTTGATGTCACCCCCCTGTTGGACCCTAGCCCCAGTGATGTTATTCATCGATTTGCCCAAATATCTCAGTTCAGCAAAGCTTTGAAAGGTTGCATCAATTGGATTCTGATTTAGGACTAAATTCTGATGAAAAATAGCCAAAAAAAAAAGACGAGGTTCCAAAAGTTGGAAATAAAAAATGCGCTCTTGGCAAGGATCGAACTCGTGTCCCTTTCATCTAAGAAGGTTATTTTTACGATGATAGCCACCCTTGCAATCAAATTGAATTCCTTGTTTCTTTTTATTTACGATGATGCTGATTAAATCAATAATCGCAAATAATACGACTGAAAGAATTACAAGCAAATAGAATTATTGTCATTAAGTCAA
>OY735204.1:31604267-31729267 GCA_963457665.1 Thysanoteuthis rhombus | reverse complement strand
GTTGCAATTAGTGGAGCATGAGCTGGGGTTTTGGCCAACACTAAATTGGTAACGGCCGTGTCTCTCCTGGAGGCCATTAAGTGTACACGAGCCGGGGTTTGCGCCAGCAGTCGCTGAATGACGACTCGGTCCCTCCTTGTGGGCGCCTTCCATTTATGACACACAAATCTTGAATCTGTGCCTCATTTCTTGCGTTGCATTGATATTTGTTCAGTTTGAGCTTCTTTAAGGTGACAGTGGACTTTGGTGGATCGGTTAAAACTGTGATCATTCAGAGTAACCTCAAAGTTCCACCAGCTCTTAGCACCCATAGAGCTTTATCACTGTGAGAGAGCTTATGGATATGCACAGCATCTAACCGAGTGGCAAGGTGTTTGTCCTCCACCACCAACTCAAAACCTCTGTTACTAAGCTTTACGGTTAGCTTTTAATTACTCAAGTACCATTTGTCCGTTCGTATCTCTCCTTTATTTATTCCAAGTCACGTATGAGTCCAACAAGCTTTCTGTTGGAGAGAGATGATCAGTTCTGTATCCTTTCTCTTGAACTCGCCGGTACGTTGAAATTTGAAAGGTTTAGAGAAGGAACAAATCTAATTGAATATTCACGTGTACAAATGGTTCCTGTTAATCATTAATTCTATATGAGTATGAGATGATTATTATTGAGATTATCATTATTACTATTAAGATTAAGATTATTATCATTATTATTTTTGAGATTATCAATATTATTATTGAGATTGAGATTATTATCATTATTATTATTGAGATTGAGATTATTATTATTATTATTGAGATTGAGATTATTAATGAGATTATTATTACTATTATTGATATCATTATTGAGATCTTTATGGAGATTATTACTGGGATCATTATCATCATCATCTCATGATAAAACTGAGTGGCCACTATCTTTTCTGAGGTCTTAATCCATCGAATATCATGTAGACAGAGAGGTGTAGAAAAAAACTGGATATGAATTTAAATATGACATTAACAGAGAAGGTCAGGAAGGGAAATTATTATGAAAGAAATTGGAGAGTGAAGAAAAGGGGGGAAGACGCCATCGGCTGCTTTTAGAAAAAGGAACGAACTGAAATTAAGATAAGGAGTGAGCTACAGGTCAAGTAACAGACGATTGTTGACATAGGGAGTGAAGCAGAGGTCAAATACAACAGAAAGGGAGAGGAAGAATTAATGCTAATGAATAGAGAGAGTGGGAGGAATTAAACTATATTTTTTCGCTATAACTATTCAAGGCTGAATTTCAATTATAGCCGGTGCAATAATTTCGAAAGATCAAAAACATGTACAACAGAATACAATTTGGAAAATGCTACCCATTTAAATTTAAATATTTAACAACCAGCGTTTTGGCTGCCTGCGGTTACGGGCTTATTTACTTTTGTCACTTTTCTGTCTGCCTCACGGTAATAAAGCCATTTTATTACTTTGGGGGCGGTTTATCGGAGAATTCAGAAAATAAACGATGAAAGTAAAAATATTTTTTTAGAAAATACGTAAGAAGCAAGTTGAGAAATGACATAAGAAGAACACGTTTGAATTAATTTGTCCAACACCGAAATTCTATCCTCCTTAAATACTTGCTTATGATTTTGAGCTTTTTAGCTTAAACATACTTGCGACTCCAACTAGGGTTGTTGTTATATTGTTGATGAGCGCGTTGATGCTCTCTTCTGGCTCGGTGAGGAGTTCGTATCTGTTCTTCAGCTCCAGTTTAAATGATCGGGTAAGTTTTTTTTTCAAATGTAAGTGGTTGCAGTGTGGTGCTGCACATTTACCTGTGCTCTATCTTAGTTTAATTTGGTTTTAATCATTCTGTGGTCACTTTCTACATTGACTCGATTTAGGACCTGCATATCTTTAACGGTGTCGCACTTGTCTGCTAGGATGTAGTCTATTTCGTTCTTCATGATTGGGGTTCAAGGCTCAAAAACCATAAGCAAACTCACAGGTGAAACCAAAAGTCTCATGAAAAAAACACAAGAACCTTAAATCACAAACAACAACTATCTAGAAAAGATAGAACAACAGAGCTGAGCAAAACCAAAAAAAAAAGAAGGAAAGTCTGGCAACATCACCATCCACCAACTCAAAAAAGCTATCTTACAAGAAAGGAAACCCGAAAGACCTCAGCAACTACAGACCAATAAGTCTACTCGACTGCATCTACAAACTCTTTACCAAAATGATCACCAACTGAATAACCAAGACGCTAAATGAAAGCCAACCACGGGAACAAGCTGACTCCAGAAAAAAGTTACTCGACCATCGACCACCACCATTCAGTAAACAAATTAAAAGGGAAAGCAGCAGAATATAGAATACCACTATATGTAACATTTGTTGACTTTAAGAAAGCCTTTGATTCAGTGGTTTTTCAAAGTCATTGACGCAATGAAAAAAGGTGTGCATCCCGTATATGTGAGAGTACTGCATCATTTAAACTAGAAAAAGGAGTGAAACAAGGTGACACAAGCTCACCAAAACTCCTCACAGACTGGCTTGAGATGATCTCCCTTAACTTGAAATAGGAATCAGGATATATGGAGAATACCTAAGCAACCTCAGATTTACTGACGACATCGTCTTCTTCGAAAAAGCAAGACAGCTGGCCTCCACATGAACCTCAGCAAACAAATATCATGTGCCAGAGATGAGATGCCGACTAGGAGATGGTGTAACGAGCTAGATAAATTTAGAAAGTACTGACTCCACGATGCCCTTGATAGAGAGGTTTGGCGAATCTTCTGGGAGGTCTATGTCCAACAACAGACTCTAACAGACTCATGATGGAAATACTTGATTTTTGTGATCTGCATTGTTAATTTATTTACTCACTGCAAAAAACAATAAATAGCTACAAGAATTGAGATGAAAGTAAGTGAAAGCAAAAAATTTTAGATAATGGTTTATAATACTTCATCAAATAAAATGAATCAAAAAATAAAAAGTGTGTGTTTTGATTCATTTTCCTACGAACAAAATCTAATGGTGGGTTTTAATTTACTTGATTATTCAGTTCTTGAAATTACCCGATTCGGACCCAAGAGCATTCAAATTTCGAATTGCGCAGCAAAAGACATCAGGCCACACTGGTGTGGGGTTTAATGTTAGGTCTCCACGAATCAAAATCTGACTTGACTGTAAAAGCCATATTCCAAAACGAAATATAGGCGTGGTCCAGGATCAGATTCACGAAACATGATGCCGGGATAGAGATCAGGATGATAAAAACGGTTGAGCTATGTATGATATTTGAATTAGACACCCCCCTCCTCCACCAATATATGCATGGGGGTGAAATTAGGCCCCCTGATATGTGTATTATTCAGAATTAATCTCTCACCGAACGAAAAAATATGCGTTGGACGGGAATAAGTGCTCCGATCCCCTCCTCAACCACCCAATCATGGGAATTGGAGTCGATAAATTGGAATGGTTCCTGATTAGGTTCATTTCTTTATATACGAAAATTACAAATTTGCTGAAAATCGGGTGAAGATTCGGTCCAGCAAATAGGATAGGAGATTATGATCCGCGACAATGATTCATTCGATCGATGCTTAAGGGAAATTAGACTGGCTTTAGTAGTGATAAAAAGCAACAAAAATTGAGATAGAGGTAAATAGTTGCAAAAAATTGTTGATAATTCATGATAGATCTAACTTTTAAAAAAATAATTATTTGGATCAACATTGATTAACTGCAAGTTAATGACAAATACGGTGCAGAAAACATGGAAATTGGAGATTAGTTCAAGTGTTTGATCTTGAATCGCATTGTTACCGATATCTATACTTCATTGGCAAGAACGGTTGGGCATTATCGAGCCACCTTCTGGCATAGATGATCGTGATATCGATTCTTATACGGAAATTATTCTTTATTGCAATTATTCACTTATTCACACACTGCCGAAGTGATTTTAGTTGCAATAAAAAGCAACACAAACTGAAACGAAGGCAGATTGCAGCAAAAATTTATCAATGATAATTGACAATACTTTACCTAATAGATTAAAGAAGTAAGTAAATCGGTATATCTCGGAATTTTTGAGATGAGGTATTATTATTATTTCCATTAATATTCGGACCATCCTCATTACCTGACGAAGGCCGTAGAGTGCAACGGCCGAAACGTTGTGTGAAAAACAACAAAGATGAGGATGGTCCGAATATCAATGGAAATAAGTAAATCGGATTACCAATACTGAACTACCAGTTAATATGAAACATTGTGCAGGAGGGATCAGGATAGGAGATGAGTTTTAAATGTTTGATTTGGACTCGATCTTGCTACTGATTTTCGTGTCTCAGTCGCAAGGTCGGTCGCGCCACTATCTGACATCTCACCACTATCTGACATCGAGTCGTGAGTTCGATTCTCACGCGAAATTCTCTTTATTCTGATCTGCAATGCTAATTCATTAAATCACTGGCGAAGGAAAATCGGACAAAAGCAACGAAAGGTGGGGTGAAGACTAACAGTAGCAAAAATCATCGATGATTTATTGAATTTTTATCTGATGAAATGAATGAATGAATAAATTACTGAATTAACGTTATTAAGATCCATGGCGCAGAAGAGAGACAAGATTGTTTGGTAGTTTTATTGAAGGGGTAGGGAAGAGAGGAAGAGGGAGTTAGGTAAATTAATTAAAGTGGGGAAAAGAAAGTTTGATAGTTTGCAGCAGGGAGAGAGAAAGAGAAGGAAGAGAGGAGATGAGGTCAGTTTGAGGGAGAGGGGGAGACGTGAGAGGAGATGGAAAGAAAAAAAATTCCGTAGCGTCTGAATGGATGGGAAGAGAGGGAGGGGGAAGGGGAAGCCAGGTTGTTTATTGAAAATGTTGGGAAGGAAAGAGCAGGAGGGAGGTTAGGTAGTTTAATATTAGAGGAGGAAAGAAGAGGACAGAAAAGAAGAGTATATATAGTTTATTTAGTAGTATGGAAATATTTACATATGAAACCATTCCCTTACTTGTATAATATTCAGAACAAAAATCATGGCCAGGCAACGAAAATTGGAAAGAGTAAATAAGACAATTAGAAGATAATTGTATTTGTCAACTCCTGGAGAACTTCCACAGGTCCAACTAGTTTGTATTAACATTGATATTATTATTATTTTATTTATCACTTCAGGTAATTCGTGTACGTTTTTCCGATTCTCCAATGTTGCAACTAGAGACTTGCGTGTTATTTTAAATGAGGAATTTCCTCGTGATTCAGGTTGTTCCAAAGAGCACGATCTTTTGTGGTTCACTTGTGAATGGTTTACAAATGATTTAAGCAAGATAGTCGTTAGGTCTAGTCATGACGCTGTCTAAGCTCTCCGACTGGTATTGTTCTCATCTTTACATCCTACATTCCACCGAATCTTGATCATCAGGTCTTTATATAAATTTCCCCTGCTTTCTGAAAGTGGGGCGTCCCTAAAGATAAGAAAGGTATAAGATGTTTCGTAAGCTGAAATGGCGTAAAGCAAAGAAGCATTTACCGGTATTTGATACAACCAAGTTTTTTTTAGTGTTCCAAGACCAAATTAAGCTGATAATAATATGTTGAGGTGAGCTAAGATGGTGGAGGAAGGGTATACAAGAGACAAGGGTGTAGGAGAGAGAGAGAGAGAGAGAGAGAGAGAGAGAGATGGAAGATGTGTGCTGTCTCTATAACGGCTGAACGCTATTTGCGTTTTTCGTCCTTTTTTTTCCAAAAGTGAAAACTGGCGTAAAGCGAATTTTCGAAGAGCCTAGTAATCTGTACCTCTCAATCTTTTCTGCAATTTCTTCAAGGGAATTGGCTTCGTCTAACACTGGAACATTTATGAGAAGACATATTTTTGCCTTCTAATCAACAATGATTCATTTTTTACAATTTCACACCAGCTGCCTGGCGGTTACCGCTAGAGGTTTAGTGACAGCAAGTCTCCTCAAGTCTACAGTCCTCCTCTCCACATTCTCATGATCCACAGCAATACTGTGGTTTACAATTTCACGCCAGTTGCCCAGTGGTTATCACTGAAGGCTGAGTGACAGTAAGTCTCCTCAGGTCTTCAGCCCACGTCTCATCTCCCCTTCGCCTATCACACCAGTGCTGTGCTTTACACCACTGCTTTTTGTTTTGTCTTTTTTTGTTTTGGGTTTTTTCCTTCTTCCTCTTCTGTTAGGCCATTGCTAACATTTAGGGTCGTAGATCTTATATTTCTAGCACTTTCCTCAGTATCTGAGCAGTTCTTAGCATTGTTATGGTCTGCACAGTCTCAATCTTTCCTTTTATCCCCAGTTCCTCCAATCTCGCCCTCAGTGACTTTGAGACAGTTCCAAGTGCACCTATTATTACTGGTACGACCCTGACTTTCACGTTCCACATCTTCTTCAGTTCTCTTGGCAGATCTTGATATTATTCCAGTTTTTCAATCTCTTTAGTTGATGGTCTGCAGGCATGGCCACGTCTATTATTTGGCAGGTTTTCCACTTCTTGTCTACGATTACCAGGTCTGGTCTTCTCGCCTGGATGGGGTGGTCAGTCTGGATGTCAAAGTCCCATTTGTTGTTTCCATTCTCCAGGGCTCTCTCCAGTTTGTGCTTGTAACGCTTTTCCGCATGGTTAAATCCAATTCGTTTGCTCAGTTCCCAGTGTATCACTATTGGTACTCTGTCGTGTCTTTTTTTATATTTCTTCCGGGCTAGTTGACTAGATTCACTAGTGATGCAGTTTACGGACTCATCCCTCTCCCCCACGTAGGTGGCACTTGCTGTGTGTCAATGTTCTGTCAGGGGTTTTATATATATATATATATATATATATATAGTTTGTCCTGATGTTTTTGTTTTGGGCTGCCATGATGAGTGTTTCTGTTTCTCTCTTCAGGTTTCCATTTCGTCCATGATCTTTCATCTGCCACATCCTGCATCTATTTTTTTCGAATTCTCCGTATAGTTTCTTCTGTTCCCATTTTGCTTTCCTTGTTTGCTGCGCTGCTCCATTATTATTATTATTATTATTATTATTATTATGAATCTCACACCAGTTGCCTGGCGGTAACCGCTGGAGTTTGAGTGACAGCAAGTCTCCTCAAGTCTCCAGCCCTCCTCTCCTAGTACTCATAGGTCGCAGTAATTCTGCGATTTACAGTTTCACACCGGTTGCCCAGTGGTTATCGCTGAAGGCTGAGTGACAATAAGTCTCCTCAGGTCCTCAGCTAACGTCTCCTCCCTCTTTCGCATATCATGACAGAGCTACTATTCGTTGCAGTACTTATATCTCTAGCACCTTCCTCAGTATCCGTGCAGTTCCAAGTAGCGCTGTGGTCTGTACGGTCTCTATCCTCCCCCTAATCCCGATCTCCTCCAGTCTCTCCCTCAGCGTTTGGGGGACAGTTCCTAGTGCTCCCACTATGACCGGTACTACCCTGGTTTTCATGTTCCACATTTTCCTTAACTCCCTTGCTAGGTCCTGGTATTTTTCCCTTTTTTCACCCTCCTTCTTTTTTACTCTATGGTCTGCAGGCACAGCAACGTCTACTATTCGGCAGGCCTTCCTTTTTTTGTCTACTATTACTAAGTCCGGCCTTCTTGCCTGGATGAGGTGGTCAGTTTGGATGTCAAAGTCCCACAGTAGTTTGTGGTTGTCATTCTCCAAAACTGCCTCTGGTATTATTATTATTATTATTATTATTATTATTATTATTATTATTATTATTATTATTATTATTATTTGGAATCTCACACCAGTTGCCCGGTGGTAACCGCTGGAGTTTGAGTGACAGCAAGTCTCCTCAAGTCTCCAGCCCTCCTCCCCCAGTACTCAGAGGTCACAGTAATTCTACGATTTACAGTTTCACACCGGTTGCCCAGTGGTTATCGCTGAAGGCTGAGTGACAATAAGTCTCCTCAGGTCTTCAGCTAACGTCTCCTCTCTTTCGCATATCATGACAGAGCTACGATTCGTTGCAGTACTTATATCTCTAGCACCTTCCTCAGTATCCGTGCAGTTCCCTGTAGTGCTGTGGTCTGTACGGTCTTTATCCTCCCCCTAATCCCGATCTCCTCCAGTCTCTCCCTCAGCGTTTTGGGGACAGTTCCTAGTGCGTCCACTATGACTGGTACTACCCTGGTTCTCATGTTCCATATTTTTCTTAACTCCCTTACTAGGTCCTGGTATTTTTCCCTTTTTTCTCCCTCCTTCTTTTTTACTCTATGGTCTGCAGGTACAGCAACGTCTACTATTTGGCAGGCCTTCCTTTTTTTGTCTACTATTACTAAGTCCGGTCTTCTTGCCTGGATGAGGTGGTCAGTTTGGATGTCAAAGTCCCACAGTAGTTTGTGGTTGTCATTCTCCAAGACTGCCTCTGGCTTGTGCTGATACCACTTTTCCACATGGTTGAATCCCATTTGTTTACTTAGTTCCCAGTGTATCATCGTTGCTACTCTATCGTGTCTATGCTCATACTCCTTCTGGGCGAGTTGACTACATTCACTAGTTATGTGGTTTACTGTCTCATCTCTTTCACCGCACATGCGGCATTTGCTGTTTGTCTGTGTTCTGTCGATTTTTGCTTTTATGTAGTTTGTCCTTATGCTTTTGTTTTGGGCTGCCATGATGAGCGATTCTGTTTCTCTCTTAAGGTTCCCCTTTCGTAACCACGTCCATGATTTCTCGTCTGCTATATCTTGTATCTGTCTTTTAAACTCGCCGTACAATTTTTTCCCTTCCCATCTTTCTTTTCTTGCTTGCTGTACTGTTCTATTGTTTTCTACTTTATTGTTTGTTGCACTATCTCTCGCGCTCTTTATGATTTCTTCACTATTTGTTTGCACATATCTTTCTAGGACTGTTTTAGCTCTCTGGACACAGTCTTCTATGCTGATGAGCCCCCTACCACCTTCTTTTCTCTTAACGTATAGTCTATCTGTATCATCCCTAGGGTGTAATGCTTTATGCATCGTCATAAGTTTCCTTGTTCGCCTATCCATTGATTGGAGCTCTTCCTTTGTCCATCCTAGGAATGGTCCTGTATACCTAACTACTGATACAGCCCAGGTGTTCATTCCTTTTATTAGATTTCTGCTGTTTAATTTGGTTTCTAATATTTTCCTTATCCTTCTGAGGTATTCCCTCTTTATTTTCTCCTTCATCTCTTCCCGTTTTATCGTGTCACATTCAAGGACACCTAGGTACTTGTATCGGTCTTGTGCGGTCAGTGCCCTAATCTTGCTGTTGTCCGGAAGTTCAATTCCCTCAGTCATTGAAAGCCTTCCTTTGTGCATCACCATGATTGCGCATTTTTCTATTCCAAACTCCATTCCTATGTCCTCACTATATTCCCTTACTTCGTTGAACAGAGTCTCAAGCTCTCCCCTGTTTTTTGCGAACAATTTTATATCGTCCATGTACATTAAGTGGTTGACCTTTCCTTATTATTATCATTATTATTTACACCATATCAGTATAATGGTGATAGCTGAAGAACAATCGACAGTAAGTATACTCGAATCTCAAACACGCACATCAGTATACTATACAGCCGAGGTCTGGACCCTTCCGATTCTTCCTTTGATTTTCAATTCATCCAGTCTTTCTGTGAAGGTTTTAGGACCATTGGGAGTGAGCCTAAATGATTATTATGCACATTACTCTTCCTTTCATGATATGAAGTTCCTCTATCAAGACTCTGAATATGTTACATTATTGTTGATAAAATACAATTAATGTAATATTATCATTGCTCTCCAATCATGATCTTTAACGATTACAGTAATTCTCAGACGAATTCCTACTTATTCTCCGGTAGTTATTCTATTTTCTTCTCATTGAAATTTCACTTTTTTTTTCTCTACAGTACTTGGACTTATAATGTTTAAGTCTTTTCTTTTCTTTTTTTTTTTTTTGGGTCGCAACTAAACTCAAGAATACTTCAGTCCAATGATTGTATATAAAAATAAATGAATAAGAAATTCCGAAGTACTCGAGTCATATGTTGTTCAGCTCAAAAAGTTTATTCGTGGAAATATTTCGGTTTAGCCAACGCACACCGTGAGGCAAAATCAATAAAACGTATCAATACAGATCCCCTTACTTTCAAAAAAAAAAATATCTCAGTAAATGTAACAAGTCCGTTTTGTTGGGAATCGCAAGCCATAAAGATGGCTGATGCGAGTAAATTTAACGTTGTAAGTGCATCTTTAACGTATAAGATTAAAAAGATACTCTCATTTCCTCTATAGCCATTTGAAAACATTTCCTATTTGACACTGCCAGGAATACCGATATACTAGAGTTGATCTCGTCGGGAAAAAAAGAAAACAAATCGTAAGTCTATCTAAGAAAAAAAAAACATATGTTTAGATTTTAATCTAAAATTTATCTAGTTTATCTCGTGTCAGAACCGTTCTTGTAAATTCTTTCCAATAAGCAAGCTATATTTTTTTAACTTATTTGTGCAATACAAAATTTTCCAGCATTTTGTTTTGACAAAAAATTTATTCATACAAATTCATAACAACCTTATACAAACATCAAAGGTTTTTTTCCTTCTTCCTTGGCTTTCTGTGACCTTAAGACTCCTTTCAACTTGATTATGTATTCCATCGTAAAAGAAAAATTCCGGTTTTGATTGGATTATTTCTTTCATTATTACTATTTTCTTTTTACCAGTATTTCTCCCGTTTCAATTTCGATCACTTTTTATTGCCACTTTTATGACCATCATTCTAAGGTCGTAAGTAAGTAACCCAGATCCAAATATCCTTTCTTCAATTTCCCTGACCGTCTGACATATCGTTGTCTTTTTCTTTTTACATACATTAGGAGTATTAGTGGCAATGGTTTTTTTTATTATTGAATAAAGCTTTCTGAATATTACAAAATATCAATGCATATATACGTACAACAAAATGAGATGCATTAATTTACCTGAGCTTAGATGAAAACCAGGCAGTTTCCTCTCGGTTATGGAAGCATGCTTTGTATGACTTGCTATCCGAGTTAAGCAATCTATTGATTATTCTGCTTGTTTGATAGCCTTTGCACATATTTTCTAGCATTACCCACTATAAGAAATTCACGGCTGGGAATGTTATCCCAATTATTCATTCGTAACATTAAGATCATGCAATTCCGAATTGTGTTTTCTTTTTATTGTTGTCTACCATATTTGATATCTTTTCTATTGGTTAATATTTACTAAGCTTAGCTTAGCCACACGAGGACAAATGAGGAGTGAAGTTGTCGGAAGATAGTATTGAACTAAACCCTTGAATGGAGTGGATTTGCTTGCTTTGAATATGTACATTCAAAGCTGTGGCTTCTATTTGGACTCAAATACTGATCATTGGCGCCTGTGAGAACACATAACTATTTCAAACAGTGATAATAGATCATCAGAATTACAGGTAAAACTGCCTGGTTTTTATCTGAGCTCTTGTATTTTTTTCTCGTCTGAACATACTAGTTTATCAATAATTTCTCAGCGTGACAGATTCCTATATCACTCAGACATTTTCAGCATACACACACACACACACACACACATATATATAATATATATAGTGTGTGTGTGTATATATATATATATATATATATATATATATATATATATATAGATAGATAGATAGATAGATAGATATAGTGTGTGTGTGTGTGTGCGCGCGCGCGCGCAATCCCAGCAAAGACATAATCAAAATAGATATGGCATTCATTTTATATCCCGGCCAAATCTGTTAGAATGAGTTACTACAGTAGGTTCGTTTGCATACATTGAAATTTTCAGCAACTATGATAATTCTCGAAGGAAATATATTTTGATTATTCTCATATTTTTCAAGGATATACCAAAAATATATTGTTCTATGGAGTTAATTTGTAATAACCGGTTTGAGGCAAATATTGTATATATGGTTTCTTTTGTTTTTTTCCTGCATTCTGTTCTTTCGAAATTTCAAAGATGTACGCTTCCTGATTATTGGTTCCCTTCACGTAGCAAACACCTGTTTTTACCCAATTGAGAGGTACTTTAAACATACGGAAAAAAACTTGTTTTGAGAAAGCATCATACATTATATATATATATATATATATATATATATATATATATATATATATATATATATATAATTATGATGATTAAATAATTATGATATCCACAGACAGCTGTTTCGTTTTATTGCAATTCTTCAGTGTGCCTGTCGAATGGGCCGGAGATAGTGTTGTGGTTGGTATCTAGGACCGAGTGCGCCGGTGCAATGCGTTAGCCAATGAGGTTATACTGAGGCAGCGCATTGCTACACGCATTGGGAACCTTCTGGTTCCCCTCCTATTACTCAGCCCAGCTGCAGGAAACATGGCTACCCAGGGCAGCACTGTTCCATTGCACTTTACAGAACAGGTCGGGCTAGTCCTGACGCTTTCGTGGCAGGGGTTGCTTTGGTTGCTTAGCAAACCAAAGCTGCGTCGGCTGGAGCCATTTTAGGATGTAGGTCTCCTATTTTCCCCCAGTAAAGCCTCGACTTTGTGTCACATTTTGCTGTGGTGGGACAGTAAATAAATAGACCGTCAACTACCACGAGGTAGGATCGAAACCTTCACTTCAGACCCAGAGGCTAGTATATGTGTTTTTGTAAATATATGACGTTGTGTGATTTGTGATCGTCGCAATCAGAATGACCGAGCCTGATTTCAGCGGAGATTTTGAGACCTGAGGAGGAGTACTTTGAAAGGCACTAAGGTGCCATTTTCTTGTTTATATCCAATGACTGGATACTTTCTGGGTTGACTCGCAATAGCGATGATGAGGAAGTAGTTACAGATTACCATTGATGCAAAAGTTACTTCGATTCCTACTTGGTTGTTCATAATATCAACCCCCGTGCACAGAAGAAAACTTCAAGATAAAATTCAATAATTATCTAAACGAAAAAAAAAAAGAACATCAAATGTTTACGTTTAAATGACGCTTTTTATCAAATGTTCTTTTATCAGATTTTAGAACTCTTTATTTCTACTTTGCGTGTGCAAGGAGACGTCGATTACTTGATCGCTCTGATTCGCTCAATCTCTGTCACCATAGAAAGAAAGGCGTGGAATCAAACGAATACGCTCAGCCAATCAATGATTTTTTTTTCATCTTTCGATGTAATACGCTGTTTTTTGTTTGTTTTTTTTTTCTCGAATTTGTAACAGGTCTTGATTAAAATAACAAGATTGAGCTCTGCTAGGGAACCGCGTCAAACCATAAATGTTACAAAACAGTGGAAACACTTAAAAAAGTACAAAGGAGAATCACACAAACAGGAAGAAAAACTTGGGAGTCTTAGTGTGTAAAAAATGACCAATTCATTCAAATGCCAATTTTCTGTCAACTTAAGACGGAGAAATTCTTTAGAAAATTTCGACGATTCAGTTCCACAATCGATAGTGATGAGTGTTCGAATCCAAGCTAAGGTCACGTTCAGGAACATCTTAGATCCTCCGATCAGAACAAAATCTTAGATATCTCTCTGAAAGTTCGGGACGAGTAATTAATATTAAACAATCATTATTTTCTGCACCCTCTGTGATGATGATTTTTTTTTTTATTATCAATTTGGGAGTCACTGAACCCTCAGGCCATCAACAATGTGCATTGCACTCGGTTTCCTTGAGGATTTGGGTTCGATCCCTCGGCCAGTGAGTGAGGGAAATACCGGCTGTGTAAAGACGAGACGATAAGGGTATCATAGTTTAATGTCTATAAAAAAAAAAAGAATAATATGAAATAACAACTTCCAAGTTGTTGGTCACAGTTTTACATCAAGGCAACTAAACAAAATAATACTTACATCCGCTTTCTTCATCATTTCAAAATATATTTTTAATATTCCAGATGATGTTCTTTATATATATATATGTGTGTGTGTGTGTGTGTGTGTATTTATATATATATATATATATATATATATATATATATATATATATATATATATATATATATATATATATATATATATATATATATATACATACATATATATATATACGTAGTGTTTTCGAATAATTCAAGATACTATTTCACTTTCAAAATATTTTTTGGACAGATAACATGTGCAAAATGCATATGGATTTCTTTAGACTTTCGATGGATGAATACATTTTCCCTCTTCACTGCTTAATAATGCTTCAATACACGTTAACACTTTCGATACATAATTTTCGTTTCAGTGTTTACTTCTTTTTAAGTATCATTTGAATAGTTACGAGAGAGTGTTCTTTAAATCATATCCATGCATTTTAACTCTCAAGAAATTGTTACTCTATCAAAATGTAGCGATATTTATTCCCACCTATATAAATCTGGTGGTTATGCCATTCTCACTGCAGATTTACATGTTGTAAGGTTCGTTAGTTGATGCATATGCATATTTCATGGTTTGCTCTGCGATATGATCGTGCATATTTTTTCAAAAAGTACTGCATATATTTGCATATTTTGAAAAAAGGTGGATGCATATTTCCTCAATCTATTATAATAAAATGCCTGTGCATAAAGCATTGAAATGTTTCCTCGTCAGATCAGTCAAATCGATTTTGGGGGCTGAATGCATGATAGAAAACTCGATCGGACGCTGAAAGAAAATAAAAAGCAAAGACATCAAGTAGAGAACAGCATTTCTGCATGAAGGTGATTTCCTCCAGATTCTGCTGGTGATTTCGGATCGATTGAATCAACATTCCCAGATCAAGTGAGAATTGTCAGGATCTTCCAAACCAATTGTTACAAATAATGATTGTATTCATTTCGGATATTTTTGAATACAGGCAAGGCCAGGTACTTTTGCTGAATCCATATAAAGCATGATTTAAACATAATCAATTATTTTTTTCCTCTTAGAAGTAATTATAACATGTATAATTATTCAAAATATTCAACTAGCTTTCAAGCATCGATTTTAGCTGCTATTAACGAATAAATTGAACATCATCCATATTTTACTTCAGAGTCAATATAGTCCTTAGAAATATGTCCGGTTTTACTCAAAATAGTTGATGAAAGCATTATCAAATTCGCCTTGTTTCCAAGAAGTCATGAGTTCAACTCCTGGCCCAAGAAGTGAAGAAGGGCATCAGCTCAGAAGAAAAAGCAGAGCTGGACGAAAAAGAAAATTGAAAATTTCTATTAAAGAACATCCTTTGAAAGATGTTGGGTGTAACAGAAATCAGGTAATAAGAATAGCATACCTGTATTCATCTTGGTTGATTTTAGCTCGACTTTTCAGCTTCCGTACCCACGGGCCCACCTCTAGAGTCTTTTGAATTCAGTATTGTTCGGAGATGTTTGACGAACTTATTTTGTCCAAGGAGAGCATATTTTTATCACGGTCACGAATGTGAGTTCAGTCTCCGGACCAGGAATTCTATGATTATATCAGCTCAGAGAAAAAAGTAGCACGGCACAATAAAAAATTGATCATTATGTGTCCAGAAATCCGTTTAAAGGACTCCAAGTGTTACCGTATTTATTTATTTGTTTTAAATGGAAACAATATACGCCTCCTTGACAAAAGAAGGGTTTTCGTTCTTGAAAAAAGCCCGTGTGTAAAGTGTCCGTTGTGATCTAACAACTAAAATGAGGATGCAATTCTTTGAGAATCGGCGTATAATAACGAAAAGCTCCCTCATAAATCTTCAAAAACAAATCCTAATCAGGTGTACAAAGATGTATACATTGTGTCTGTAATTTCCTACAATCGCTTGGTGCCATGTGCGATGCAAGAGTTTTTATGTATACTTGAAGGGTTAGTAACGGTAATAGCATCTTGGATTTTCATCAAACGGACATTTGTCAACTATTCAACCACTATTAATTTCTGACTAGTATTATTAGCATTTTTTTTGTTTTATCTAAAACAACTTATAAGCGTGTATATTTTAGCAAGGTTCTTACATGTTACTTATCTGATTTTATCTTGTTTAGCTCCAATAACTTTTCTGGCATTCCTCGATTGCTTTTTAGAGTTAAAGAGGAGTCCAGAAACTCGTCAGCAGTTTCACTGGCAATAACATATAGCTAGGAAGACTGGAATTCAATCAGAGGTGTTGGTTGTGTATAAACTAAGGGTCACTATGTTGGAGGAGAGTATGGGAAAAACGTTTGGTTTTGCTTTGATTTTTGGGTTGAGTTCTTGCGAACAAATTGTTTTATTTATCAAAAATTATGTAGAAATTACTGTTTTTGGTCAACTGAAAGTCTGTAGCTCTATACTCTACGTTTGTCAACTTATTCAAAAATAATTTGCAAATATTTACTGACAACCCACGATAGAGAAATCTGGTTAATATTGGAGAAGATCTACGTCCAACCACGGACGCTAAGAGACTGATTATGATTACGATGGTGATGATGATGATCATCATCATCATTTCCATCCTAATTTTAGTTGCTTTTCATCACCATCGCTCAGACCGTCACTTTATACGATTATATTTGCTCTGTCCACCATAAAAGCTCTTATAGCTCAGGTGGTATAGCAGCTGTTAAGGAAAAACGAACTTACCGAGGCAAAACGAATGAGAGTTTGAGTTCCTACGGGAGTTTATTCTTCATTTCCATTCTGCGATGTTCACAAATTTTGATGGAAACCAATGAGGATTGAGCAGCAAAAAATACCTGGAAGATAATTTGATAATGAGTGAAGTGTCAATCAACGATACACTTATGTTTTTTCTCATTATTTTAGGCACTCATTTGTAGAATCTGGTGGCTCTCTGATAATGTATATTTTAAAAGTGGACTCTCACGTGTGCATATTTTGAGGGTTCCTCGTCTTGAAGCAATGGTTAACTAGTTAATCTTGCAGGCCACTACTGCTTCATTGAAATCGGCCCTCATTTGATGCCCAACACGTGTTAACTTGTGCCGAACTAACCATGGTAAATGCCCATTGAGTAATTACTAAATATGATTTGGAACGAAAATAGATACGAATGAAGTCAAATAGATAGATAGATAGATAGATAGATAGATAGATAGATAGATAGATAGATAGATATGAGCAAATACATAGATATGTATGAATACTTTGGATCAAAAATGAGAAGCAGAATCGGAGCAATTACTTCCCTTGGACAAGTATTTAATGTAAAAATGTTCCCCCTCTTCATTGTGCGAACCGGGGGGATTGTTGGGCCATACCCTGCCGCGCAGGGCCAGGATGTGTTGGCAGGGGGTCTGATGGATAGGTCACTCATAGTATCGTGGACTCAGAGCTCCGCTGGCTCTCAGCACCCAATCTATCTGCTCTTGATGGGTAAGCAGACAAGCCTGTGTGTACGGAGCACCGTAGAGGATAAAGGATTTTTTTTTGGTTATTCGTATAATCTATCCGGATAAGGCAGTTCAGCTTACATTCTATTTTATCCTACTTGCATCTAAAATACGGCCCAGCTTTGTGCTGGATGAATATCAACAGGTCTGATGGATATATTTAGTTTCTGTTTGCTAAATGGGTCGTTCAGCTTGAGTATACCTCTCCTTTCTATATAAAGATTTTAACTTGGTAAGAGTCCTCAGACAGTGACATTTCAAACAAAGCTGGATTAGTGGACAAGTGAATGGAATAAATAAGGAAAAAATACAAAAAAATTAGTTTTACTTTTCTAGTTTTGATCTCTGCTGGCTATAGTGAGGCCTGCAGGGTTTTTTTTAACAGTTACAAAAAATTGATTTTTCTTCTTGCCTTGCTAAAGAGTACTTCACTCGAATCCAGCTTGAAATAGCAAGAATTTATCTTGTCTTTGAATCTGATCGTTTATTTTTATAGCCGGTCTATCTTTAGCCTTCATCTGTACACGTCTGAGTCTACGTTTGAGAGGACCCTGCCAATTGGTGTGTTCGCCACTAATGGTTCTTTATCTGTCAATATGAGAGGTTTTGTCCTGAGATAACCTTAATGATCGAAAATCTGAAAAGTCGCAGGTGCTCGAATATTCAACCTTCGAGTTTATTCACTTTTTTTCCACGTAATTACTTCAAATTTGATTGGGTAACATTTAAATACTTATGTCCTTTTTTTCAAATTCACATCACTAATTTGGATTATTTTGTGTTGGTCTATGACGTAAATTCCCTTTTTGATACATTTCATCACAGGATTTGATGCAACATAATTAGGAAAATTCAAGTGGAGTCGGATACTTTCGCGTGCAACTGTAATTTATGACTTAAAAGGGCATTTGAATATATATATATTTAGAGAGAGAGAGAGAGAGAGAGAGAAAGAGAAAGAGAGAGAGAGAAAGAGAGAGAAGATTAATAGACTGTTGCTCATAAGCCAAAATAAATCATTTGAAAGAGCATTATAAAGAAGATCTGCACAATGATTAATGATTCATTTTCTTCTGTCAGCAAAGTTTAAAAAAGTTAAATGTATTTGGTGGAGACGTTTTTTTTCGTCTGTGTACCAGTTCACATGATATTCTCGAAAACACTAAATGGATTTCAACAAAATTTTGTGGAGGGAGCAGGGTTTCACGCACACACACACACACACACACACACACACACATATATATATATATATATATATATCCCAATGATGAACTCTGTGATTTTCTCGTTTCACAGTCTGTAGCAGTAGACTTTTCCACTCGGGGATTATAATTTTTCTTTGTACACACTGTTTCGTGCACTCTTCCAGGTAAGTGGACACACGCCGTATAACAATTAGCAAGCAAATTTTGCTTGCTTTAATGGGTCGATTCGATCCTCATTAGTTCCCCCTCTATTGATGGCCTAAGACCAAACGATTCAAATAATCATATGAAGGAAAGCAGGACGATGTTGTATAGCACTGATCAACAAACTTAATCTTGCTGGCCGTTGTTGATGGGTTCGAACCTTACCGGATCACCAAGCGTATATGGTCTGATACCAACTTGTGCTAAGTAAATATGCGCTGTAATAATAAACAGTGCAATTTTTTCGGTTGGAGGTCAATAACATTGGACCCTTGGAAGTAAGCATTTTACTGATTGAAAATACCCCTTACCCAGCATAAGAACCTATGGACTCTCCAACTGAAACAAATCCAGTTTTCTGATATCACTGGTATTATAAATAGGGGCGTGTGTATTCTCATTCTCTAAGTATCCATCCGTCTATTAACTGGCCAGAATCAGGGAGTCTAAGATGTAGGCTACTAAAGAGAGCAATCTCTGTTCAGCCTCGTTTTGGCAGCTTAGGAATCTAGATAATTCTAGATTAAATGTGTGAAAGTATTGGAAAGTATATTGTGAAAGGTCAGATGGATTGCATGAGTCTAAGAGAGATCGAAAAATCAAGGAACATGCAAAATTATCGATCTCAAGGGGGTTAATGGTTCACTTGTTAAGAGACCCAAAACATTCCAAGAAAACCTTTAAAGTTTAGATTGAATCTTTCATGACCATGGTAATATCTGTTGGAGTTTTGATCACTCGGATTTGCACTTTTCTTGATGGTCCTTACTTTGGCAAAGATTAAAATAAGTGAGCCAGGTTGTAATTTTTCGTTTATCATTGATTCATGTTAGTATTAGTTTTGGGTGTTCAGATGTTGTTTGTAGAGTCGTGTTCAAGAATCTCTTCGTGGTAATTTTGCGTCATTAGGGTTGTTCCCTATAATATTTCTTTTCTATCAATTTGGATTGTTTAATTTGATGTTCAGTTGATAAAGTGAAAGTGAAAGCTACGGACAAAGACTGTCGAATCTCGTCCATCAACGAATGGTACTGAGGGTTGGCCTCAAGTAATTCCACTTCACCGACGAGTGGATCATGTTTACAGGACAGGTCAGGAACGAAGAGACTCCTGGGCAATGAATGACCCCTGGGAGACTGATGCTGGTACTCGAAAAGTTTCTCATGGGGAGAAGTGGTATTGGGGGGTGATGGAATGCAGAACGTTCGGCAGTGCCAGGAAGCCAAGACCAGGGTCATGTGCCTCAGTATTATACTTACTTCGAGGGTTAATAGACGTCGTATATATATACATATATATATATATATATATATATATATATATATATATATATATATATATATATATATATATATATATATATATATATATATATATTAATCTACAATAGTCAGTAGGTAGAAGGGAGAGGATTTTTGGAGTCTAGGCTGAAATGTTTCATCGGCTGGGTGGCTCCTGCGGGGGGGTAGAATCTGACTTGTAGAATTAGGGCTTCAATCAGGCACGTTCGGAGCAATCTTGGTACACTTTTCTCACTTCTTCAATGATGTAAGGTAGGTTTTGTAATCTTAATAGAGTAGCCAAACCGCGTTACGCCAGGAATTGGCAGGAGCAAAGGGGGTCATGGGGTAATGATAATTTTCCACTTACGATAATGGCCCCACAATGAGTGCAAGAGAGCATGTCACCCCGGATGTTCTTTTCACCTGGTTGGTAAACTATGTCATCATAGCACCCCAGCTCGATTTGCCAACTTTGGAATTAATTATTTTTTTAGTGTGTCTGATTGAACATGTTCTGGACCGCCTGCTGGTTTGTAAGCGTCATCTACATTATCAGTACGACCAATTTCTAGCTGATTCAATAGCAAGGGCTTCTTTTTCAATTGCAATGGGCTTACGATCAGTTTGAGTGAGGGGCCAGGAAAAATAGGCAACTTGGCGCCCAGCCTGATTGAAACAGCGATGATTGCCACATTGTCAGCGTCAATTTCGACCATCAGGCAGATACTTTACTCAAATGAGTGCAGTAAGTCCCAACATTTGCTTTGCTAAGAACCTTAAAAATCTCCAAATAATGATAAATGAAACTAAATGAAGTAAGCAAGAAAGTAGGCCTTCTTATGAACTGTTATGTATAATAAAACATGTTGGGGACAAAGACACAACGGTCAAAATCGAAAATGCAGAGCTGGAGAAAGTAGACCACTACATCTACCTAGGACAGCGAGTCTCCATAAAGTCATTGAAAAAGGAGAAATAAAAGCAAATAATCACACTTTCGGTAAACAAGAAAATACCACTAGTCCTAAAAAGAAGGACATACAACCAATGTACTCTATCGATAGTCACCTATGGTGCTGAGAAAATGGAACCTGACCAAAAGATTGACACTCAAGCTGAGAACCATGCAAATTGCACATGAGAGAATCAGGCCCGGCTTCACACTGAGAGATCATAAGACAAAACAGTATTTTAGAGAAAAGACAGGAGTCTGAGATATTGTAGAAACAGTCAGAAAACTCAAATGGCAATGAGCTGGACATGTTGCAAGAATGTAAGACAACTGCTCACACGTCTCACATGGTGGATTCCCAGGGATCATATTCGAAACTTTGGCCGACTAAAAAATAAGATTGTGTGACGAAGAAGCTAAATTCAGGAAATACTGATTGCACGATGCCTATGATAGAGAGGTCTGGCGTAGCGTATCTTGGGGAACGTCTATGTCCAACGACGAGTGTTAAAAGACTGATGATGATGATGATGATGATGGTGGTGGTGGTGATGATGATGATGATGATGATGACGACGATGATGATGATGATGATGATGATGATGATGAAAGCCCCTTAAATCTTCACTTGAGAATCATTGAAAGTTTTCACCGGTTCGGGTTTGAGAGAAAAATGATACAGTAGCAATCAAGGGTGTACTCTAATCAGGAAAGTTGGAAATCCATTGGGAATCATAGAAAAGAAGGCCAATTATGCCGTGTAAAATTGTATTGTCATTGGGAATCGGTAGTTCTTTGAGGGAGCTCTGAGTCAGGTTTACTTGATCCCTGTCTGATTTGATGAACCGAGTAAGGAAACCGTGTCTGTAGAGAATATGCTCCTGTCCCCAGTCAGAGTCAGGTGGTATTTTCTTACTATTTCTATAAATTCGACTAAATTATATCCGTTTTCATTCTTTGTTTTGCCACAAACATCCAAATAATCAAAAGTGACTGCTAACCTTTCCAATGATATGAAGTCGCTTACAGTTCTCTGGAAGCAGCCAACACTATTCTTGACCTCAAAGAGCATTCAACGAACCTGTTATAAGCTTCGAAACCAGTATACTGTTTGTCCGAGTCATTGATCTGAATTTAATTGTAAGCACTTCTTAAGTCAAGATTACTGAAATAGCAGCTTTTGGCAACTTTGGTATTAACGTTGAAATTCGACGGAGAGGGTATGCATGAATAGCGTGAATCTATTTATTCTTTGAGAAGAGTCTTCTATTCTTATGATGTTCCCCAAAGTAACCAAGGATGTTGCTGGGTTCAGTTATCCTTCCCGCATGTTCACTTCAGAAGTAATAAATACTGTATTTGGGTCCGAGAAGCACTGGGATTTCACAGCAATTGGTTTGCAGTTGGGAGTAAGGTGAATGAACAAGGAAGGAGACTGAATAGTTGTTGTAACACGGCCACACATTGTCACTTCAGACAGTCGTCCTCCGAAAAGTACAGTAACGTGCGAGTGTCTTGGCCCATTGCAGCATTGGGTCACACGCTTTGGCAATCCCTACATTTAGGTACTATCTCTCAGCCAACGACAAATTCGCTGAGCACGAGCCATGAAATCTGGACGAAAAAGTGGAAGAGGCCATACCCTCATAAACCATTTGCAAGAGATATTCTCAATTAGTACTGTTTCGCAATACAATAGTTAATAAAGCTCTCTGGGCTTAGGGTATCGGTCAAGATTTTGACTTTAACTCCGTTGAGTACTACATCCATGATGGCCGCCCTCTGGTTACCATGATAGTGGGTCCAAAGTTGGGTTGGATTGCAAACCTTAGCAAAGTGACCCTCCTGCTGCATCCGTTGCAATTGGCATTTCCACCGGGCGTTCAAACCTTGGATGAAGATTAAGCCACAGAAATAGCACTTTTCTGTTGGAAACCGCGAGGGGAATGCTTTCTTCCTGTATTCCTGATTCCATAGTAGTCGCAGCAGCAATACGTCCTACAGCAGTGCAGTAGACATCGGATTTTCTTTACAATTAAGTCAGCAGTTAATGTTGGATATTGAAAATGGCAGTTTGGGACTGGAGACAGAAATATACAATTCAATGTCTCCCACCAGTTTGGACTCCTCCGCTTATAGACTTTGAACGAACTTTTCTCTCCGTTTTCATAGGATACTAGGCTCAGTTTCATATAAATATATATATAAAGTGCTGTCCCTAAAATTAGCTTCTGTTTTTTTATATTACTATGTGCAAACACACAGTATGGTATTTGTTTTAGCAAATATTTGTTTTGTCGAGTTGACCTGGCTATATCGGATACAATTTGGATATGTTTAGATGGATAGTGGTTGATTAGTAGATAGATATGAACTTACTAAAAAGAAAGGAGACAAAAGAGAGATAAATGAAATTCAATGATAGATAGATTGATTTTCAAACTTTAGTTCAAGGTTTTATTTATGGAGCAACTTGCCATGAACAGTATCATTATCATTGCATTGTTTAATGGTAAATTCTGTTATGTTATAAATATATAAATACAACTAGAATTTACAAAGCGCGTCTTCTTCCAGAAGAATCTAATAAAAGAGATATTTTATCATACATTACATGCAGTATATGATCATTATTTTGCACTTGTATCCTCCAACTGATTGCATAACAACATCAACAACAATCCTAGTACGGTCAATATACCCCCGTCGGATAAATAAAGGGTTCGGTTCGTTACTTCCCCACACCTACCAGATGATACCTGACGAAGGCCGTAGATTGCAACGGCCGAAACGTTGTATGAAAAACAACCAAGATGAGGATGGTCCAAATATCAATAGAAATAACATCAACAACACTTTATTCCAAAGAGATACTTGATATCAGGATTGAATCCTCAACTCCACGAAACAAGTCATATTTTGAGTGCATGAATCTTTTGATAAATATTTTCATTTTCATGGTCATATCAACAATCTCTTTAACTACTACTAAAATTTTCATTCGAGTTATACTAATTGGATATCACATCGCCCGCTATTCATAATCATAATTTCCAGTGTTAAGTGCTACTTCACTCTAAAAATCTAATGTCCAGCCATATTAATTGGGTAGGGGGTCAATCTCACTAACAAACCCTTGATGCCTGCTGGGTACTTCAAGAATTATCCTTTGTTCATAACGGATTTAATTCAACTATGATAGTGCAAAACGAGACCAAATGTTGCTAACGGATATGCGAAGAGGATATTGAACAATTATCCAATCAACAGAGCGGAAAACAAAACTCGATAACTAATGATTAAGAGGGAAAAGAATGTATGAATTCAAGCTGGTCAGAGGAAAACGAGGACAAAATTATATTGTTATAGGCAGAAGAGAAAAAAAAATTATTAACCTGAATTTTTCAACGTTGTTTTCAGAGGGCAAATAGGGATTCCATATCATCTCGAAGTTTTATCTGATAAATTTTGATCAACCATTATCAATTTTTAACTTGTATTTATTCCATCTGAATTTTAAATGTTATTTCATCCCAGCTACTCATTCAGTCAGTCCAAGGCCATTGGTGAGCAGTGCAGATCAGAAACAAGAAATTAGCTGTGTGAAAGACTCAAACTCGTATCCTGTTTGTCCTAGGAAGCTTTTTTCCGTAACAGCAGCTCTACCGCTGGAGCTACAAGAGCTTTATGGTCGGTTGAAGAATCTTACCTATAAATTTACTCCTCCATTTTCTGTAGTTACATGGTGTCATATTTTAAGTTACTGTTTTCATGTACCCTAGTATTATTAATATTGGTAATATCATCTCGGTTTTTATCACATTATGCATTGTCAACCATTGATAATTTTGACAAGTATTTCTTTCAATCAAATTTTAGAAACTGTTCGAAACCATTCAGACAGTCAATCTATGGTCATAAGTAAGCAGTGCAAATCTCTTTCAAGTTTCTATTCATCATTTGGTAGTTTTCTAACTAATGTTTTACACTAGTGTCGGAGCTGAAACATGTTATCTGACCAAGAGACAGACCAACAAACTGAGAAGTATACAACGTGTACATGAGAGAATCATGCTCAACCTTATATCGAGAGATCACAAGACAGTACAGTATGTAAGGAAGAAAACGGGTGTCCGTGACATCATAGAAACTATTTTTAAAAACTCAGATGGCAATGGGCAGGCCACGTTGCAAGAATGAAAGACAACCGATGGACAACACATCTCACAACGTGGATCCCTAGAGATCGCATGAGAAACCAAGGCCGACAGAACACAATATGGAGAGATGAACTAGACTGATTCAGGAAATACTGGCTCTGCGACGCCCATGATAGAGAAGTTTGGTGAGAATCCTGGGGAAAGTCCATGTCCAACAACGAACGTTAAAAGAATGATGATGATGATGATGATGATGATGAGTGTCGAGGATACTGTAATTAAGAAACTTTTTTGTAACAAAGTCATCAACTTCTAAATTAGTTATCAATCAGCCTATCTCTAATTTTTATACTTAGGTTCATGTTTACCAAAGATGTAGATTTTAATTCGAATAAATCGCAAAATCAAAAAATCACGGACTCCGCTTCCCAAATGATTTGGAAAGCTCTTTCCTTCTCTGCCCCTCATATTTTTAAGTTCAGAAAAAAAGAAAAAAAAACCATCAAAAAGGTCAAAACTTAAGTTCAGTATCCACGTAATTTAGGAGATGTGATGTTTCCTGAAGAGATATTCAACCTCCAGTACAATGAACCGTATAATTACAAGGAACAAAAATTGAAAAGGAAAAGATAAGGAAAGAATCTGTTGCTGGGTTATCTTGGGAACTCTTTACGCCTAGCCGCCTATTACAGCTGGTGCTCACATTTAAAATCTCATCTCAGAATAGATTCTAGTTGGCCTCTGCCCGCCTCTTTCCCATTTATATTTATTCACCCCTTTAACCGAACGATCCATTAATCAAAATATACAATCAGATACCGTTCGTTAGACAGAATAAATGTATTTTTGGCGGGAAATATCACAAATAGCGCCGGTATTTTAATGAGATATAGTTATTATCATCAAATATCAGACGCCAATGAAAAAGAAAAATCTTTCTGAAAAAAAAAAACAACCTACACAATTGTCATTGAATATTAACACTCAATATGAATGAGTGATTGCTTTGGTTTCTTATCATTCTTCACATTTTTATACAACGGTAGTGACTGGCAGCTTTTGGATATTAAGTGGCAGTAAGTACCCTCAATACTCCAGCACCCTCCTCGGTATCCTGTCTGATCCTGATCATTCTGTCATCAAGATGGTGTCAAATCTCCCTCATTTCCAATCCTTTCAACCTCTTTGGAAAGTTCCTAGGGACTGTTCCGAGTGTGCCAATAATGATGAGTACAAGTACGACGAATATGTTCATGTTCGACAATTTCCTTCAGAAAAACATATTTACGGCGGCAAAAATAACAAAGAGTTCACTATCGTCAGAGAAGAAACATAACTTGGCAGATTGGTCAGTCAATCGATATGAACTATCATGGGACCAACGTCCTTTGGCAGCATATCGTGTTGAGGATGAACAATTAAAGAATTGGGAGAAAAAGGTTGATCAATGTATAAGTTGTTCCTCTCAGCAGTTGTTAGGTCACTAAAAACTAAATTTTCGAAAAGAACAAGCATAAACACTGCCGGACACAAATTGGAGGACTAATTCAACATGAAGTTACATTGTGAATTGAACCCCCCGAAATATCTATTTTGGAGCAAAATTTTCGAAAATCAAAAATAACATATTCTTGTGCAAATGTTCAGTCCTCTATCTGTATGCGTGACACATAGATAGCCAAACAGCCAGACGGAATCACATAAATAGTGAATAAACTTATGTTGATTATATTGACAGTATTAGATGATAGTATTAGATGACAGTTTCTAAGAAAAAAAATCCAGAAAAGCTAAATGCCAAAATAATTGTGTTTTCGAGACTTTGCTGACTAGATGGTTCGATCCTCACTGGGTGCTGAGTTATTATGGCCGCGTTTCAGACGGATTCTCACTTCACAGATAATCAAATGATATACAAAGTAATACCATTGAATTACGTTTTATGGAGAAGATGTACCTTTATGCTAAAAAAAAACCTGAGCTGTTTGAAAAGTCCTGAAGATCGAATTATAATCATGTTTGCTTTCAACATTGATCTGACCAATTGTTTCCTTTGTTTCATGGGCCATTGTAGAAATGCACCTAATCTCAATTTCATTCAAATCCAATCAAAAGTCATTTCCTGGCGTGCTTGCAAAAGCAAAGATTCAGATGAATTGAGATTCTCCCATGGTCGAAATCTGCAGAGTTTTCTATTATTCACAATGGATAAGTGAACAAATCCTATGCAGAATCATTTCTTTCTTTCAGCGTTCTTCATTGTTTATTGTAATTGATACATTAGAAAAAAGTGAATGAATGATATCTGGCATGAATTATAGTTTTCCAAACAATAGAGCCACGATTTTCCCATTAATTTCATTTCATTAATCTCAGTGTATCTTTACAATGCCAACAATAATTAAAAGAAAAAAAATAAGATATCATCTTGATGATAAGATCTGGAGAGTTGTCGAGTAAATATTTTTTTTTTAACTTTCAAACGGAGCAAACGTTTAACTTTCAAGATATAAATTATTAGTTATAGATATCAAAATTTATCCGCCCAAACGAAACGAATTATAGTTTCGTTTTGATTTGTTTTTTTAGGCGGGTAGTCGCGTTTAGAGTCTGGGCCTGATACCAAAAATAAACGAACAATGATTGTCTCCTCTAATACTTTTATGTTGGCGAATGTCCAAAAAGCGATCTATATTTCAAATTCATTTGAGAAACTTCGATGCGGGATATACTTTGGTCTCTAGAATCAAATTTGAATGGTGAGCACTAGCAAAAACACAGAAACACAGAAACATATAAACACAAACATACACACACACACACACACACACACACACACACACACACACACCTACCAAATACTAGACGTGGCTGTACCTGTGGACCATAGAGTAAAGCGGAAGGAGAGTGAAAAACGGGAAAATACCAGGACCTAGCAAGAGAATTGAGGAAGATGTGGAATATGAAAGCCAGGGTAGTGCCGGTCATAGTGGGCGCACTGGGAACTGTCCCCAAAACACTGAGGGTGAGACTGGAGGAGATCGGGATTAAGGGAAGGATTAAGACTGTAGAGACCACGGCACTACTGGGAACTGCACGGATACTGGGGAAAGTGCTAGAAATATAAGGACTGCAACGTTAACTGTCAACAGTGACTCAACAAAGGAAGGGAAATGAAAGCGGAAATGCAAATTGCAGCACTGACATGATAGGCGAAGGAGAGAAGAGATGTTGGTTGAAGACCTGGGGAGACTTATTGTCACTCAGCCTTCAGCGATGACCACCGGGCAACCAGTGTGAAATCGGTGTAAATCGCAGTATTACTGCGACCTATGAGTACTAGGAGAAAAGGGCTGGAGACTTGAGGAGACTTGTTGTCACTCAAACTCCAGCGGTTACCACCAGGCAACTGGTATGAGATCGCAAATAATAATAATAAGAAGAAGAAGAAGAAGACCTGAGGAGACTTATTGTCACTCAGCCTTCAGCGATAACCACTGGGCAACCGGTGTGAAACTATAAATCGTAGAATTACTGCGACCTATGAGTACTAGGAGAGGAGGGCTGGAGACTTGAGGAGACTTGCTGTCACTCAAACTCCAGCGGTTACCACCAGGCAACTGGTGTGAGATTCGAAATAATAATAATAATACAAATAATAATAATAATGATTGTGTCATCCACAGACAGCTGTTTCGTAGTATTACAACCCTTTCGTGTGGCTATACACCATCTATTATCACATCCAGTACCATGTGGTAGGATCAAAACCTTCGCTTCAGACCCTGAGGCTGGCATCTTACTTCTACTCTACGCAGAACTGGACGGTCAGTAAGGTTGAATTTAAGCGATATACTCACTCACGCATATATTCCCCATCCACAAGAGTGCGCTATTCCTAAGTTGGAAGAGCATCGCTTAAGCTTATAATGAACGAGTTACCTCACTTAAAGAGTGCTCAACCTCGAATATGTATATAGAGAGAGTACATATGGTACATATGGTACAGATCAGGCAAGCAGTATAGCATAATATAATAATATATTAATGATATCAAGCACCTTCTGATATGTGATGGATTTATTTCATAGGATGTTCGATACATTCAACTTAGAAAATGTTGAGAGGAAGTTTCAGGGATGAATGTAAAATAACAGCAACACACATACTAATAAATAAAAAAAGTAAAGTAGACAATTTGCTTTCATGTCCATCATCCTTAAAACTTCCTATCACCATTTTATACCTCCAAACACGCCCAAACAAATTATGAATTAAAAATTAAGAATAATACTATCCACTAGAAACACAGAGGATATCAACGAGGACAATAAAACCCAATGCCAAAATACCAAGGTGAAGATTAGAATAAACCCCAGAAAACTACAAAGCATCCTTTCAGAGATGACCCCTAGATCCAGTTCACACCCCTTGACAAAATGAGTTACCCCTACCACTCACTACCACATTCACAACATACTCATAACATTCTCACAAAATTCACCAAAACTAGAATCCTAAAACATAGATAAACATTCGTGAGTTGAGGCCCAGAGAGGGCAGAAACATGAGTTAGTTTGTATAGCGAATCCACATTCTACTATATATATATATATATATATATATATATATATATATATATATATATATATATATATGAGAGTGAGTCAGTAATTATCCATAATTTGGTATAATGATTAAACTAACTGTATAGAACTTACATATACATTATTTTTCAGGCACTTGGTCCAGAGTTCTAAGAGTTTAGATATGCCTTCAAGAAGATTTATGGTTAAATCCTCTCCCACGTATGCACCACGCCTTTCACATCTTGATATATCGCAGATCGATGTGGGTGGGTGAATGTTGTCATGCGAAAGGAAAAAAGGCGTTTACACACTTAGTGACGTTTGCTTCTAAGTGATGGTCCATTTTTCAACTTAGCAATCCATTCATACACACTCCGTGGTAAAACATTATTCCTTTATGCCTGAAGCCTCCGAAGGATTCCGGCCCGTGGTACACCTTCAACCCATAAACAAAACGCATCTCTGCTCGTTGTTCTTCCTCCGTGCAAACCGAGAGCGGGGAGGCCATGCTTACTCTATGGAAGCAAAAAATCATCTGATTCTTCTATGATGAATTTTTAGCATAGTGACGTCAGACACACCACAATCCCACGGGCGTGGGCAGAACCCAGTTACGATAACTTGAAGAAAATATAACAAAAGAGCAGATAATTGCTGCCTCAATCTTATATATATATATATATATAAATATATATATATATATATATATATATATATATATATATATATATATATATAGTAGAATGAAGATTCGCTACACAAACTAGCTCATGTTTCTGCCCTGTTCGTGCCTCATCAGGCGAAACTTTCTTTCCATCTCTACTCTAAAACAACTAAACTTCAAGAGTAAAAAGTTGTATGCATCGAGCACTCTATGAAATAAATCCATTACATTTCAGAAATGGCTTTATATTATTTATATATTATCATATTATACTATACTGCTAGCCTGATTTGTACCACACATAGTATATATATATATATATATATATATATATATATATATATATATATATATATATATATATATATGTGTGTGTGTGTGTGTGTGTGTGTATACATACATACATATATATATATATATATATATATATGTATACACATATATATATAAAATCATAGATTGCATTATACTATATTGAAACTCTATTTGAAATAATTTCCTGTTATCATACGGTGAATTTATGATTTAGCCTAAACAAAATAAATAGATTAAACACTTAAAGAGAATGGGACGGCTACAGGAATCGAACCTATAGCCTCTTCATCGTAGCGTTGCTCTTTCCATCGACTTTAGCAGCTACCGATAATCATCATCATCATCACCATCATCATCATCATCAGTCTTTTAGCGTCCGTCGTTGGACATAGACCTTCCCCACTTCTCTATCATGGGCGTCGCGTAGCCAGTACTTCCTGAACTTGTCTAGCTCGTCTCTCCATCTAATATTCTGCTGGCCTCGGTTGCGCATGTGGTCTCGGGGATCCATGTTGTGAGTCATGATGTCCATCGATTGTCTGTCATTCTTGCAACATGGCCAGCCCACCGCCATTTGAGATTTTTAATAGATTCTATAATGTCCCTGACTCTTGTATTTTCTCAGATGTACTGTGCTGTCTTGTGGTCTCTCCATGTGAGGCCCGGCATTATTCTTTCATGTGCACGTTACATGGTTCTCAATTTCGACTCCAAATACTATTTTTGTTTATTTACGGTCTATATCTTCCCTCGGTTGCAGGTTCTATCCCTGTAGCAGCTCCATTTTCTCTAATATCCATAGTATCTGAGTTCGAACATTGCAGAGAGCCGTGCTAAAACTCTACAGCCAAGTGCAAATAATTCACGTCCTGTGATCCGAACAAAAGGTCAGTCTCACAATCGAAAACCTCCTGCATAGAGATGACAAACCCACACACACTCACCATGGCTAGCTTGCATATGCCAGAAGAAGGACACTCCTATCGAATCTACGACTTTGAAGTCCTACTCCTATCCAGGTCAACTATTTGATGCAAACCCTTCGCCTTATGTAAGCCTTGACTTCGCCTTAAAATTCCTTTGTTTAGGCTGGAGAGTTATTCTGCATATATGCCCTGCCGACTGTGGCCTCACTGCTGTTGAGGTTCGTCCCAACAATTTTCGAGCGCTTGCAAAGCCATTCAGCCATACAGGTATATTTTGGTTCAAATAGCAGCGTATTTTTGACTGGTGCTTGTAGTGGACTTCCCTGGTCGAAGTGCCGTCTTTACAAGGAAATCTGGCGCATTACAAACGCAATATATACAAAATAAGCTCCATATTTCTTTTTTCTTCTCTTCACCCACTTTGACGTTGTGTTGAACTAAGCAAAGATTGATAAATACTTAGATAGGTTTTATGCTGGGTTTAGCTTTGACTGCCCCAAGGCCACAATTATAACCCGAAGATCGAATTCACCAAACAAGCTAATGGTGTCTCTCTCTCTTTCTTTCAACATGTATACAATACTCCTCATAAGTGCTTGGATAAAACAAAGTTTTTATTGTATTTGGTTGGGTTTGAGGGTCACAATCAGAAGCTTTACACAAGGAAAAATGAATTTTATTACAATCAGCACAGCTAGGCATGCATTTGCTCATGTTTTATGATCCTGAATGCTACATTTTGGGAAATCGTTTTCAATAGAATTAAATTGTCTAATGAATCAAATAATTTTTTTTCTATTCTGCTTTGTATGTTGAAAAAAAAACAATGGCTCACACACACACACACACGCACACGTATATATATATATATATATATATATATACATATATATATATATATATATGTGTGTGTGTGTGTGTGTGTGTGTGTGTGTGTGTGTGTGTGAGCCTTTGTTTTTTTACCTGTTTGTTCAGTCGTACTTCTTCTGCAAAAAAGCTACAAAGCCTACCAACCAAAGTGTATTGATTGAGGACAGGTAAACTTAAAATACAGGTGAAGTCAAGTTAACCACAGAGGTGTTTCTGATGTCACCAGAGATTTAAAAAGGTTTCTAACGTTAGATGAGAAACATTACTAAGCAGGTATTTTTCTCATTCGATCATTTCTAGCCAATTTGTAGAGTTGTGGGTCACAATCTTGCACAAAAATGCTTAAAATTCGTACAGTGGTACACTTTCACGCGGTGGAAGTTGCAATAAATTTGGTCTTGACATCAAAGATCATTCAAGGTCATCAGGGGTCATTTTATAGAATTAGCAAAGAATTATCATCAACAATTCCAAGTTTGGGGCCACAATTTTGTACTTATGAAACTAAAATTGAGCATAGAGGTATATTTTTTTTCATTGTGAAAGTCAAATGCAATGCAGCCATTTGAAATCGCCTAAGGTCATTTGGAGCCATTTTCTTGGGCTGTGGATTACAATTTTGCATCAAATATTCTGAAAGTTAGCGTATGGGTACATCTTCCGACATTGTGGGTAATAGGCAAAAGCAAGGTTGACTCTTGAGGTTATTTAAAGTCACCATAGGTCAATTCTGACCATTTCCACTCAATTTTGGCAATACTTTCATACTTATGTAACTGAAATTTGGCATAGAGGTATTTTTCTTGGCGAAGGTCTAATACAAAGTGATATTGAACTCAACGGTCATTTTTGGTTGATTCTAACAAATATCCCGGCCAAAATTTCACACCTATGAAACTGGCTATAAGAAATCTGCTGCTGGGGGTTGTCAGTCTTATTTCGATAACTCTCCTCGGTATTCGTGCAGTCCCCAGCAGTGTTTGTGTTCTGTATAGTCTCAATCCCTCCTTTTATCCCCAGTTTCCCCAATCTCTTTATCTGCCTCTTTGATCCTGTTCTGAGTGTACCTATTATTATTGGTACTACCCTAACTTTTATGTTCCACACCTTCTTCAGTTTCCTTGCCCGGTCCTGGCATTTCTAGAGTTTTTCACTCCGTTCCGCATTAATTAATCTCTGTTAGTAGTAGTAGTAGTAGTAGTAGTAGTAGTAGTAGTAGTAGTAGTAGTACGATGTAAATAAACCAAACGTCATCTTTTGTATAATGTCAGGAAAATCTTTCATCAAGGGAGTCGACTGGTAATTCTATTGCGTGTCTACACCCGTTTCCAGGTTTCAATCCAACCAGGCAGACAATCACCGAGCTGGGGGTAGAAATTCTTCCACGTGACACCTTCAAACTATCGCCTTTTCGTTCTTGGTAACAGTTTTTGTCCGGTCAGCAGCCAAATAAGTTCCAAGATATCGAAATATTTATCAACTCGACAGCAGAGTCGTCCTTATATAACACACAATATGACACACAATACAACTGGAAAGTGGTATAAGGTCATAGAAAGCTAGGGGAAAATACTTGGGTGTCTGAATAATGATGCAATGATTTTATAGGATAAAAACATTTTGTCAAAAATGCTGGAAACCTTTGCATCAACCTTGTGTGCGTGTGTGCATGTGTGCATGTGTGTGTACGTGTGTCTCGGATTTTTTTTACTTTTCAATGACGCTATTTTGTCATGTATAGTAACATTAGCTAGATATTTTTCAGAATACGATTAAATATTTATAAACTAGAAAGAAATGCAAGCCAGAAGAAAATGAAACACTTCTTGTAGCACAATTATCCCTGGAGTCATCATTTCGTCACGGGTCTGTCTCTTTTTTATTTCTTTTCTTTTTTTAAACCGCATGAGGCTCTGCATAGCATGAGTCTGAATACCTGACATGTCTTTCAATAGGTTTTCAATAGTTTTGCCCGATATATTTATCAGCTTTAAATGAAATTTCTCCATCTGTGATTATTTACTTTCAAAAGGAGAATGAAATAATTTGGATGCTCTATAATGAAAAAAAAAGAATAGGGAGACCTCCCCTTAGGAAATGTATTTTTACTCTGACAAAAGTAAAACCTATTGGAGAATAAATTCTCAATGAACCTTTATTGCAATAGATATGAGATTTGAAAGTGAGGAAAAGGCAAAATGCTCCAATGTCTGAAATCTATGAACATATATATATATATATATATATATATATATATATATATATATATATATATATATATATATATATGTATATATATATATATATGTATATATATATATATATATATATATATATATATATATATATATATATATATATATATGTTTGTGTGTGTATGTGTGTATGTGTGTGTGTGTGTGTGTGTGCAAGTGGCGTAATGGTTAATGGAATCGGTGAGCTGTGTTCAAAATCTGGCTAAGTCTGTTTACGTTAACTTTGCACAAATGCCCCTCGGAATGTCATTTCTTCAATAGGAGAATAGGCAGACAGGACTCTCCGCATTGGGAAGGCATCGAATCAAGGGGAAGGAAAACTTATAATTAAAATCTAGCTCACCAGAAAATAGGGGTAATATGTAAGCTCAATTCGCCACAACTTCCCCCGAAACCAACATGACAATCAAATCGTCATGTAAAGTGTTGGGAAAGTCTTCGCCTAACAGTGGACCTGAAATGGCTGCTCATGATGATGATAATGATATAAGTACATACGGTTTAGTGGTCTGCTGAGTGAATTTTACCTGAGATAGCTACCGAAAATACCATGTTCACAACGTGTAGCTTATAATGATTGTTCTCAAATAAACTGTGTCAGCTTATTGCCGTATATTGTCCAATACTTGTGTTACCTAAAATGTCTTCACACTTTATCAACCAAGGCCTCTGTAACTGATCTAGTCGATATATCTGAAAAGACTTCATCTTATATTTAGGAAAAGCACAGTAATGGGTAATACAAAACTCTCGCTTAAACAACGGTAATTGATACAACAGTTCAATAAACATACATACACACACACATGCACGCACGCACACATATATATAGAGAGAGGGGGACTCCGTGGACCAAAATACTCGTCCTCTTTTGTTAATGGTTGACATTACGAGCGTTTAGTTTTAATTTCATTCAAGAAGACTGCTATTCATTTTATTGTGACAGCTGTCGTACCAGCCTGCACATTTGTAATCATCAAATTAGCGTATTTTTATCAACTTCTTCTAATGCTGAAGACGTGAAGGAAAGAAATGATATTTTCAATCTAGTATGCCTTTTTATCTCAAGAGAAGTAAAAATGCAACTCAGACATAAAATAAAGTTGTTATAGAGATAACACTAAAATACCATTTTAAAAGCGGCTGGCGAAATTTCATGTTTGAGATTTCTCGATGAATGATGGGCCACGATTGAATAGATCGGTAAGATATTGAGAATAATCAACCTTATTTATCGCATGTGATAGCCAACGTAGTATTCAAATCAAGCGTTGAAAATCGTTTGTCACAGCTTGGCTATTTTAGTCGCTCGGTGTATGACAGCAAAACAAGTTGAGCAAGGAAAAAAAACTATTAAACCGTATTTCTGTGCACAATTCCCTACTTAACGTAACAGAAATGTTCTGCTTTTATTTCTGACGAATGTTGTCAGATGGTGAAAAGTTGATAACAGAAGAACGCGAGAAATTGTGCAGAGGCAGAATGAATCACCATTATCCAAGCAAGGTGATACACGGTATACGGTGGGATTGGAAGATTGTCCTCAACTATGATAACTAAGTTATCGATTCGAACAAGTATTGCGCGCGATTACACCAACTGAAGACAGCTATCTACGGAAACCACCAATTTGGAATTAGTCCAGAGAAAGGTCCTAATATACCATTGCTATCTTGAATGTTTCTTCAGCGATTAGACAAAACTTATCGAAAGTTCCAATCGTCCACTGAAGATTTTGCCTGCCTGCTTGAACTACAAGAGCTTTAAGGATGTCGTAATAATCAAATCTAACAATTCAAATTTATTTTTCATTCTCCGTCGATCACTATTGTTTGTTGGTTTTACGTAAACCAGTAGTGTTATTAGTAATATGATATTGAATTTCTATCAGATAAGATACTGTATAGCATTAATGAATTTTGCTGGTATTTCTTTCATCTTAATATGGGTGGTACCATTATTTTTCTCTTAAAAAAGCCCGTTTTCTGTAACTTCTGGTCTTGAGTTCCGGAAGCTTTACGGCTGGCAAATCTGGAGAGTTTTCTAACCAGGACAACAGAATGGAGTTTTATTGGCGTTCCTAAAACTAATCCCATCCCAATTTATGCAGTGGAATTTGGGTATATTGTCCTGCAAAAAGATCTTTTACCAATAGTAGAAGACTGTAGCTATGAAGGGATGTACCTGGTCTTCAATGATTTTGAGGTACACAGAACACGACAAAGTACCTTCCACCAGAATGATAGGATCCAAAGTTTCTAAGCAGGTTGTTTCTCCGAATCATCACATTTTCCCCAACCCAAACTTGTTGTTTCCCAGCAGTGCATCCTGACGACACACAAGTATCCTGTCGCCCGCTCTATTCTGGAGAAAGCAAAATTCATCAGAAAAGGCAACATTCCTCCATTTATAAAAGTACGCTCAACTGCCAATTGGAGCCGCCTTTGGTAATTGACATTGGTTTGCCTGAGTATTCCGACTGGCCTGCAGCTACGCAGTCCCATGCGCAATAAGGATTAATATAATGTCTGTTATGACGCATTCCTTCCTTCCATACGATAAAAGCTAAAGTTACGCAAAACTGTTTTTTTGAGAAAAAAAATAATGGTCCCACAGTGGCATTCCTGATTGCTCGTACTAAGCGGGGGAGCCCCAGCCCACTTCTGGCATCGATGTCCTTGTCGGTGTTCGGTGATCTTCCCCTTTGGGATTACAGCCGATATGGTCTCACTACAACCAAACGTGAGCAGCCTACAGGGCATGCCGTTTTTTTTTTCGGAAAGGCTCTGAACTAGACACCTAGCCTTTATCAGAGTCACTGAAACCTCTCTTAAAATGTGGCAATCAACACCTGAATTTGATGTACCGCAGATCTTGACATGCAGAGGCAAAAGGTGTAACTCTTACCATATGTCGTTGTTCATAACCTTTTGACTCATCAGTGTATGCTTCAGTATTGTTTATGGTTTTGACAGCGAACTGCGAACGAAATAAGTGGCTTCGGCGTTTCGATACAGCGATACAGGTAGATATTTCTTCACTGCGTGTTGCAGTGTGTATCTACGTTTACTAATATCACTGGTCCAGCAATAAAAACAGTTTTTCAACGTACGCAGCAGACAAAAAATAAAAGACCATTGGCTTGGTGTAACTGCCGTTCATGAAGAAAAAAAAATTCCTCTCTTACCTGGAACTATAATTTCGTAACTTTTCTTTATGAACAACTGAACGCTCGCCATATATTTCTAAAAGAAATAATCCCTTCTCTCTCCAGCTCTCTCTCTCTCTCTCTCTCTCTCTCTCCACTAATAGCTGATTTGCCTTTCTATCTCAAGAAATAGCTGCTCCATATTTCCAAGTGACCTTTGAGAATTAATCGTCCTCTCCACATTTATAACTGGTGAATGCCAACTGTCCACTCTTTGCAGACATCTCATTGATATTTTCTATTACTTGACCTCTAAGAATGGACAAATGGTCAAACTTGTTCAACTAGTCTATCTTAATTGATCGCTGTATTCTAATTGGTCTTCCCTTCAAATAGATATACTTGATGGGGTATTTTATAGAAATTTCATAAAATCAAATGAAGAGGGTGCGCTCACGCACTATCAATCATTCTTTTACTCCCCTGATATATATATATATATATATATATATATATATATGTGTGTGTGTGTGTGTGTGTGTGTGTGTGTGTGTGCAATCTTAGCTTACTTTTACGCGAAATCATAACAGTTGGGTTCCCAGTTTTAGACCCAGTGAGGCTTTAATTCACTGACAATACATCTTTCAGCATCAAGTGATCTCTGAGTATATATATAGGTGACGCTGAAAAGTTGACTTATTTGGTTGAATATGTTGATAAAAAATCAACTGGAAGAAGTTTTTCTGAGTAATTAGTATTCTTAAAGATGATATCATGTTGGCTTGCATGCAGTCTGAGATTAGAACCGACCCAAAAGATTTGATATTCACCTGGGTGAACAATCGTTAGAAATGACACAAATAACGACTCGCGTCTGTTGTTATACTTACTGATCCCTCATCTACAAATACGTTTTTGGTATAACCTACGTAAGTGAGCCGTGTTTCAAAAACTAACTGATATACACATAATACGCTATACAAAATGACAAACTACATGTATGACATAAACTATATAGTGAGAAGAAGGGGTTGTTGTTTGATCAACACTGTTGAGGTGCAATGTTAATATAACTGTTTTGTTTTTAAAATCCCCGAAACGTTTACTTGATAAACAACTGATAATCCCAACCGCAAAAAATTCACACATTGTACCATGATAACAAAGTATATGGAAACCGGGAAAAAAACACTGAAGAAAATAACATAAATTGTATTGACAGATTTCGGGGAAATGAGTGATTGAAGTGACACGAAAGAGTTTTGAATAAGTTCTTTAATGCTTAGCGCTTAGAGCTGAAAAGCTTTCTAGACTATATATATATATATATATATATATATATGCCCTGGCAAAACGCCAACAACTGTGCAATGGAGTTGGACCAAAGTTACCAAATGGAGATCTTCTGTGCACTTAAAAGACAGTTACGTCTACATCGCTTCGCCCTCTCTCTCTCTCTCTCTCTCTCTCTCCCCCTCTCTCTCTATCTCTCTCTGTCTTTCTCCGTCTATCTCTTCTCTCTCTAACGTTGAGGAGGAATGGCGTAACTGTTATCGGCACAGAATCGGCGTAGCAAGTTCAAGTTTGAGCAAAAGACGTTTACGTTCCCATTACACTAATGCCCTTGAGTGAAGGAAAAAATTAATGCCACGTTTTTAATCTCATTGAAATTAAGATATTTTTGTGTTTCTCTCCATTGCAATGCCAGTCATCATTTTTTTCTGTTTTCAACTTTGATTTTTTTAAAGTTGTCGGCTGTACAGCTACTTATGATTTCACAGCGATATGAGTGAGCATATATATATATATATGCATATATATGGTATATAATACATATATTTTCACAATTTGTAAAAAGCAAACAGAAAACAAATATAAATAGACTTTATCTCCTATAGATGTTCAATCACTGAGCCCAATATTTAACACAATGAATAGAGCTATCATTATACAAAAATTAATAATCACAAGGACATTATATATATATATATATATATATATATATATATATATATATATATACCACATAATACAAATCAGGGATTCAATATGTGATATAATATAATAAATTATCCGATGTATGAGGGGTTTATTCAATAAAGTGCTCGATACATTTAACCGTAAACATTAATTTGGTTTCACATAAAGCTTAAAATATGACACCATTATATATATATATATATACATACATATATATATATATATATATATATATATATATATATATATATAATTGCATATGTATGCTCATTATTATATATATGCTTCTTATTCATATATATATATATATATATATGTATATATATATATATATATATAACTAAATTCCATGCACATGCTCCTGAGAAAACAACAGCTGTGCAGCTAAAGTATGTGTGGGTGTGTGTGTAGGTGTGTGTGTGGGTGTGTGGGTGTTTGTGTGTGTGAGTGTGTGTGTATATGCGTGCGTAAAAGAGTTGAATAAAAAGTGATTCACCGAATCAGTTCAATATTGTATACATAGGGTGTTGCAGAAATAATGGATACATTGATAATCACTACTCATCTAGACGCTAAAGATTAATATAAATCCAAAACAAGAATATAATATTTGTTTTTTTTTTGTTCAATAATATTGCGAGATATATCTATGACCTCAAGCGATTCCCTGTTTGGATTTTGGATACAACGATTTCACAGCAGAGAACTTGAATGGTAACCTGGGAATTAAACGGAATTTTCATTCGATAAACGAATAGTTTTTCTTTCTCTGTTGTCTAAGACTTCTCACTAAGAATTCTTGGCCTTTCTCTCAGTGAAAGAAGATTTAAACTTTCAATTTTTATAATTTGACACTATGTGTTAAATTCTTTGCCATTGAATGAATAAAATGTATCGTTATTTCTCCTACAGCTGGGAAAAGTTTCCACCTAACAATGCATCTTTACGATTAAGGAGATCGTCGTTCATTGACATGTCAAAATGATACTGAGACGGAGGGAGATGAAAGACTGTCTTTGCTGTAGCCAACTTGAAAGTATTGATTACTGCTAACCTGTAAGTAAATGTTAAGCGGTTGAAAATTAATCCTTTTGGGGTCATTTCCATAACAATATTCAGTGAAGTCTTGAAACGAAAATTTTGAAATAGATTTTCCTTTCAAAACACTCCTGTTTTAAAGCACTTCATTTGGCTTGGTTAATTAGGGTTTATCGAAAACCTTTTATCATGGTCATTTTGTGGGGTTATCTAGCATCTCTCCATCTCACTCGGTGAACCTGTTTAAAATATGATGATTAGGTATGGGAATGAGTATTAGAGAGACAAAATTTAACCTTTAAAAGACTTGTTGTCCGATACCAACTTATAAGTACGTGTTTATTAAAAAATTACAATAATGAGCAAACCAACCTTTCCAGGTACTTCATTAAAGTCTTGGTTCCTTGAAGAACTGTCGTGAATTCGTCACATCTATCCTTATTCATTCCATTTAGCCTTGTGTCGTACTAATCGAACCTCAGAAAATTGCTAGCATAGTGAGTTCGTATCTCACTGCATGCTCCACATCTCTGACTTTCGCAAGATTAAGCCAAACTTCATAAATAACCAACAAGTTCTGAATTAGGTTTCTTTATCATTGTGACCGTCACTCTATTCACATGCATTGGTCGAAGAACTGCTTCATATCTGGGGAATTATGAAAGATAAAAATCTGTGGTTTTAACCATTCGATAACATGGGTTTTCATTTTTTTTTTTTAAGACGACCTGACTGGGCCCGTTCGTCACGCTTTTGAAGCTTAATAACTTGAAAAATGATGAAATAAGTAACATGGGGTTTCCACCAATCGTTAACCAAATATTTTATTTTTTTATTTTTATTTATATTACACGAACGTGGTGTGGTGGTTTTTAGGAGTTAAGGGATTTGGAATGTTTTCTGAAGCAAATCATTCTTGATAATCCCTACTAATACGGGTGTAAAATACGATAGCTAACCACAGCTTACAACGTTATTTTACATCTGTATAAGCAAGGAATACCTCATTTTGAGAGTATCTAGGCAAAACTTTCTGAATATGTTTCCGTAGTGCGATAGAATATCATAAGTAAAAAGGATCACCGAAACATAATCTCTATGATGCAAGATTGTCGAGCTACGACTAACCAAATAATTTTGACACAACCCAAACCGCCTTTCACACCTAATAACTAGGGGAGATAAATCTGATTATTCCTAAGGAAGTTATGTGTCCAACGACGGATGCTTAAAAGATTGATGATAATGATGATGATTTTTTTATGATACCATTATGAATTTCTCCGTTTCTTTCACACGGTCTCTCTCTTACTTCTGTACATTGTTTTGTTTTATTTTCCTCCTTTCTTTCATGATTGTTCTGTATTTTAGTTTGTTTTTTTTTCATCGCATTTACTTATTGTAATCGATTGAACGCTGTTACAATCTGGTTAAATCTTTTCTCTCTTTTATCCGAATACTTTTCTCTGTTTTATCGAAATATTTTTTCTATTTTATTGAACTATTTTTTTCTGCTCTATTTGGATAGTTTCGCTGCTTTATGAAACCATTTTCTCTCTTTTATTTAACAATTAGCCCCGGGGTGAATATCATGATATAAACAAAATGAGATGTTTTGGGGATTCTAATTGTATGCTCAATCTTATTTGATTTTGAATAGCATATGGATTTTTAATCATGCACATATACAAATTTTGTATATTGAAGCTAATATGCACGCATATATATATGTATACACACATATATTATATATACTATTACATATATATCATACATCTATATTAATGTATAATATAAAAATTTATTAGCATATATGTGTGTGTGTCCGTATATATAAACACATGCCGACATATCTAAAAAGGCAACTATATGTATATATATATATATATATATAAATAAATAAATATATATATATATATATATATATATATATATATATATATATATATATATATATATATATATATATATATATATATATATATGAATGAATGGCTTGGGTTCGTGGATGAAGATTATCTGAGGTTTTATCCACGACAGTAGGACGTTAGAACGCGTGGCCTGTGTGCAAAATACGCTTCCAGCTTGAGCAATGGATTTTTCAGGTGAGGCCAGCTTGTCCAGGGACATGTTGCTGGCAATAAGATGTTGGAACTAACACCTTTTCCACCTCAAGGACAATTCTTGCTTATCTATTTAGTTTTCTTCCAAGCAGTTGTTCAGTGGGGGGATGACTTAGATTTAATATTGTATAGTAAAAAATATTTTTCAATATATATACATATATAACCACACTGCACCTTTTTCAACCTACAGACACTTCCTGCTTCTCTCTCTCTCCCTCTCTCTCCCTCTCTCTTTATCTCTCTTTATACATATATATATATATATATATATATATATATATATATATATATAGGAGTGAATATACAACATTTTATATGTATATTCATTGTGCGTTGTGTGGATGCCAGATGATCCGACAAAATATCGGTAAAATGACTTTTTGAAGGTGAAGAAAAATTTGAGACGAATAACAAGTGTTACATCTCGAAAATTGGCATCTTCTGGTGTATTTCGATGTTCATGGTGAAAACTGTGTCAGGTTTACATATTTGAGATTTTAGGAATGAAGTGAGGTGATTCCTGTGTCGTGTGTTGTTGAATTAGAGTGGAAGGGGGGTATCAGTGTTGGTGAGAGCCAGGTATTGTCTGAAATGAGATGTGCTTTTGAGAGGAAGGGACAGTAGATGTCTGTATCTGTGTCTATGGGTATCAAGCTGCTTTGAAATAAGAAGGATCACTGCAAGGTAGGGTCAGGATGAAATGGTCAGTTTCTCAGAAAAGTTTTTGTGGCTGTGAGTTTTTTTAGTTTTTTTTTATAGAAGGTGGGTTGGTGTCTAGCATTCAATGGATAGGTTTTAACATGAATGGGGTGGAGTTGAAGTGGGCTGTATACGTGTATATTGGCACCCTCCTTAATATTTAATAGCACAATATTCGACAAAGATGACTGCCTACAAATATTACTTGTAGCCACCTATAAGCTTCTTGCTCCTTTTAACAGGTAGTTTTTCCCACACTATCTTCACAATTTCTTTTTAAAATCTTGCAGTGTACGCTACGTGCTACAACCATGACTCCAGATTTTCACTCTCTCAGAAGATTTCTTTATGGTATTGAGATTAGAAATCATTGCTGGTCAGTAAAAACAGATTATTTTTCTTTTAAGGTCTTTGATGTGGGCTTTAGGTCTTTATTATCCTTGAAAATCAATGATGTGCGAACCAAACTTAGTTCCCTTATACTAGGATGCACATTTAGCTTTAAAATCCATGGATAATTTCATGACGCTTCAATATGTTCTAGGCCTCTACCACCAGAGACAGCAAATTTTCTCCCACAACATTATGCATCATCCTTATGGATCATGCTTTATTTCAGAGAGGGTATCCATTCCTTACATGCTTGTCGTCTATAAGCAAATTGCTTGTGTATATTGTTGAAACGCTCTGTTGTGGTAGAGTCAGTCTGTGGAATATTCTACCAGAAGAATTATGGTTTGTCAAGGTACACTTTGGCAATGATGAGACATTCCTTTTACAGCAATGTGATCTTCCTTGGCTTTTGCCTAGAAGTAAAAAAAAACAACAAAAAACAGCTTACCTAGCATAGTAGATGTCCCCTATGCTAAAAGAACACCCCATCTAGCATCGCACGGGTCCCATAATGTTGTGGGGCTGCTTTGTTGCTTCTGGTACCGGAAATTTTTACCGTATCGAAGGAATTACCGTGAGGTTTCCGAGCAAAATGTGCTACCTAGAGTAAGAAAACTAGGTTTGGTCTGAAGATCATGGGTGCTCTAGCACGATAAAAAAAACATTAAACATTCATCCAAGAAAACTGGTAAATGGTTGAAAAGGTAAAGAGCGGAAATCTGGAGTCGTGTTTTCATCATGTACCACACAACACAGGATTCCTGCAAATATCAATAACAATTTGTAAAGAAGGACTGGGAAAGATTAGTTGCTAACAGGTGCAAGAAACTTATAGATGTTCACAAGAAACCATTACCAAATGGTATGCAATTGAATATCAAGGTAGGGTACTAAGATTACTATCCAGATCATTCTTCAAAATTACCACACATGAGTTGAAAATTAATGGGTTTTCTTTGTTAACTTATTTAAGACGTTCTATTAAGATACTTTGATGAATGTTTCTGAAGATATTTTACTGTTGGAACAAAAGGGTGCCAATAACCATATAACAGTATTGTATAAATATTGAAATATGCAAATATACTTAGTTTCATTAGTACGTCCATAACCTGATGATGAAAAGAAGCATTTATTCAACGCATAAAATATTCAGTTTTTAAAATAGTTCTTTTCTTGGTAATACTCTTAATTCTATTGTAAACAACAATCACATAGACCGAATATCATGCAATAAAAATGGCAGATTAAATTTCCGCTGAGAAATACGAGTCAGGCTACGGAATTAATGATCCATCTCTGTATACATATTCATGTGTATTTGTATGCATGTGTATACATTTATGTGCTTATATATATATATATATATATTTATGTGTGTGTGTGTGCGCGCGTGCGTGTGTGTGTGTGCAAAAGTTCGATTGAACGCGACGGACAAGGAATGTCGTTCTAATTTTTCTAGTAGCTTTACTTGTCTTTCCACAAGAGAACAAATTTCGGGGACAAACTGATGTAAGTATTGAATAAACGTTGTTTCTGATCAGGTGATTCTGACTGAGCCCACAGAGTGCTGTTATCCAAATTTGGTGTATTTGTGTTTCAAATGGCGTAAGCTTGTTAGAGTGGACTCTAATTGTACTCTGTTTTGAAAGATGGCTGATGAGACGTCTCGATAATTTAGTAGTGGTATATATGCATTTAAACTTGCGATCAGTTTCTCATTAAAAAAAAAATTCCTTGTCCGTCGTGTTCAATATATATATATATAGATAGATAGATAGATAGATAGATAGATAGATACGTGTACATAATTGTATAGATGTACAGACATTATCGATTCATGCGAACGCAGTCAACAACACCAGTGCAGTAAACATGAGAGAAAATCCTCCTCTGCAATCGTGTGTGAGTTTGCACGTGTATCTGTACGTTTGTTGTGGGTGGGGAAATGCATGTGTGCATAAATGTAAGTCTTTTCTTTGCAATCTACTTATTCTAATTATTTGCATCTAAGAAGGAGAAAGCAGAATTCTCCACCTATTTTCAATTCATAGACCGAACGGTTGTCAGCCAAAAATGCAACAAAAGAAAAGAACAACGCCCAGATAGTGATAGTAGGGAGAACGATCATTTCAATACGCCAATACAGACTGAAAAAAAAAAGAAAGAAATAGGAGTATTACCGTATCACCATTAATTTCGATGCTAAAATGAGCATCTATTGTCTGTTTCGTTTAGGGTTGGGGGATATCAGGCGGATTGGGTTGGTGTTTTTTTTTTATGAACAGATCAATACGTATACAATAATATAAATATACCAAGCGCGAATGGCGTAGCGGTAACGAAATGCGAACAATGGATTCGGCAACCCAAGTTCAAGCTCTGGTATGGGCTGTTTGTATTCACTTGCAATAAAGCCTTTCGAAAAGGTATGTATCTATATCTTCTCTCCACACTTGGAAAGGCAATCAGTCTAGAAGGACCACCCAAGTCTCAATCCAGGGGAAATGGTTTGACGCGTAATCTGACTTCTTTCCGATGGCTCCTGCTGGTGTGCCACTCACTGCTCTTCCTCTGGGCTACATTAGCGGGAGCGGCAGCAGGATTCTGACGACTGAGCTCACCGGGATATCCATACGCTCCGCCCTGGACAGTGTTGTTCCGTTGTAAAGAGGGAACGGTCATTCATTTCAACTATGCTAGCTCTGTTTAGTTTGTTACAACTCCACAAGTCAAGGGCACCAAGCGAGGATCGAACCCACTACGGTTCCACATTGCTGCACGATGAATCGTTTTAATATTCACTTAGTCTGTCACGAGGTCACAGTAATGGCGCACTTTGTGAGTATCAAACCCATTACACTACTGTTATTATACAGTGAACATTTCTGATCAAAATTCAACAAATAACTATGTTGATGCACCCTCGTATAGATCATCATCATCATTATCCGTTGTAAGTCCACTGTCGGGCAAAGACTTTTTCCATAACGACCTCGATTGCGCTGATATCTGCCATACATATATATATATATATATAATTTGAACTATAGAAAGTTATATATATATATATATATATATATATATATATATATATATATATATATATATATATATATTGTATGCTTTATATGTAAATGAATATTGCTTGATAGTACTTGGAATCACATGACTTTCATATCTATTTCTGGCAGACAAACCTTGCATAACCTACGTCTGTTGCTAATGAAATTAGACTTGTTCTCATTTGGTATCTCATTTATGTTGCCCTGAATCTGACTAAGCACTAATTTAGTTTTTGCAGGAGCCCCACCTTCTCGACTCTAGACAAAAACTAGGCCCCAATTCTCTGACTCAGACATTCAGAAAACATATTCTAACCAGACATTTATTTTGATAAACTCTTATCTAATAAAAACACTCGGAATTACTGCACAAAAGGTAATGTTAGTTGGTTTTTATTCATAGTGTACTCGACTGTGCCAATGCCGATTTCGTGTACCATTCTGCATTAAGTCTGTTGCGACCTCTATATTTTTAGTCAAGAATTAGATACAAATCCTTCTTTTAGCTAGGTATCTAAAATGTCACTTCCTTCGACAACCTTCAATAGAACCCCTGAACTCACGAGGTCGAACACCTCTTCGAGCAGGTTAACTTCAACCTTTTTGGCCCTGGCATCTTGAGCCAGTTATCTTCTTTTGCCCCTCTCTGAACTTGCGACCGGCGCAGTCTCTACTCATTGACCGTGATTTCATATATATATATATATATATATATATATATATATATATATATATATATATCGTCTTGCCACTTATCTTCCTTGATGTGGGTATTTGCAAGAACTTAATAGCTATCAAATGCAAACACTGCAACTACTATTTTTGGCGACCATGCTACGGCTACATTCATTATTTTTCCCCGTCAGCTCTTTCTTGCACCTTTCCTGACTAACTGCCTTTTTTATAATCTGGCTTGGTCAACCTACCACCACTCATTATAACAAGAACAACTCTCCAGGCTCCGTTCGATAGTTAGAAGAAACGACATTAGACCCTTTATGCAACATGTCCCTTAAATTCTTATTCTTTCCTACATTTCGCTTTCACGCCTCGGAATAATCTGAACCTAACAGGCCTATACTCTTCTCTTCATTATACATTCGAATGTATTAATGTTTCCATCCCAAGTATTTCATTTACATTCTTTATTTGCACATTAAACGTATCTCTCATTTTCCACATGTAAGTATTTGTATGTATCTTTTTACTTCATTTGATATCAGCGTCTACGTTCATACTTGGTTTGCATGCTCTCTATATATCTCCTTTTCTTTCTTTAACTTCTCCAGTGACGTCGTTGCGTGGTGCCAGCCACCACACTGCAATGAGGCAGAATCCTTTGTTTACAACTACGTCCTCTCGCCACATCTAACCAACAGCTATTATCTACTCACTCCCACATAATATAAGAACAATAACCCTTATAAGTCTATTGCACTGCTTAGTTCTTAATAGCATTAAGCTGGAAATCCAGGTTCTAACAAATACATTGTCGGAAATGAAAATAGAATCTTTACTGCTTGCAATGCACGGGCTTGAAACTTCGAATCGCCAACAATCTCTAACCAAACGCCCAAATACTTTAAAAAGTTCCTACTCTGACTTGAGAGTCAAGTCGTTCTTTAAATCAATGAAGTCCCCTGGCTAAGATTCGGGAACAGACTGAGTACTGGGCGTAAATGGTGACACATCCCACTCGTATTCAGTGTCTTCAGCTTCACCAATGTACTTGAGTTGAAGCTCTGTGGCTGCAATTGCTATGGTATCACATCCTTCTCAGTCTCATTATTGTCAGTAAATGTTTTTAAGGTAGGATAAACCTCAAAATCATTCCATCGTAATTTTGCATGCCAAACGAAATTCATTGCAATTGATAAGAAGAGAAGAAAATAAAACAGAAGACTATCAGCGTCTTTAACGGTTACTTCAGAAAAATACTTCACTTCGCACCATTTATGATTTTGGCAGCTGCTTTCCTTACAAAAAATTGTTCGTTCATTCAGCTTCTCCAGCCTCTTGGCGAAATAATGAACAAAAGCAAAGCTGAATAGATTGCATTTTTGTTCACCTTCCCACGGTTAAATGTAAGAACAGGTGTTTCTTACTGGGGTGCAATGTGAATATGCAAGTACGGGTGTGTCATCGAATATTTGCTTTGCACTATTATGCCCTTTATAAAGTGTACCCTGCGTAGTTAAGTGAGGATCGTACTCGCTGTCTGTTTTGCTCGTCGAAGAAATCAAGTGACGAATCACTTTAGGTTAGCAGGCTTTCGACAGAGCGAGCTCAATCTTTAAGAATAATGAGATCCAATTGTTTTGTTTATTTTTTTATAAGAGAGGGCTACAACAAATGCATCCTCCCAATAGTCACCTATGGAGCTGAAACATTGAACATTACCAAAGGATTGGCCTTCAAACTGATAACCATGCAAGTGCGTAGTGGAGATCCCAAGACAGCATGGTATATTAAAAAAAAAGGTAAGAGATATCATAAAACACTCAGATGGCGATGGGCTGGTCATGTAAGAATGTCAAACAATTCCCGGACATCACGACTCTTAATGATGATGTGATAAATTGTAGCCAACAAAAAATAACATGACAAACTAGAAATTTTAGAAAATACTGTCATTGCAACGCCCACGATTGAGATGTCTAGCGAATCTTTGGAAGTGTTAATTCCAACAACGGACAATAAAAGGGTCATGATGATGATGATGATGATGATGATGATGATTGTACACTTGAAACAGCGAATCATATTTGCTTTTCATAACGATGGACGCAAATGTGTGCCCCTGGGTGTCTGCGTTGTGTCTAATGTTCCCGGGTGGCATAAGCCTCATACGGTTTTATGCTCTACTTTTTTCTTTATAAGTTAATGGTTGAATTTTTTTTCCTTATTTTAATCTGTATCAAAATATTTTTATCCTAGCGGGTGAGTTTCCTCTAAGTATTTTGTGGAACCTACATGAAAAACGAAAAATGAAATCTTCGAGTGGGCGGACGGTAGACGTCAGTATTTTTTTCTTTGTGCAAGATTTTCAATCAGATTAGATACCGGAAAATGCACGCTGTACTTGTTGTCTTCCTGGATATATATATATATATATATATATATATATATATATATATATATATATATATATATATATATATATATATATAGACAGACAGACAGAGGAAGAAGAAAGAACAAAGAGATAGATTTTTTTTAAATTAAAACGATCTTATAGAGATGTGAACATATATATATATATATGTGTGTGTGTGTGTGTGTGTGTGTTCATATCTCTATAGGATCTTTTTTAAAATGTATCTCTTATATATATATATATATATATATATATATATATATATATATATATATATATATATATATATATATATATACTATAGAAGTGGGTGGGTACCATAGACTCAGTCCGTTGACCAAAACCCCAAACCATGACTTTTATAGTATAACACGCAAGGTCATTTTTAACCAAAATTATGGGAGAAATACGTACGTTTCATGTGATGGGAAATAAGTCTATAGCACTGCTTAGTTTTGATTAGCGTTAAAGCTGAAAATCCAGGTTCACATAAGATAGTTATGAGCAGACATAGATGTGTATTTGGATCAATTAGTAAGTAAACTAATACGTACTTATTAGCTGTTTTTTTTATATACGAGAATTCTACTCCTCGTACAATGGTTGATCTATGTGAAGGGTCAATATATTAACAAGGAAAGTAATTATGTCCATGAATATTTTTGTGAGAAATAAATGCCTTTTCCATCAGTAGGCTACGGGCTTATTTATGCATCCATGTCGGAATCATCAGAGTGAGATTAATGAGGAAAAAAAACATAAATTTAAAAAACAACATTGGAAATAAGGTAGAATACAGATTTAAAAGAATATGTGAAACGACCCCATCGTGATAGATAAGCTCCGAGAAATTTTGGAAGATGGATAAGAATAAAACCAGGATAAGGAAAACAATACAATGTACCCTTGTAGAATGCAATTCATATTTAAAAGATATTTGAGAGTGGGTACGTCAATAGCCTCACACGTACTTATCAGGTGAATTTTGATCTGAAAGTTTGTACTGTACAATGTTTCATATATGTCATTTATTGTGCTTATGCATTGAGAAAGGTAGGGGTATGTTCAAAAATGAATATTTGTCGGGTAAACTGAATGCTTTTCTATTATTATGCTGGTATCTTATTGATGTACCTAAGTATGTCCAATAATGAAAATACTTCATCTCTGAATTTCTAAGCTATATAACCAACATAGTTTCCTCCGAGCTGTGCGCGCAAATACGTTTTGTAACCGGCGCACAAAAAGGATTATTGTGTGCACTAAGAAATTTCAAATCCTGTAAATAGCTTATTGTATCCTTCTTGAAGTAATAGTGATTCCCTGTGTCGAATTCAAAAGTGAGCACAGATTTTTGTCAGAGGAAAAATATTTGTGTAACATAGGGAACCAATTCATCGTTTGTGAACGTTGTCCGTTTAAAAAGCGATACCAGGATCGAATCACCCAAAGAGCAGGCAAATTTCGTCTATATCTTTCAAGCTGAGTAACAGGGGTTATAAAAGATAATGGAAACATCATTTTAGTTAGCTATTTTATTTTTAATGCGTAGTTGGTCCTCGTTTAGCTTCAATACGTCAAAGAATTAATTCACACAGCTTCAGGGGAGTATCTGGAGGAATGTTGAGCCTTTCCTCGGGCAAAACCGGCTCCTGCTTCTTCGAGGATAATGGTGAAGGGAATCAGTCCCTTATCCGATGCTTCAATTGAAGGATGGAGGTTGATACAAATATTCACTTATATGGATTTCAAACCAGTTTTTAACAATTCCAGTTTTGTCAATGGGTGCCTTATAATCCTGAAAGACGATGCTGCCTTTGAAAGCAAATGGTCGGACAAAACTGACGGATTGTTACGGGAATTGCAGCTCTTTCTTAGTGTCCGTGACGAGCAGTCTTGGTCGAAAAAGTCCCTAATTGTTTTTCTTGTTATTTTATTTTGTTTTTTCGTTCCATTATGCAGCTTTTTCGAAAGTAAAAGTTGTTTTTCTTCTTTCCTTTTTCTGTTTTTGTTTTTGTTTTTTTGTTTTGTTTTTCTTTGTTTTTTTTCATTTTTCATTTTTCATTTCTGTTCCCTTTTTAGCTATTTTCCTTCTTTTTTCTTTCTTTTTTTCTTCTGGCATATTCTTAATCTTTTTTTTTCTTTCCTCTTTTCATTCCTTTTTCCTTTCTTTTTTTTGTCATTCTCTTATTCCTATTTGAACTTGTTTTCCATCTTTTTATGCATCGTTTTCTTCCTCTCCTTTCCTTTTTTTCTTCTATTCTTTTCTCTTTTCCATTCGGTTTTATTTTCGTTTTTTTACTTTTTCATTTTTTTTCTCTCCAAGTTTTTCTTCTTTCTTTTCCTTCTTTTCTTTTTGCCTCTTCTTTTTTTCTTCTTTTAGTTTTTTTCTGCATTCTTTGTTTTTTTCCTTTTCACTATTGACACTTTCTTTTTCTTTTTCTCCTTCCCTCTCCTGAATTTCCTTTTGTTTTTCCTTTCTGTTTTTTTCTTTACCTCTTATTTTCCTTCCTCCCTCTCTTATTTTTTTCTTATTTTTTCTATTCCCCTCTTTTTAACCACTTTTCCACTTCATTTTTTTCCTTTGATCTTTTCTTTCCTTTTTCTTTTTTACTTTTTCTTAGACTTCTTTTACCCTTTTCTTCTACTCTTCTTTCTTTATTTCTCTTTTTCTTTCTTTTTTTTTTTTCTTTTTCTTTATCTTTCCTCCTTTTTCTTCGTCATTTTTCCCTTTTTCTTTTCATTCGTTCTTTTTGTTCTACTTTTTGTCCTTTATAGTCTTTCTTTTTTGTCTTTCTCTCTTTATTTTTCTAATATATCACCTTACTTTTGACGTGCTCTCTCCTTACTAAGTATCGTACAGAAGTAAGTTTCATGAAAAATCAAAATAGCCTCTCCTTTTTTAGATTGACCAGAGATCAATTTTAATCTCTAGACATCGATAATTTTGAAAAAAAACATATGAAAAGCAATCATATATGTTGCATTCGTTTACGAGACATAAATCTGTGAGGTGGGCGTGATTTATTGTGGGTTTTCTATCAATCATAATGTATATGATCGGGGTGGGAAATCTTTATCACCAAACAAAATTCGAGGAAAGATTTATCGATAAACTGGTGATACAGACGTTAAAATAGTGAAAACCCGACGATAAATGCTCAGTCGGGAAAAAAATCAAAGGAAAACTTTGAAAGTATTAATTTTCCATTTAAAAAATATCAACAGATCTTTTTATTTCATATTTTTATCTCATTACCAAGAGATTATGAAGGGAGCCTTTCTGTGGCCACCCCTGGTAATCTTTGCAGGGGGGATACCAATATCTTAACCACGCCAAATAATGCAAGTGTAAGGACTCCACCTCCTTGATTCTTTTTGTGGGGAGCGGATATAGGTATGGCGTACTAAAAGGATATAGCAGATAATTACAGGATGGCTAAAAGACAAGATGTTTGTGTAATGTGGGAAGACAAGAACAACTTTGCACCGCCTTAAAATTATTCTGGGAGGATGAATTTCGGTTATATTGGCAGCGAGAGAAATGATAAAATTGTTTTGGCAATAAAAAGGGAAATTGTTTTCAATAATTTGATTCTTTTTCTCCTGATCCCAAAGAGATTTAGGATCAGAATCCTCTCTAAGGCCAAGGCTGGAGTTTATGTAATTATTCTATCTATCATGGCACGCACACGTTGGAGACCCTTGGGAAGGTGCTGAGCGCAGGCTTATTAATTGACAAAAAAAAACATCTTCTGACCCAAAAGCGTTATGTCTGTTTTGAATACAAAAATATTCAGTTACATCCGTAATTTGCGGTTTTTTCTTCTTCGTATAATTCCATTTCTACACTTCTTTACTGATGTAAGACTGTGAACGTTCATGTTCACCCTTTGATTCTATTCTAGCAAGATTATTCCGTTTCGTTTTGAAACCTTCTGGATTAGTTTCATTGAAAATCCATAAGAAATCGATTTGTATATAGAAGAAAACAATTTCCATTCACCTATTCTTTGGACTATGGCATTGCCCGTTACAAAGGTGAATGTTTAGAAGGATCAAATATTATGGCGTGTGGAACAGCCTGCCACAATAATCACATGAAATGATTTTGCGTCCATCGTGTAAAACTACGGGTTTGAAGCATTCCGGTTAGTTCTCTCCTGTGTTGCTATTTAGATATTTCATATTCAAATTTGGATAATTTTCAACTTGCATTAGATTTCTGGAGAAACGCTGATCCACATAACTTCGAATTCGGCACTGTATTGTCTTGTGCTGACTAATATATGGCAAGTATCAACCTCGCACGATGTCCTAGTTGTCTTATTTCTTTGCGATTATCTCAGATGAAGCCATGCCATAATTAATATTTTGCTAGTTCTTCTTTCATATTATTTTGTTGCTTTCTCAGTTTGGCAGTAATTATTTACATTATACGTGGGCTGTTTCGAGTGGTATGATCCTCTGGACAGCGTAGATATTGATGTTGCCTGGGGTACGGTTAGTGATCTTTTCCCTTCCTTTCTCCATGGGTTCTAGAGCTCTGATGACCAATGGTATTATTTCATCCCTCTTACCCAGCATTCTGTTGATCTCCATTTTCAGGACTTTGTATTTGGACAGCGTTTCTTTTCCTTGTTGTCCTCGATAATGATGTTTTTCTTTCATTTCTCTGTCCGTCTTATTGGTTATGTCTCTGTTTAGGTAAAAAGTACTCTTCCTTATCTCAGACAAGCCTGATACTCACGGGCTCAGATACAAACACTCCTTGGCCCTCTCGTCTCACAGACACTTCTCATTTCAGACCCAACTTAACTCTCACCAACACAGATACAGACGTCTCCTTTCCCATTCCTACTACACTGCCCACAACACAGAAATATAACTATTTCTTTCCTCGAATCGTAAACATGCATATAGTTTTTTTTCGGTCCCATTAAAGGTTTCTCAGGAAAAAAAGATAGCAGGCAATTATCGAAATGTATCGAAACATTCCCACGTGATAGTTTTCTAGGTGTAACACTTACCTCTTTTTTGAATTTCCCTCTTCACCTCCGAATTGTCATATACGTGTGTATGTGTCTGTATGCTTTAAGCACATTTCCATCTTTGAAAAATCGTTTATGAGTGTAAAAGAATTATCCTTTACCATAGAGAAATTGGACAAACAAGATATGGCGTACGCCTGAGGAAGGCCGGGGAACGCATTGGCTGAAATTTAAGATTAAAGCAACTAAGATTATGTTAGAAGATATTGTAACTTATGAAATGATGACAATACTTCCCCTCGAGATTTGAGACAACACTTGAAAGGCTTGAAAGCCGAATGATTGGAACATAGCAATCGAGAATACAGAAATTAGGATACTAGTCCGAATAATTCGTGGAATAACGGTAACACTTCATCTAAACTTTTGAGACATTTTTTCTTAAAAAAAAATACTAGTCAGAAATAAATATTTGATACCTGACGATACAGGTTTCCCCGTTATCTGAAAATAGAGCATTTCTATAAGAAAGAACTGTATGAACCCGAATGGCGTAAAACAAAAATGAAATTGATGCAAATCAAACACGGGACACATCCTCGATTGTTCCAGACTCTGAAAATAGTAATGATGCTATGTTCAATTGAGTCGTCAGAAGACTTGAATGAAGTTGAGAGAGAGAGAAAGCGAGTGCGCGCTGCCTTTATAACTGCTCGCCACAAAACAATCGCAGAACGCTATTTTTTACTAAAAGCAGGAGATGAGTGGCGTAAAAGCAAACTTCCAAAAACCAGGGAACACTTCTTGTACTTCATTTGCAGACTTAAAGCAGAAGAATCCAATCTTCAGGAAAAGATTTTCAGAAAAATGGAAGCTCAGATAATTAAAAGTTGTTCTAAGTCTTTCGAATCGTTTGATTAAAAAAAAAATCATGATATTCGAATTAATCAAATTCAAATTATTATCTTAGAGCTAACAGCAATCTACAGAGAAGGGAAGAAAGAAGAAGGAATCTAATTATCGATGCCTGTCTTAGATCTAACGTTAGCAAGATCGTCTCACCAGCCCAATCCCCTGGCGATGCGAGTTTAGTCCTCGCTACCGTGACTTTTTGTCAGTCTTTGGTAAACTTCATCTTCTTCATCATCATCATCATCAGCAGCAGCGGCAGCAGCAGCGGCAGCAGCAGCATTGTTTTAACGTTTCTCATTGGACATTGACCTTCTCCTGTGTAGGTAGTGCTATTTACACTGCCGGTTACAATTTTGTATATGATCTCTGGAGATCAACGTTGTTAGACATGATGTCCAGCGGTTGTTTTACATTCTTGCAACATTGTCTTTCTATTGCCATTTGACTTCGTTTAATGGAATTTTTTATATCGCTGACCTGTTTTAGGTTTTTTATTTCTCTCTAATATGCTGCACTGTTGTGGGATCTCTCCACGTAATGTCAAGCTTCCTCTTTTGGGTACATTGAATGGTTCTACCTTTGGGGGACAAATCTTTTGGTTATGTTCCATGTTTCAGCTTCATAGGTGACTATCGGGGGAACAATTGGGCGCTTAACAATGCAGGATTTCCAGCAAAACTATTTGGCACACTGATTTGTTAGTGTAGATGGTTCTATTCACTTGGTGCAATACGCGGGGAATGATCTTTCGAATTCCATAAATTTCTTACAGAATCAAATCAATTTTTTTTTCCAAGGAAACTTTTGGTAGATTGATTTAGTCATCAATCTAAGAGGTTCAGAAAGTGTTATCAAATTTCAATGATTAGTTGAATTCCCAAAGACTTTTTTAAATCAGGCATCTGTTAACTGTTAGTTCTTGTTTTTTGTTTAGTATTTTTTTTTACCAATACAAATATATCTGCTTCTGTGCATCGGACTAAAATAATTTTTGTTTCAGAATATTATTGAATTCTTTTATTTTTATTCACAACGGTACAACAGTTGCCTAGTAAAAAAAAAAAATCTTAAAATATAACCTCACAGGAAAGCAAATGATACTTTATGGAGATTTTGTAAAATTAACCGCAGGGAGATGCACTCCCCAACTAACCTAAGCAGCCTTGAGAGAACCCCTGGTCAGACCCAAGTAGCAACTTACAAAATCTTTTTTTTTTTCCTTTTTTTTTTTTTTTTTTTTTGTCTTTCAAAACTAAGAATTCATGTGCTCGCTTTTGGTGTTCATATATCCTATGTCAGACCAGACCCGCAGATTTGCGTCTTTTTTTCATTGTTTAGTTTTGGGTTATGGATATGATTAGGATTTTTACTGAAAGAAAAATACGTTTTATCGTCGAATTAAAGCAGTGGTGTAAGGTGCTTTGTATCTTAAGTGTGATCCTCGCTACGGATGCACAGAAACGTGAAAATATTTTAGCGTCTGTAAAAAGTATTGGACACTTCCGTTTTTGCATGTTAGGAAAGGTGATCTCCATGGGCAAAGTACTACAACATGTTTGCACTGCTTCTTTTTTTTTTATTATGTTTCCTGCATGAATTTAATTAGTTTTTTTTTCCTTCGAAATAGTCTTGAATAAAATCGAATCGTTTTTTGTCCAGTTTCCGTATTTTTCAGGCAGATGGGCAATTTTTTACATGGAAAAAGTAGCTGATTTGGGATTCCTTGAACCTTTTTTGACCAAAGGCGATTCAAACCTTTTCTTTCAGTATGATTTCTTTTTTTGTATTTTGCTTCTGGTGTTAGTATTTGTTGCTAATATAACTATGCAAATCGCGTACGCAGGGTGTGGACATGTATGGACGTATTAAAAGCCAGATCTTGTACCATTTTTACACCCCTTCTCCTCATGCAAACAGCAGAGTTGGAATTCTAAAATTACTTCCTAATTTCGAATTTTTATTTTTGCATAATTTTTCATTCCTTTGGGTTATTATGAGAAACATTTTTCATTTTGGATGCGCTCTCTGTCGTTTTTGACGTCGAATGACCGAGGTTGTGAAACATCGAGATCACCTTCGCTACATTGCACCAATTAGTCTTTTACTGTCCGTTACTTTTTACAAACACTTGTATGTTTTTGCGTTATTGTGCATCTATAGCAGGGAGCACACCCAAGACACAAAGCACCATTGGATCAAAGTCAGATTCTTATAGGGTGAATGCTGCCAAACTGGCAATAGCACTAAAACAAAGAGAACATATTTTGCCGGCTGTGTTTTATCATAAGATCCATGCTGTGACTCATGATGTCCACCAGTTATATGATATTCTTGCAAGCTGACCAGCCCATTGCCATTTTACTGTTTTAATGATTTTTATGATGTTTATGACTTCTGTCTTTTCCATACATACTGTGCTGTCTTGTGATCTCTCCGTATGAGATTGATTATCTCTTGTGCGCGTTGCATGGGTCTCAGCATGAGGGTCAATCGTTTGGTCAGGTTCCATATATCAGCTCCATAGGTGACTATCTGGAGGATGCATTTGTTGGATAGCATTGTTTTTTAATATAAATGGACTTTTCCTGTACTTGAAGTTTGAGCTTGCTCTACCGTCGGTTAATAAAGGGTTCGGTTCGTTACTTCCCAACACCTACGAGATGATACATGATGAAGGCCGTAGAGTACAACAGCCGAAACGAAGTATGAAAAATAACGAAGATGAGGATAGTCCGAATAATAATAGAAACAATAATAATACCTCATCTCTAAAATCAGAGATAGTCTACATTTTCTATTCTGATCGATGTCTTTTATAGACCCACTTAAAAATGAAGAAACTTACGATGACAGTTTTGGTTGACGGTTTCTAATTCTAGTTAATGGAACTTTTCGTCTCCACTCATGTTCGAAAATATCGCTGATGTTGACATCTTAATTAACTTGTTTCCATGAATTATTCAACATCCGCCTGTCTCAGCATTGTATTCGTTTTAAAATAGAATTTTTAAATAAGCTTCCTTCTTGCATGTTGCAACTGGGGAAAAATTGTTTTTGTTGGTTTTTTTTGTTTGTTTTTTTTTGTAGGATCCGACTAGAAATTCAAGTAAAGAAAAAACTTTGAACTCTTTATAAATAAATTATTCATTGTCCAATGTGGGAGATACAATGAAACTATTGCTGTTTCGCAGGCACCAAACAGACTATCCATTGTTCAGGATTAATGAGGTACACCATTTTGGAATTTCAGCTTTTTATCAATTTATTATAGCGAGATAGAAAATTTATTAGGTGTAGTCTAAAGTCCTGTGAATTAGTATTGTCATTATTCAAGGAATAATAAGACACGTATCTGTTTTGTTTCCATGGGTTCACCGGCAGTTCTGGTATTATTGGAAGTTCTGCAATGCATCTTAGATATCATTATTATTATTCCGTTGATTATTGGGATTTGTGACCGCATTCTTTTCATTTTACTCATTATAATTTGATTGGGATTCTCTCCAATCTTCTTCGAATTGTTTGAAATTCTGTGATGAAGTATTATCATCATTTCAATAATCATTCCGGCTAGTATCTCCATCTCTGTTGTTCTGCATACTACATTTTGGGTGGGACTCTCATCAACTTCCCACGTTTTGTCTGATGTTCTGAAGGAAGATATTGTCATTATACCACGAATGATCAAGATCAGAATCGCTATCAATAAACGCCCATAAATAAGAACAGCATCATCGATAACAGTTTGAGTTCAAAGCGCTTGTTCCCTGGTACGAGGTTTTAACTGCTAAAATTCTTTTTTCTCTGTGTATTGGTTTCCGTATGGTGTTTGTAAAAAAAATCGTTAACGCTTCCCTAGAGAGAGGTCAATGTAAGCCTTTCTAACCATAACTATTCTTGTGTCTACTAAAACACGGGACTTCAGCATTTAGATCTGTGACGTTGATAGACTGCAGTGTTTCCGTTTAACAAAATTAATAAAACGAAAAAAAAAATACTGATTCCTAATGACCGCTTGATACAATATGTACCTGAGGAGGGCCGGAGGACATGTCGATCAGAATGTTCAGTTATGGATAGAAAACATTGTATTGCAAAGAAGAAAGGTGAGATAATAGAAAATATGGAAATAATTGATCTCACAATTTCATCAAACCAATCTTGGATGTCTAGCTTGGATCAATAGTTAACAAGCAACTCCGGTAAACATTTACCTGATGTAGTGACGTTCATTCCTCACTACCCAGGAAGAGAAATTGTATTGTAACAAACGATCTTTTATCTTCAGGTCATCCTTAAATGCTATTTTATGTCATTTTCTTTCGTGTTGTATCGTTTTATGTCCTGTTGTGTCATGCAATGTGATGTTATGTCGTGTTATATCATTTCAAGTCTTGTTTTGTCATTTTATGTCTTGTTATGTAATGGTATGTCATTTTACCTCGTGTTATTCCCTCTCGTGTTATTTACGTCATCTTATGTATTTATGCCATCGTATGTCAGCATGTCTTATTTCCTTTTTTTTTTTTTTTTTGGCATACAATGATATTGCCTTATTCTTTCGATTATAGCAATATCGCAAATCTCGCTACTCATTTCAAAATCTCTTTTCATCACTTTTGTTCAACATTTATAATATTTATTCTTGTGCAAAAAATGAATACAAATTGCATATACAAGTACACACTATAACAATCATATTAACACAAAATCTATTCCATAGTCCCACCACTCTAATGCTAAAGAGAACTATGATATCCTACTTTTATTGACTCCAACTGTATATGTGTGGTCCCTCTGTCCTTTGAAGCCCTTTCTACTTTAAAAAAAATACATCAGGGTCTAACAATTTTTTAACAATCCTATCATACTTCCCCTATCCCCCTAAAATCTTTAACAATGCTAAGCTTAACTCTTTTAACCCATTTTCCTAACTTTTTAATTCTATCACTAACTTAGTTGCTCGTCTCTGGACTTTTTCTAAAAAGATTTGTTTATCTTTCTCTAATTACTGGCCTATACACAGAAATCAAGATGCAGACAGACATAACTCTTGTATGGTATAAGGAACGAGTCTTCGCATATGAATGAAATATCATGTTTAATCGGTCCTAGTACCCTCTTTGTATTCGCAGCAGCACTGGCGAGATTCATGGAAAATGATAGTTTATCAGTTAATATGATACCAAAACCCTCCCTATTATTCACAATATCTAGTATATGATCGTCCATACAGGTATTGAAGCATGGATTTCAATTTCCTACATGTAGCACTTTACATTTATCTTCATTAAAAGCTAATAACCATTCTCTAAGCCAGAACATTATTTCATCTAGATCCTACTGTATTCTCACTTGGTCAATCGGCGTCAAGATCGGCTGGTACATTGACAGAAATATTACATTCAATAGATATTGTTCTCGGTAAATCATTAATAGATGATAAAAATGGTACTGGTTCAAGTACTGGCCCCTGTGATACGCCATTGCTTTCACACCTCCTATCTGATTCAGAACCATTCTCAAAGACTCTCTGTTTCCTAGTCCGTTGGAAGTCTTCTAACCAACAAATTAATTTGCCAGCTACGCTACATTTTTGCTGTTTGTAAATTGGTCTACAATGCAGAGCGGAGTTTTAGGGTTTTTTTCTCTAATCCAGGTTTAATGAATCATACAATTTATGTCAACTCTTTGTGTGTAATGATCCACCCAGAACAGACATGTTCTTTGAACGTTCGCTCACAACTATTCGCAAACTGCGCCCGAACAGTCAACAAACATTGATTAAGAACAAGTATCGTTTGTTGCAAACATTCTGCTAATAGTTGTAAACGGTCAATGACATACAAACTCTAGCTGACAGCTTACTGTTTGTGTCCGAACGTTTGTGTCCGAGCGTTTGTTGCACACTTATAATTTTTATTCCATTTATCAATTGAAAAGTGTATGAAACATTAAGAATCATTATCGGTAATTTGTACGACTTCAGTTCACTGTTTAAGTGCTTTTAAAAGTTTTTACCAAACTGAACCGTAAAATCTCTTTCGTGCAAAGCCTTTAAAATCTACTTGAGTTAATGTTTCCATGCGCAGAAGATGTCAATAGAAATTCTATGCTTATTTTCAAATCATAAAAACGAAGTCTTTGTTGCTTAATTAAATCGCGATGGAAACGGAGAAAAGGCAAATAGACCCTTGGATAAGTTATCGTAACTTTAATTCAGACTGTTTAATAAAAAATGAGAAATAAACTTTTACAAAAGGTAGAAAGTAGTAAGTCATAAAAATGATATTGGCTTAGAATACTTCCATCAGATAATTTAAATGAAAAATATCTTTATTTACCCGGTTATGTCGCTACAGTTTAGCCAACCCGTCAAATCAAAACAAAGACTTGGAATTTTTTTTCCAAAAATCTCCATACATAAACTCTCTGATCATTTGTTACAACACAGTCTAAAGGGCAAAATAAATTGTTTCAATCTGTACAATTGAGGAGATACTTTAGTAAATCATGTGTAGGATTAAGAATTCTACTAGTAAAAATAGACTACATCAATTCTAAGTTGCAATTTATACGCCAGAACAAATACAATTATTTATAAACCGGAGTCCGGTTATAAAAACTGCTTAAAGAATTAATTAGCAATTGATGAGGTATGTCTTGTTGCTCGGTTGATGAACATTTCGCTGCCAAAATTAGGCTTGCTTCAACTAAGCTTTCTTAAGCTACTGTATCGTAATAAATTGTTTGGGTTTTCAAGTATTAAGATAGAATCAAATAATATTTAATATGTATGAGAATCAGTCAAAGATAAAAGGCCTGCCTCACATATGGCACACGGCAACGACGACTCGTTTCAATTATTTCAGCTGAATTCACTGACACACAAATCACGTAGATCACTTGATTATTGAATAGTTAAATATTGAGTTGGACAGAAAAAAATGTTAATCCAAAGAAATTGAATTCGAAGATCATACGATAAATTTCATCTCAAACAAACAACTACCCGCTGGCCATTGTGCGTATGTATGCCCAGCTTCTCCCGGCGAGCTGCCTTTGTTGTTTATGCAATCACGATATTTTTTTTACGCTCAAAGTGGAACTAATTAAAGTTGTTCGGTTGTTTAATTTGTGTAAACGGTATATTCTGATTGATAATCTCATTCGATTTAGCCACTGTTCAATTGACATTTGCAATAAACAATGGTCTTTTTTTTAAATTCTTTTCCGTAAGAATTATTTGTAACGATTCTCATAAGGATCTTACATATGCTATGTAGTCAGGGTCATTTCACATTTTATGCTGAAAAAAAGGTTGTACGAACGGTTGGAAATATTAGACGCTTGTTTGAAATAAGACAAACGTTATTTACCCGTTTGCACACTGACCAAGAGAAGATGAATGTTCGCCTGCTGATCACGAACGCTTGTTCCTGAGTGGGAAATAGGTTCCCCTCACAAGTCATGTTGTCCATCACACAATGTACCATTATTCACGGTGAATGTAACAATTCCTTTTTTCACAAGTTTTGGCAATTCGTAATTTCTCGTTCGCTGCATTCCTTCTTTTCACATACTGTTGATACTTAATGTATATTCTACATTTTAGACACCTCTTCCACGCGTAATATTTCCCTTCAATTCACCTGTTGATTATTGTATCCATTTTATTGTCATCATCACTCTTAATCTTAAACAAGAATACATACTCGTTGACATCATTTAAGTACCTATGAAAAAAGCTCCCATGCATCATTCACATCAGTAGCGTTTATCATCGGAGACCAGTCTTTGTCCCACAAAAGAGTATATAATCTAGTATAATCAGCCTTATTGTAGTCGTGTCTATGCATATCTGTTACACATCATCATCATCATCATCAATCTTTTAACGCGTGCCGTTGGATATACACCTTCCCAAGGATTTGCCACTCTTCTCTGTCGTAGGTGTCTCGGAGCCAGTACTTTCTGAATTTGTCTAGCTCGTCTCTCCATCTAATTCTCCACCGGCCTTGGTTGCGCATGTGATCTCGGGGGATCCATGTCGTGAGTCACAATGTCTATCAGTTGACTGCCATTTGAATTTTTTAATGGATTTTATGATGTCCCTGACCCCAGTCTCCTCCTGGGTGTATTGTGCTGCCTTATGGTCTCTCGTTGGATCTAAACTTGTATGGAAATTCCAAGTTTTTCACGTTATGATCTACTTTATCGATAAGACACGATATCTCGACCCCACTGACATCCACTTCACCAGAAGACATGGCTAGACCAAGATGCTCGGTGTGTCACAATCTCTCTAGCGTGCTATGAGAGAAATAATTCACACAACTAATCGTAGAACTCTCCCTCTCTCTCTCTCTCTCTCTCTCTATCTATCTCTCTAGCGTTCTCCTATCCAGGGTTGAGTACTCTTTAAGTAAGGTTACTCGTTCACTATAAGGTTATGCAATGCTCTTCCAACTTAGGAATAGAGCACTCTGGTGGATGGGAAATTGTGCGTAAATAAATATATCGCTTCAATTCAGCCTTACTGGCCGTCCAGTTATGCATAGGACAGAGGTAAAATGCCAGCCTCTAGGTCTGAAGCGGATGTTTCGATCCTACCTCGTGGTACTGGATGGGATAATGGATAGTATATAGCCACACTGAAGAGTTGTAATATAACGAAACAACTGTCTGTGGATGACTTAATTATATATATGTATATGGTCCTTAACGATCCACGCTTTTCTGTGATCTGCCTCTTTTATAGTCTACAGATTTGGGACCTTGTTCAAGACTTTCCATTTCTCTTCCACGTCCCTCATTTATTAGCTATAACTCCGAAACCATTTTCCCCTGAGAGGGGGACTGCCCAGACTATTTTGGCGTCATCGGTCTGAAACATTCCCACCTTTATCTCCACTATTTCCTTGCTGCCTTCTTCCCCCTCTTCCTCTTTTCTCTTCTCTTCGGATCATCTTTCTTCCGGTTGATGAAATATCACCAGATCTTCTTTCCTTTTCTTTTCCTTCTCCCCTGCATCTCAACAAAGATCTTCCTCGTTTTTCCTTTTCTTTTTCTTTTTTTCTTTTAGGCTCCTCTACGATAAAATATTTCATTTCTTTTTTTTCCTCTGTACTTTTGGTCTCCTCAATCGCCGCCGTCAGTCTTTTAATTTCCTTCTCCAGGTCGTCTTTGCTACATCTTTAATTAACATTTCACACTTCTGACAGTGCCATATCTTTGTGATATTGGTGTATCCGATAGATCTTTTTTCTGAGATGGATTTCCATTCGACATGCAGGACACTTATCATAGTTATCGCCTTTTTCTTTCCTGTCTACCAGGTTGCTTTACCCTTGCAAGGTTTTCTTCGCCCTCGGTGTCATTTCTCCAGTAGCTCTCAATAGTTCTTATAATAGATATTAGTAATAACAAGACTGGTTATTCACTCAATAGAAACTGTCATGTAACCAGCCTACTGTGTTGGGGAGGATTTATTCACAACATTGGGAAAATCAATGTTTGGTACTAATCTTGCTTGTATTGGGTCTTCATCATCAGTCTTTCAACGGCCGTCATTGAACATAGACCTTCCTCAGGATTCGCCACACTTCTCTATCGTAGGCGTTGCGGGGCCAGTACTTTCTGAATTTGTCACGCTCGTCTCTCCATCTGATACTCTGCCGGCCTCGGTTATGCATGTGACATCTGGGGATCCGTGTCGTGGGTCACGATGACCATCTGTCGTCTTGCGACATGGCCAGCCCATTGCCATTTTAGTTTTTTAGTGGACTCTATGATGTCTCTGACTTTTGTCTTCTCCCGGATGTATTGTGTTGTCTTGTGGTCTCTACATGTGAGATTAAGCATCTCTTTATTTACTCTCCCAACAGAGCAAAATGCAACACAAAGGAGAAAACCAATAAAAATAGCTCCAACCGACGTGATTTTGGTTGACAAGCAACCGTGGTTGCTAAAACAACCTAAGTGACGAAAGAATTTGGACAATCCCTACCTGTCCCTTTAAGTGCAATGGGACAGTGCTGCCCTGCAGACAACAGATCCCCCACAGCTAGGCTGAGTAATAGTGGGAGAACCTAAGGACGAATCCAAAGGCTCCCCATGCGTGTAGCAATGCGCAGTCTCAGTATAAACTCATTGGCTGACGCATTGCACCGGCACACTCGGTCTTTGATGCTCACCAACACACAATCTCCGGCCCATTCGAGAGGTAAGTATCAGTACTGGCGTTCTTGCCCTCCTCATTTAGTTCTTCTAGCGTTAGTTGGGGGTCATGCAGGTTTTCTGCAAAAAGGGCAATGTTGTCTATTAAACTGAGGTTGCTCAGATATTCGCCGTCTATTTTAATTACTTTATTCTCCCAGTCTAGTCTTCTGAAGATCATCTCTAGGCAGGCTGTGAAGAGTTTGTGTGAGCTGGTATCACCTAGTCTTACCTCAATTTGGGGCCGAAAGGGTTCCAAGTCTTTATGTAGCCTGATGGAGGAGCTGCTGTGACTGTATATGTTTCGGCACTTTGACATGTTCTGGATCTACACATTGTAGAGTGATGGCCTCCCTGACCTAAGGGATTTCGAAGGCTTTTTTGGAGTCGATAAATGATACAGCGAGTGGTAGTTAATATTCTGCTGCTTTTTTTTCAGCTGATTTATTGACTGCAGGTGGTCTATGGTCGAGTAGCTTCTTCTAAAGCAAGCTTGCTCTCGTGGTTTGTTTTGATCTAGTACTTTTGTGATTCAGTTGGTGACGATTTTTGCAAAAAGTGTGTATGTGAAGTTTAGTAGGCTTATAGGTCTTTAGTTGTTGAGACCTTCGGGTTTCCTTTTTTCATAGTGATCACTAAAAAAAGTCTGAATCATCAAAGAAAATCAACAATTATGAATGCTACTGTGCACAAACTAAGAGATCAAGGTGGTTGTGGAGCCAAATCTGTACGGCTCAGACTTTTCCATACTCAGGACAATATAGATCATGGGCTTGTGGTGCTGGAGTGCAGGCTGCACTTTCTCTCTCTCGACTCACTGAGCTACCAAGGATTGGCACCAAACCTGAACATTGAACTTGGCGTGCGCGAGCTGATCTCCATTCTAAACAACCAGTTCAGACCGGAGGAGTTGAAACAATAGATAAATAAGCATTGTGTGCTTGAATATACATACGGTAATAGACGCAAACAGAAACAATCGCTCTGAAAGGCGAAGAGTACATATTACAGGGCAATGTACATATCAACCAACTCTTAAAAGTCAAACTGATAAGCCTCTGCTTTCGTTTGATTTATACTTCATGGAAAGTAAACTAGTGAGTAAGCAAACATATACTCAATCATCTATTCCTGTGTCTCCGATAGTTACCGCATAAATTGTTGTAAAAATCGATCTTGTTAAAAGCCTTCAATTTTGGCAGAAATATATAAATAGCTAATATTTGCTAAATAAAAGTGAAATAAAACAAGTTAAGTATGATGAACTATGATAGGAACTCTGCCGCCAGTTGCCAGGCATTTTCATCAATATTATTGCATGTAGAAGCGATACATTTATTCCATTCAATGCGTGCATGAAGTGCAATAAAGCAATATTGATTTGTTCAAAATAGATATTTTTCAATAAGTTGAAATTCTACGATTGCTATTATAATTTGGAATCGCGGATAAATCTCAAACTTTCGAAAGTTGCATCCATCGGCCTCTTCTAAGTTAAGTTAGGGAAATCGACTTTTACACGCTGTTAAGAAATGCTGTATAGTCAATATACTTTCTTTTTTCAAAAATACGCACGAATAGGAAGTACAGTTTCCTACTTCTTTCCGAAATTATACCTTTCTGATACAAACATCTAGCGAGCCGACATGGCGTAGAACAAATAAGCAATTGCCATTTATAAAGGGAGACATTTTTGAGCGTTCCCAGACCCCTAAAATGGTGATGATCGTAGGTTGGGTTAAGTCATCAAAGGAGGTGCAGCTGACTGGAGCTTAGGAGAGATAGGAAGAGTGTGTGCTGCCTCATCAACGTTCCCCTGCAAAACAAACGCTGAACGTTATATTCACCTTTCAATTTTTTTTCTTTTTTTTTTTTTTTTTGCGTAAAGCGAACATCCTGAAAGCGATGGATACCTGTATTTAAACAGACAAACTGTAAAGATCTCGGGACGAGTACCAGTATGGATAGTCAAGGAGAATTAAGGTGGTAATTCGAGGTATTTTAGCTACTTTTAACCACGATTGGGTTAACTGAGAAGTAATCATTTCATTTAGCCAATTCAGATTTTAATTAATCAATTGGTCGCATTAATTCTAAATAGAGAGTTTGCTTGAGGTGATACTAGAACTTGCAATACTTACTTCAAGGCTCATTATGTAATATGGCGACATCTTTTAACAAAAGACCAGCAAAACCGTTATAATAAAACAGGGTCCTTTTCCCTTTAATTTATCTTTAAGCCAGGTTCCCTAAATTCAATTAATTCGAGGACTGAAGAATAGGTCTCTTAAAAACGCATTGATTATAATAAGAGGGTGAAGAAACTAATTGATATGAATTGAAAATACTTCATCTCAGAATTTCAGAAAAAAAGCGCTTTCAGAAAAAGTAAGATAATTCTCTTTGTAAATTCAAGAGTTATCTCCCATGATGGTAGTTGGGCGCGTACGCGTCTAAACCTGGACGTTAAACGATAGTGAGCGGACGATTAGATTGATAGATTGTTCACGCGTGAATTGAAATTTGACTTTTAAGATATTTGTTCACGCCGTTCTAATAAAAAAGATAGCAGCCTTCTGAAAATTGTCTTTTGCATCCCACTTATGCTAACTAACTTACTAAAAATAAATATGTACTTCATGTATGACAACTATAGTCGTTCCAGCACTGGCTGGTAAACTAGTCTCAGAGACCGTTACTACTACAGTGACTCTGATCGTTACCGGGTAATCCACACTTTTGGCCTCGTACGGTATACAACGAAGCTTAGTAAATGCCAATGATTTTAAACGGGTGCATACCCATGGGTGTGATGGTTTCTCGCAGAAGAGTACTCATGTATAGTGAGCTCGATTCTCTGCGGGCCAGACCTAAACTTTGTATATAAATATTGTTTGGTGGGTGAGATGTTTATGGATCTCTTATTGGCACCAGTGGCTAGTGTTTGAGACTAGGTGAAAATTGGGATTTCGAACGTCGATGGAAAAAGAAAGCAGGTCCTCCCTATTAGGAAGATTACCTGTAACACAATTTTCTTCCATTTTACGTTATTTGCCTATTTGTTTATCCAAGTAAAGCCAGGAAGAATCATTTTCCTGTTTGACCATAGCTGTAATTGTAAGTACATATATACTGTGTATGCACAAGATATGCCAAGTCTTTTTGTGGTAGATTCATGTCTGTTCTTTAAATTCTCCCTAAAATAAAATATCCTTCATTCAAATTTGACTCAAGGAAAATTAGTTAATTAGATAACTAATTAAGTGGAATTTGAATGAAAAAAATACTTTAAAGACTGTCGATAAGAATTCTCCACGACTTTTGACGAATTGTCCATCGACAAAACGTCCGTTGACGAAAAGCCCTGTCGATGGAAGATCCTTGTGATAAAAAGATTGCAGACCCAATGTATGTTCGACGAAACGTCCATAGGTGAAAAGTTCAGGGTTCTTTTTGTGATGATTTTTAGCTTAACCAACCCAACCTTACCGGGGCAAATCCAGTCTACGGTTACGTGAAATTATCAATAACCTAGTAATGCTGTCTTGAGTGACAAAGTTTGTTTTTTTTTCTATCAAACCCTGATCGTAGTCAACCAGGAGGAACGTATAAAGATATAAATCAGCGCTTGAGTAGCTTTTGATTCATACATTGTTTGATTTTCAGCACTTTTATTTGATTATTTCTCTGGAGTATTTATGTATTTTAAATCAAGTGTAAAAATGCTTGAACTTCAAAAGATTCATTAAAGTAAATTTGAAGATCATCAAAGCGTAAAGATCAGCAATAAGATTCTATTTATGTACTTACGTTGGGAAAAATTAGAAATATAGTCGCCCCTCCCTAATTAGGAAGGAAGGTTGTGAATTGAAAGAGCAGCCATCATCATTATCATCATCATCATCATCATTCTTTCAACGTCCGTCGTTGGCCATAGACCTTCCCCAGGATTTGCCACACTTCTCTATCATGGGCGTCGCGGAGCCAGCACTTCCTGAACCTGTCTAGCTCGTCTCTCCATCTAATATTTTGCTGGCCTCAGATGCGTACGTGATTTCGGGGGATTTATGTCGTGAGTCGTGATGTCCATCGATTGTCCGCCATTCTTACAACATGGCCAGTCAACAGCTATTTGAGTTTTTTTAATGGATTCTATGATGTCCCTGACTCTTGTCTTTTCTTAGATGTACTGCGCTGTCTTGTGGTCTCTCCATGTGAGGCCCAGCATAATTCTTCCATGTGCACGTTGCATGGTTCTTAATTTGCGGATCTGTTTCTTGGTTAGGTTCCATGTTAAACTTCCAGCGCAGTATTGTCTTTGATTTTGATTTATACAAAATTCACAGTTGGCTAATTTTGCATACAAACCATGAAATCTTTGAGAGAAACATGATTTTAAAATTGCTCCAATTAATAAAAGCAAAACATGAAAGAGGAGGAAAAAAAGTTTTAGGTTTGTTTTTGGAATGAATTCTTAAAATCATCTTCCGGCAGACTTTCGTCATAGGATGACCCGTCAAAAATGTTTGAATGTACGGTGTGAAAATGATTTGGACACATTCGGAAGATGTCGTTTAAAACGGCAAATTGAAGACACGTGTAAAAAAATTTCAAGCGCAATAATCGAAACAAAAACGCTTAAAATGTAAATTAAAAGTAATATTTTTAAGTTTTAGAGTGAAAATAAAATATCTCTGTTTGTGCAGTACAGGTTTTTGTGTATTTATGTAAATTGACTCTACAAAACCCCAAGTGAAAGAAAGAAATACCCATATCTCTGAAGCAGTCTTCTTCATGTGCCTTTCCGAACTCTGGGGTTACTTTATAACCTACCAAATTCTATTTTAGGTTCATTCCTGTGAGGCGACTGCTTCTTTTTTTCCCTTCACTTTTTGGCGAATGTAGGATGGAACGTGCTGTTCTATTCAGTTCTCTAATTTGGGAGAAGTGCAGCCTACGTACCTGCATCGGCGCGTGAATTCGTAAACTAGAAAGCTCTTTTGTGTGGTCGGCATGCTAACCTTTTGAATAGAAAGCAAAATTTTTCTGGGGTTATATACAATACGTGGGTTCATTACTGGGAAGCAACGGGTGATAATCTCAGTTACTTGATTAACAATTCGTATACAAACATTGCCTATCAATGGTATGATTAGATAAACAGAACACTTTGGGGGGCCAGCCTTTGTATAGCATAGAAAAAACTCGATATTCTTCTCTCCAGAAGCAGCTCGTGACTACGTTTCAGGATAGCCACTCTTGAAAAGAACGGACTTCACAGTGTCCATTCTGTGAGTTAATTTGTTTTGGGAGCAAATTTTGAGAGTCTGATGAACCAAAGTCTCGACGAAACTTACCATCTTTTGTTTTAGACTAAGGGAATCTAACATATATAATGGTACCAATAATGGTTGGTTTTCAATATACACTGGTAAGAAATCCAGATATACTAATCAACATGAACATGATGAAAGTGTGGGACACCACTTTTAAAGGTGTGGCAAGCTTTCGGTGGACTTTCAAAGAATACAAAATTCCCATAAATCTGAAAAAAAACAAAAAAATGGTATCCTTCTGATAATCGTCTATGAAGATGACATATGGAACCTAATCAAAAAATTGATCCTCAAACTGAGAACCATGCAATCTGCACATGAGAAAATCATGCTCAGCTTCACAAGGATAGATTATAAGACAACACAGTATATTAGAGAAAAGACAGGAGTCCGAGATATCATAAAAACAATTAGAAATTGACAGTGGGCTGGACATGTTGCAAGAATGCCAGACAACTACTGAACATAGCGACTCACAACATGAATCCCGAGAGATCATATGCGAAATCGAGGCCGATAGTAAACAGACGTGACGAGCTAAATTCAGAAAGTACTGGCTCTGCAATGCCAATGATAGAAAGGTCTGGTGAATCCTGGGGAAGGTCTCTGAACGCTAGAAAAGCTGCTGATGATGATGATGATGACGTAAGGTGAGAGATGGGTGTATCGATTTGACCTTACAAATGTAGTTTCAATCAGAATCCGTTTTATGAATAGCAAAAGTATCGCCTACACATCAGAAATAAACGTTGGATTTTTTTTTTTTTCAAAAAAATGTTCTTCATAAAACCAACAAAGATTTTAGCCAACATTGGTCCCAGCTTCTGCAACTCCGTCTCACACCTCATTGGTGAAGCAGAAATTTTAACGATCTAGCGGTAAACTCTATTAATTCAATGAATACTTCCTCACTGAAAGAAGGGTGATCAATTATCCCCCTGCATAAAGAATCCAGAAAATATTTATGTGAAAAGAAAGGGAAGGTATTCCTTTTCCAAGTAGAAAATATAATTTAAGCTGACTCTACAAACTCTTCACCAAAGTGATCGCCAACTGAATCACCAAAAACGCTAGATGAAAACCAACCTCAGGCACAAACTGGCTTCAGAAAAAGCTACTCAACCAGCAACCATCTCCATTCAGTAAACCAACAAAGAAGAGGAAGCAGCACAATATAGAATTCCACTAACTGTAGCATTTGTTAGCTTTGAAAAGGCCTTTGACAATAATACAAGGTGAAGGTCCCGTATATATCAGAGTACTGAAACATATCTACTGACACAGCGGTTCTTTTATCAGGCTACCTAAAGACTCTGAGCCTTTTCAACCAGGAAAAGGAGCGAGACCAGGTGATACCAGTTGACCTAAACTCTTCAAACCCTACTTTGAGATGATCTCCCCAAAAACTTGAAATGGGAACACAAAGGAATCATGATATACGGAGAGTACCTAGGTAACCTCAGATTTGCTGACGATTTCGTACTCTTTGCTAAGAACCTTCACGATCTCCAAATAATGTTAGACAAACTAAATAAAGCAAGCAAGAAAGTTTGCCTCCACATGAACTTCAACAAAACAAATGTCATGTACAAACATGTCGGGACCAAAGACGCAACGATCAAAATCAAATATGCAGACCTGGAGAAAGTAGACCGCTACATCTACCTTGGACTGCGAGTTTCCATGAAGTCATCAAAGGAAGGAGAGATAAAGCGAAGAATCACATTAGGATTGCAAGCTTTAGGTAGAGCAAGCTCGATTTTCAAAAATAAGAAAATCCCACTAGTCCTAAAAAGAAGGGTATACAAATAATGTATGCTCCCGATAGTCACCTATGGAGCTGAAACATGGAGCCTAAGCAAAATGAAAAGTGGACTGTACATAAAATGATAGTACTTAATTTGTCGAAAAGTCCCTAACAGATCAATAACCTTATGTAAGATAATGAATCTTCAAACTAGTTGGGACATTTTTTTCTTTTTTACCCACAAAAAATAAAAATATTGAAATATATTAAACACGTATTTTGGGGGGCTTTTAAATATTGGGACACCTAAAGCGTTGCACCGCTTTCATTGCCTTAAGCACAGCCCTGACAACTGGAGCAACCTCCTGCAATCTAGATCTGTTGTAGGTGTCTGTATATGCAATTTTATTCCAGACGTTATCAGTTGTATTGTCAAATTAATGATAACTTGCCATCAAGGCCCTAGGGGTCAGAACCAAAATAAGTTTCAGCATAGAAAAAAACGTAAGGGTACAAGTCATGTACTGCAGTCTAAGAAAAAAGTGCAGTCCTTCTTACAGAGCCCGTAGTTTTGCCTTATTTTCTCGTCTCATACACCAACTGTGATACCGAATTACTTACCCCCACCTCTAACGCTAAAGTGATACAAGAACAGAAATACCATTACAGTTGAAGTGTACAAAGCGAAAATAAACCAAATTATAATAATAATAAATTACTATGTGAAATCGTGGAAATTCCACGACCGTCGACAACTAAGATTGCTCTATATTTCATGTTTCTGCTCATGTCCCGCTCTTTGCCTATATCTTCTTATTATCTCCCTTATTTTTCCCAATCTGTGTTACTAAGCCACGTATTATCTTGAACGTTATACAAACACAGGGTTAGATTCATATGCGAAAATATTCCCAACCCTTTGGTAAATGAGTGACTTCCATCTCAGTAATTTCCTTTTCTCCATTCTCTCTTCCTACCATCTTATTAAATTACCTAACTTCCTTTTTCGTCTTCTCCTTCTCCTAACCTCCGAATTAACTACCTAGACATTTCCTTATCTTATTACTGAAAGCGTAAGATTTGAACGTAGGTTGGAACAAGTAAAATGATATCATAGATCATATCTCTATTTTCATCATCTAAAAAAAATACGACTTCATCAGTAAATCTTTCATTTCTATCATTATTTTCTATGATCAATGTTGCCTATAATTTTTCATAGCCTGTGCAGGACTGGAAAGTCTGTGAGCATCTCGAAAGTGATCAGTCTGCAGAAAATATTTCACTTTTGAGACGTTCATTGATTTTTGTCTGAAGTTCAATAACAAAGGTTACTTCAATTCAACAAAAAGTTTATAAGAAAAGAAAAGATTTATTCGGTGTATCGGTTTTATTTGATCATTTATTCATTACTGTTTAATCCTATTTTGTGCATTGCATTAAAATTTTACTGCGTAGCCCAAATTGGTCTCACGCACGCTGATGCAACATAGAGTAAACACTGGTCGTAAGAATGTTGAGGGTTTGTTTGGGGTTTTTTTTTTTACTACTACCAATGAAGTTAGAAGAGGTATACTTATTCACTCATTTTGTCAGTCTGTCTTTTCATACAATATCTCCAAAAGTTATCCACGAATTTCATCGACATTTCTTTTGGAAAGAAGGGTCATAGGCTTAGGAAGGATTTAAGGCAGATCCCAATTCGTTAACGGTGACCTATCTGCAGCATCGCTATATATGAATGGATTTTCCTTCAGTTTTTAGTTAATGTATGGTGTTGGTTGAGATATGCACTCTCCGGGTGCTTTATGGATGTGCAATCAAACATACAATTCTTCTTTTTTTTTTATATACCCTTTCGAAAAAAAAGGAGGCTTCTTGTAAAAATGAAATTGAAAGAGAATATTTTTGTGCGTATCTAACATTGAAAATGTCTGAGATATGATAATTAAATTACTGCGAAAAGCAATCACTGAAAAAAAAGTCAAGTCAATCGGGAAGTACATTATTCGAAGGTAGGTGGTGAAAAAAAGAATGATTCATTTTTTTTTCCTTTTTTGGATGGTTGAAAATACTGCATCTAATTGAAAAAAGAATCAAGATGATATCACAACATATGCCTGAATTGAAGAACGTTATTTTCTTGACGCTTCTTAGATTTATTTAAATTGCGTTGAATAGAAACACGTACAGAACAATTCGAAGGTGCCACCAGAAAGTTTTGGTATTGTTCAGTCAATTTATAGAGAAACTCAACAATCTCTGCCTGTAGGAAATAAACGACATCTCGGTTAGGGTTCTAGATACGACCTTAAAAAAAAGGAGTACTGAACGGAAAAACAAGGTCATTATCATCATCATCATCATCATCAGTCTTTTAACATTCGTCGTTGGACATGCACCTTCCCCAAGATTCGCCACACTTCTCTATCATGGGTATCGCAGAGCCAGTATTTCCTGAATCTGTCCAGTTCATCTCTCCATCTTGTGTTCTGTTGGCCTTGGTTTCGCATGTGATCTCTGGGGATCCATGTTGTGAGACGTGATGTCCAGCGGTTGTATTTCATTCTTGCAACATGGCCTGCCCATTGCCATTTGAGTTTTTTTACGTTTCTATGATGTCACGAACACCTGTTTTCTTCCTTATATACTGTGCTGTCTTGTGATCTCTCCATGTAAGGTTGAGCAAGATTCTCTCATGCGTAAGTTGCATACTTCTCAGTTTGCGAGTCTATAATATGGTGTAAATAGAGATTGTGTAAGCATTTTTTTTTTTGTATGATTTTGTCGAGCCTGAATAAGATGGAATGGATCAGAGCTGTTTTTAGCTGGTAGCGACTTCCTTGCACTGGTAAAATAATACTAGATGTCTGTTTATGTTGGATATACGTATGGGTTTTTTTTTCTCATAGACGCGGCACATTATTCAAAGAGTATAGAATAAACTTGTTTCGGAAACTCTAAATTATCATCCCTTTTATCTTAGTTCATTTCGAGATTTGACACTAATAAATTCATTACGGAACAATTTGGAAAAGGACACAAAAACAGATGGGCGCAAAATGGGGGCAGTGCTAAGCAGGATGTGAACTGAATAATCCTGAAAAATCATTCTAGTAGGCCAACAGTATTTGATTAGCGTGATTATCAACAGCAAGCTCCTAGCTGCACCCAGACCTCCAGTCTCTACACCCTGCTTCAGCAACGCCGTCTCCGCTTGCCTGGGCTGCGCACACTGCATGTTCAGCATGAAAGATCCAGGAGGACCTTCTATATGGGGAGTTAGCCCCTGACAAAAGATAACAAGGGCGGCCCCATGTTCAAACCAAAGACGTCTGAAAGAGAGACGTGGAGTCACTAAACGTGGACGTCGACAGGTGGGAGTGCGTCGTAAGCGATCACTCTCGCTAGGGGGGTGGGGAACAGTTCTTGATATTGATCTCAGAATATGTTATAATACGCATTTCGGTAACCCCTACTTATACGCTGGAAAGTCCTGGTTAGCTATAAAATAGCTCTAATTATAAATGGCTATGAATAGTTTCCCCAGATGTGAATTGTAAAATTCCACGCACACGATGTTGAAAATGACGCAAAAATCCTTCATGTGGTCTTTAACATCGAGTGAGCAAATGTGTGGAGTGTGTTGATTAGCCAATATCATTTATATATCAACTTCTGGAGAGGGGTCCATTATTGTGCCGTTTTTAACATCGAGTGAGCGAGTGCATGGATCTTAACAATTTACAATCGGTTTAGCCATTTTATAACGAACAGAAATTTGGCTGCATATAAGTAGGAATTATTCCCATTTCATACAGCCTCAAATGCTCCTGTGATTATTCTATTCCAACATTTTTTCAGGGTTTCTATTATTATTATTCGGACTATCTTCATCTTGGTTGTTTTTCATACAACGTTTCGGCTGTTGTACTCTACGGCCTTTATCAGGTATCATCTGGTAGGTGTGGGGAAGTAACGAACCGAACCCTTTATTTAACCGACGGGGGTATATTGACCGCACTCCCTTCTTAGCATTAGTAGTATTATTATTGTCTCACATTGGGATTGAACCTAGAACAATTATATTACTTGCAGTAATTCTGTCTGATTCTTTAACCACTACACTATGTGTCCGAATAATAATAGAAATAATAATAATACCTCATCTCAAAAATTCAGCGAAACATTTTTTTAGGGGTTTACTGCACCCCAAACCTCAAATTGTATGTGCTCACTGAACTTGCCAGAATCATAGCCTACATTGACAGACCAATTTCAAGTGTTAACCAGGGTCATTTTAAGCTCTCAATCCAGCCCTGCATCGAAGACAACCACAATATGATTGCTCTCTCCCATTTTCACACGAAGTATATTTTGGAGAAGAAGGGTTTTTGTCATACAATGGTTCGAATGATTCATTCCACCGTTCAATGTATCTGGCATATAGTAAAAAAAAAAATTTTTTTTAAAGGCATGAAAGCGGTTCGTGTGTGCCAGGGATAAAAAAACCTCCAGGAATCAACTCTAAAGGACGAATGAACATAAAAACAACAAACGTTACAATCATAGTGCAAGGATCACATTCTTAGTTCCGACCATAAAAAAAAAAACATTGAAAAACTAGTTTATAAATCAAATGCATACGCGTAAAGGAGAATTAAATATCAAAGACATGTAATGAAAAGAATTGTTGAAGTTGTGAAATTGATTGTTACACAAGGGCTAAGCCACAGATCATAAGTACGGCCAAATCAGCCTATACAATCGATGATTCACTGATAGACCGGGGCGTACCAAATGATTTTTAATGAAGAATATTGACAGAAAAGGCATTGGGGTGGTGATGCAGCATTCTCCATTCGGTAGGAAAGATCATAGAAATTCCCTAGAATTTCTCATTTTACTGAGTAGACAGTGATGGAAATAGGTGGGGGGGGGGCAAGATATACGGTAAAGCTTTATCTAGGATTTAGGCTTGGAGATTAAAGAGGGGTCCATCAGGAATAAGTGAAGTGAACCCGTGCTCTAAGACATCATGGGTAATTTTTATTCAATATAAACAGTTTCAGGGCCGTTTTGAGACTATATAATCTACAATGAAACTGTGAAGTAAGCATACGAGGTTGACAGTTTTAAAATCCAATGCATGGATACACGTGGTCCTGTAGCTCTACTTAATCTGATAACCCACTAATCCGGTAATGTATCTATTCTGGTGATTCCAATAAAAAACAAAGAAGGGAAAAATTGATTTCTAGGGCTGTAGTGAACCGCTCCCGTGACTCAATATTTTGGCAACAGCAACTGGTTTTATGTAGCTCCAAAATGTCCCGGTTTTGGCCAAATTTTGAAATTTCATTCGGGAGCTTAGAGCACCCTGATCCCCTAGATATATAAATTCGCTGCGCTTGCCAGAAACATAGCTTACATTAATAGACCGATTCAGTGTTTGGACATTTTCGGGATCCTAATCCGCCTCTGTTTGTCGAATCACTAAGACGCTTGAAGCGAACCAAAAGAGAACCAAGAGAGAGAGCAGACAAATGCAAAATGTCATTCGATGTAGCATTCAGCGACTTAAAGAAGGCCTTCGATTGTGGAAATCTCAAAAGTCATTGATGCAACCATACAAGGCGTAGAATATGTATAGATCAGAGTTCTGCCACATACCTACCGACGTGGTAGTTCTTTCATCAGGCTGTATGAAGACTCAAATCCCATCTTGCTCGAAAAAGGATTCAGACAACGTGGCTCCAGTTCATTCAAACTCTTCACCACTTGCCTCGAAATGGTCTCCCGAAACTTGGATTGGATTTTTTAAAAAAGAACCAGAATTGATGGCGAATATCTAAGTAACGTCAGATTAGCAATTGATAATAACAGCGTTTCTCCACGAACGTAGCAAATAAAAGAAAGAAAGAAAAACAAGAATTAAAGAAATATGCAGATTTCCTAAGTCTTTTATCCAACTTGTGCATGGATAAGTTTTTGTTTTGTTTTTCATTGCTTTCTGGATGTTTTCCTATGAATCCAATACTTCATCTCCGTTAAAAATACGTTAAAAATGTTTATTATACATAAATGTCTTCTTTTTTTTAAACGAGTATGTGGAATCTTTTTTACATGGTCTCTCATTCTAAATATGTACTTCATTTTTTTTCTTCATTATCACGCATTCAATAGTTAAAAAATGTTATCTCATACAATTTATTCTTGTCTATTCTTTTCCAACTTTTATTCATGGAAGTACTTCTCAATTCTTAACGACTTTTTTTTTGTTTATTTCTCTCATTCGGCATCGGTCTTTATTTTATGGAAATAATAGAAAAGTGCTTCGAAGAATGAGAGTGAGAGTCGTATAGAAAATAATGGGATTTTCCTATTCTCTCGGTTCAGACATTCACGAGAAAATACCTTGCAAAATATATTACCGCTGGTACCTAAATCAATCGCTGTCTTGAAAAAAATTACGTCATATTCATTAAATGTTCTTTCCTTTCCATTTTTTTTACAAAACAAACAATAATTTACATAAGAAACATTCAATAATTGGATAAGAAAAACTACAAATGATTTATATTCACAAAGGGATAATTTTTTACAAAGTTTGATACAAAATAATTTGTTTCAATACTGATTATCTGTTGTTTTTTTTTTTGTATTAGCAGTAGATTTGGAATTTTCACCTTTTTTTTTTATGAAAATCCTAAGATGGTTGGAAGTTCATAGAGAACCATGAAATAATAGGTAGTACTAAAGGCGCAGTATTAGAAAAGAATATCTTTGAAAACTACACTGTTATATACTTGTCACCTCTCCTACCTTGAGAGTCGATATTTATCATCTTTATCTTCACGGCAAGATTTGAACGCACACTACAAATGACTACATATAATCGTCCATGACAAAATACTGGTACGAGAAGGAATACTCGAAGTCTCACGAATGTTTATCCTTGATACATTTTTATGGTCATTAGAAATGGTGACCGCAGCGAAATCTGATCTCGTCTAAAATGAACGTTGAATTAGCATCAATTGGGCAGAATTTGAGTCGTGGAATTAAAACTTTCGATCCTGATCGTGCATTTTCAAGCAACTTTGCGTTTATACAGAAATTTTGTGAACAAATCATCATATTTCTTATTCTGTTGCATAATTCTTGCTGAAGGGATATATGTTTCGTAACAACGTAACCATTGGGCCATGCTTCAAATACAATTTATGATGTGGTATTCAAGATGGAACAAGTTCAAAATTTCAGGGAATTTAGCTACGTTTCCATCTATTCTTTCTTTAAATACATTTAGATATGAAGCTGTTCCATCATGCAATTTCTCCAGATCTTCATTAAGTATTAATGACTCGCTATTTTTTTTTCTTTTGGTCTTAATATTAATCATGACGCATAATCATTCAGCGTTGCATTGAAGTACACATCATCCACTGTAGAATCTATTCTGGAAGATCAATTCCTCTGGAATCGCTGCGAGTCTTCCATCTCCAAGCTCAAACAAAAAAAAATGCAACGAATTCTCGTTGGTCTTCCTTTGCACAAGTCGATATTTGAAAAAAGGCCAGCGGACGGAATTTCTTCTCGTACAAGATCCAGTTACCTCAGGTTCAGCTACCTGTTGTGTCACAAGTAACACCTGACGAAAACCACCACCTAATGAAATCACCTTCCCTCAACGAAAGAAGTATCAATTACACGCAATCCTTTTAATCATGCAATTACATGATACTTAGCTTTTTTTTAAAGTTTCCATCATTGCTTGTTTATAGGCTTCCCAGAGCTGAAATAAATATTGTTACAAACATTATGAGCATCTGTCAGGCCACCAATTTTCCATCATTGCTTGTTTATAGGCTTCCCAGAGCTGAAATAAATATTGTTACAAACATTATAAGCATCTGTCAGGCCACCAATTTTCCATCATTGCTTGTTTTATAGGCTTCCCAGAGCTGAAATACATATTGTTGCAAACATTATAAGCATCTGTCGGGCCATTTAAAACACAGTTGCCTCCCTTAGTTGATTGTCGTAAATAGCATCATTGCCCAATAGGTGTCGCATCGTTCAAGTATCTTTGAATGTGTTTACAAAAATTCCATCAACATTTTTTTTTAAATAATTCAAATTTTCAGCACCAGGAATGTGAACAAGAAGCCGTAAATAAAACTCAACCGACTCTCTAGCACTAACTGCATAGATCCTACTGACGGTTTTATGATATCCTCTTGGCGGAAGTGTCCACTTTCTTCCTCTTTAACAGAGGACATTATGAAGAGGAATGTCATCATACAGAAATCGGTGAGCCGTGGGATTTTTATTGTTAAGTTTGAACCAATGCAATCAGATGTGTATCATGTGCCTGGATTCTTTCGAGTGCCTCTTTCACCATGCCTGCTTGAATATACACACGTTGTTCTTGTGGTAAATGTAGAGGAAGCTCGTGTGAGGCTGGAGATCGTTCATTCTATAACCAGATAAACGCCGCGTGGCATCTGGAGATGAAAGAACGACCGCCGAGATATCTAATTACCCTGTCTGCCGAATTTTCTCCGAGCTTTCTTCGCTTCTACTACCATTGCAGATTTCAACATTTGCAATTGTTTCTCTTGTGGACATACTTATGTTTACTTAATACTTTTGACCGAATCTTAATATCGATGAATACGTGATGCTTCAACAAAGGTTTTTTGTTTAACATATATGATATATACACCATAAGAAAGCTCAAATTGCAATAGGCTGGACAGGTCAGACAATGGCTGGACATCACGATTCACAACATGGATCCCCAGAGATCGTACGTTAAATTGTGGCCGACAGAAAGTAAGATAGCGTGACAAGCTAGATAAATTCAAGAAGTACTAGCCTGCGATGCCCATGATAGAGAGGTTCTTAGTTTGAAGGTAAATCTTTTGGCAAGATTCCATATTTCAGCTCCATAGGTGACTATCAAGAGGATGCATTGGTTGTATACGCTTCTTTTTAGGATTAATGGGATCTTTTTGTTTTTGAAGGTTGAGCTTGCTCTACTGAAAGCTAGCCAATCTAGTGGTATCCTTCGCTTTATTTCTCTTTCTTTTGAGGATTTCATGGAGATTTGTTGTCCTATGGAGATGTAGTGGTTTACTTTCATCAGCTCTGAGTTTTCGTATCCTCAAAAGTTTAATATTTGCTTTCCTCTTAATTTTTGCCTTTTTCTTATAATTCGTCGTCTAGTTGCTTCTCTGATAATTTCCACTGCTTATTAAGTTATTGAAAATGTGCTGTAAGAATAGTGTATACCAGCAGGACCCGTGGAAATTATTCGGTTCAAGACAACTAAAATTATCTTCTCATTTCCTTACTCACCCCTTCCAAATTTTCGATGTCTGTCTATGATTTTTCTCTAAATGTTGTACAAACAGGGATAAGTTCCATGTGCAAAGATTTTCACACACTCCTCAATAAACCACATAACTCTTTTTCCAGTCCTCTTCTCCCCTCTTATTAAACTACGTAATTTCCATTTTGCTCTCTCCCTTCCTAACCTCTCAATTAACCAATACTTTTTCTCACCTCCCCCCTTTTGCGCTGTTCCTAACCCACTCAGACACTACAAAAGTTTTCCTTTCGTCTCCTTCAACCCACTTATCAAGACTTCCAAAATTTCTTTTCTACAATCGTATTAAATACTATCTATCTCTCCCCTCACAATTCTCTCCCTCTTATCAAAGAGACTTTATCTTTTATCCGCTCAGTTGACTATCGACCTGCCCCCCTCTTTTTTTTATCCGCTTATTAAACTACTTAACTCTTCTTTCTATCCTTCTCTGTAGTATCTATTTATACAAATTACTTCCTATCTCAAGTCTACAGTAAAAGAAAATACATATTCTAATGAAATAACAAATATATCCATTCATTCAATATAGAGTAAAAGTAAGTCATACATTTTTTTATGAAAATATTCCTCTGGTTTGCTAAAACGAATCTTTATCCTCATTTTGTACAAATGTGTAAATTCGAATATGAAGAAATTAATCATATCGATTTATCGACTCCAATTCCAACCCCATGAATATGTTTGGGATTCAGAGAGAGATTAAATCTGAATCATGCATATGTTAAGAGGGGCTAATTCCAAGATTATCTTCTCTGAACCTGCCTACATTGGTTGGAATGAAACTGCATTAAAAGATTTCACAGTCAACTCTGACCTCCATTCGTAGAGACCTTACGTTAAACTCCCGACCGGCGGTTGCCAGATGTCTTTTACTGCACAAGAACATGTTTGTATGCTATTGGGGCGAAATTAAGTAGCTTCCGCTAAAGACCAACCGCTTTTGTCACTGAGATACAGGTATGGGTACCTAATGCACCGTATTTCTTATCAATTGGCACTGAGTGGATAAATTTTTATCATTAAGAGAAAGCTCAGAGGGAGAACCGAACTCACGTCACAATAATGGAGGGCGATTCACTCCTCCGCCATGTTACAAATTAACTGACAGTTCAGCATCCCTAATCAAATCTATTTATTTATTCAATTTATTAGATGAAGTACTTTTAATTATCATCAATGAATTTCTGCAACAATTTGACCTCATCTCAGTTTTGGTTGCTTTTCATCGCAACTAAAATCAGGCTGGTTTTCCTTAAGCAGTGATTGAATAAAATAACAGCATTATGAAGAATATATATATATATATATATATATATATATATATATATATATATATATATATATATATATATATATATATATATATATATATATATATAAGTTCCAGGAGATGAGTGAACTTGCGACATCAAGATGGAGTTGACAGATGTAATGCCTATCGGCTCTTGTCACTGACCTACGGGTATCAGTGGCAATCGCAAGTTCAAGTCCACCATTTTAAATCTTCTCCTATCATGATCTCTTCTGCAGCGCGTTCCATCTAATCTATTCATTCATTATCTTATTTTATTCATTTGATGAAGTATTGTCAATCATTATTAATAATTATTTACCATCATCTCTGTGTTGCTTCCCATCGCAACTAAACTCAAGGTTGTTTACCGTCTGCATCGAGTGAATGAATTATCGGTGTGGATCTAAATGAAGAATAGTATCTGGGTGAGAATCGAATTCAAGACTCTGGGCTGGAAGTTGGCTTGGTTAACGCTTAACTGGGCTTGTCACTGGGCTACAGGAATCAGTGGCAAGCGCCAGCCCAAATGAAACATTAAAACTCATCCCGTACCCTGATGCTTCTCAGTTTACGGGTCTGTCTCTTGGTTAGGTTCCATGTTTCAGCTCCATAAGTGACTATTGGGAGGATGGATTGGTTATACACCCTTCTCTTTAGGATTAATGAGAACCATGCAACGTGCACTTGAAAGAATAATGCTGGGCCTCACATGGAGAGAGCGCAAGACAGCAAAGTACATCCGAGAAAAGACGGGAGTTAGGGACATCATAGAATCTATTAAAAATCTCAAATGGCGATGGGCCGGCCATGTTGCAAGAATGGCAGACAATCGACAACATGGATCCCCCGAGACCACATGCGCAACTGAGGCCGGAAAAATGTTTGATGGAGAGACGAGCTAGACAAATTCTGGAAGTACTGGCTCGGTGACGCCCATGATAGGGAAGTGTGGCAAATCCTGGGGACACTAAAAGACTGATGACGATGATGATGATGATGATCCTGATGTCCTCTGTGCTATGTTTCGTAGTAACTGGTAGTTCAGTATCCGTAATCAAATTTATTCATTTATCAGATGAAGTATGTGAATCATTAACACTCATTTGGCTTTTTATAAGAACTGAGTTTCTTTTAAACAGAGAGTGAATAAGTTTTTCAAGTATTTATCAATTAAAAAAAATGAGATGATATAAAAATTCTGAATTCAAGTATATCTCCGAAGGAAAATTTATAAAAAGATATTTTGTTTTGTCCATTAAATATCTAAAAAGCCAGAAACTTTCAGATCTATAAATAATCCTTTGAAGACAAAAAATTAGAATATTATACAATTTATCATCTCAATACATAATTTAATTATGCAAGCATTTTTTCTCTCTAGAGAATGATTATGAAACTAAATAATATTTAATTTATACAAAAAGATTTGAAGTAAAGAAAATATTTCAAATTTTTATCGTTTTGCGCTATAATTAACTTCTCTAAAATGGGAAGATGTTTTCATCATCATCAAGAAAGATGTTTTCTTGGCAAGATTTTAGCCGTACTAATAGAGATTAAGATGTAGTGTTTATAAATTATTCAGATCAAATTGATACGTTAAAAAATGTCTGGTGATATCTCCGGAAGTAATGAATAAAATTTCGTGGGATGATGGACAATAGGGGTACGGAAGAAGTGGTAAAATTTTAGGTGAATTCAGGAATTTGTTTTGTATTGGGAGACATTTTTTTTTCCTTTTTTTTTTTTTTTGTCAATTACATTTATGAATACGCTCATTACTGTATACACAATATATGAAAAAGTACGCAATGAATTTCTGTGAAATTCTGTGGAAAGGCCGACAATAGGCTACGAAAGAACTGTCTAAATTTTGAAGCAGATCCTTGCATAGTTATCTCCCGTAGGTCGCAGTTATACGTCAAAATCACACAATGTTGCCGATTATTTTTCAGCCTGCAAGATATCTCCAAAGGTTCTCAATGAATTCCAATCAGATTTTGTGAGAGCGTGATCAATAGACTACGGAAGAATTATAATTTTGGAGTGGATACATGTACAATTACCTCCCCTACGTCGTTATTATATGTCCAACTACATAATTAGTTTGGACATATTATATGTACAAACTAGATGATCTTGCCAAAATGGCATGTCTGTCCACACAATATCCCTGGAAGTAATGAATGAATATCTATAAACAGGTCCAGTATTCCTTTTTTGATTGGGAGATGTTTTTCTGGGTTTTTTTCCAATGACATTTATGCATGCGTTCATGACTGTCCACACGATATCTCCCAAAGTTATTCATTAATTTCGATGATATTTTGTATGAGAGTGATCAATAAGCTACAGGAGAAGTTATTAAATTTTTGAGTGAACCTATGCACAATTATCTCCCCTAAGTCGTTCTTATATGTCCAAACAACATAATATTGCCAATTTTCATGTTTATCCCCAAGACATCTCCGAGAGTTATCAATCAATATCCGAATGCTAATTTGTGAGAGTGTGTGCAATATGCTACGAAAGAACTGCTTACATTTTGGGGCAGATCTATGCACAATTACTCTTCCAGACAGTTTTTACTGATCACTGTCCAACAAAAGGCGAGAGAAGTAGATTATTCATTAATTACTCATTTTTCAATTATGTAAATGATCACTCCCAACGGCATGTTGACAGGAGACATTGGTCTATTGAGTGTCTACCGGACCTCTTTGTTGTTTATTTCAATTTGATTTAATTTTTTTTTCATTTAATTTAATTTTTTGAACATAATTAAGATCGAGTGCACATGAAAAATTCAAAGAAGCAAACGGGAGCATTTCTTACCATTATTAAATTAATTTGGAAGGAAATGAGATTCAGGCTCCACATGACTGACTGCGGAGCAATAGATCGCGTCAGAAATCTGAAACAGACAATTAGTTTACTTTTCCCATTAGCGAGTGAGGTGGCGTTACGATTTAGGAATGACGCGGAAATTGCAGTCTCTGAATAACTTTTTGAGGAGACCGTTAGGCATTACTTGAATCCAACTAAAGCGATTCAAATATGATGTTTTCGGCTTCTGAAATGAAGCAGACAACACTGCGATTGTGTGAAACATAATTGCTTCTCTGGGACCCGTGAGATGAGATCATAATAATCGAAATGATGTATCCTTTTCCTACTGCGTTTTTTTTTTTTTTTCAGTGGACAACAATCGGTTAACCTTTTTACCACATCTGTGGTCATTTCTATTTGCTAAGTGCCCAGCCCATCTCCAATACTGTGGTTGAATTATTTTCATATCTTTTACCCTAGTCCTCCCTTGGATACATGCTGATCTTTTTGCTATTTTTTACAGTTACCCCGAGCACTGCTCTTTTCATGGTATTGTGTGCCATTTTAAGTTGGTTCTCAGCTCGTTTTATATATATATATATATATATATATATATATATATATATATATATATATATATATATATAATTAAGATCAGGAACGCTGTGCCACGCGTTTCAGTTATTGTTTTGGGCAACACCGGTGTAATATTTTAGAGATTTTTATCATGAATTCCCGAAGCCACCAAATTGGAAAGTACCGGAATAAAAATAAGAACAAATCGTGTTTGTATTATTATTCAATATTTGGTTGCAACGAAATACAGAAGGTGTAAACGTATATATTTAAAACATGTAAAGCAACTTGTACTAGAAGGATTACATACTGCCAGTCGTTTTTATTCATTTTTGTGGAACAAAAGGCCGCAAAGAAACTGTTGTGGTTTCATCATCATCATCAGTCTTTTAACGTCCGTCGTTGGACAAAGACCTTCCCCAGGATTTGCCACAATTCTCTATCATGGGTGTCACGTATCCAGTATTTTCTGAATTTGTCAAGTTTATCTCTCAATCTTGTGTTCTATCAGCCTTGGTTTCGCATATGATCTCTGGGGATCCATGTTGTGAGTCATGATGTCCATCAGTTTTCATCCATTCTTGCAATATGGCCTGCCCATTGCCATTTAATTTTTCTAAAAGATTCTATGTTGTCTCAGACTCCCGTTTTCTTCCTGATATACTGTGTTGTCTTGTGATCTCTCCATGTAAGATTGAGCATGATTCTTTTATTTTATGAAGTGAAGTTACTAGTCGCCCTTCCTATTCTCCTCTCTCCCTTGGTGGAACCAGCTATGACGACTGACTGCCAATCTGTAGTTTTTTTGTTTGTTTGTTTTTTTTTTGGAGGGGCGTTATATCAGAGTAACCTTCTCTTACATGCTTTACAAAGCTTTCTGGCTTCAACCCCAGTCTAAAATAACGGTGGTCTTACAACACAGTATGTTCTCGGAAATTGAAGTCTGGTCTTGTGAATGAAAAAGCGTGAGCTGGCAAGATTCCAATGGAAGAGACACAATTGTAAAGTTCTCCTTAGAAAAAGGAATCAAGAGTCTGCTATTTTTGTGCACTTGCATCCTGGCTCTGGTTTACGAACTAAAGTATCAAATGAGGCTGAAGAGGAGTTACAACTACAGTGTGTCTGTTATCCATCATATTCTGAAATGAAATGTATGAAATTCACTGCCAATGTGTTAATAGTACTCAAAAATTGGCGAGCCGTAACAAGGTACTTTGAAAATTCAGAAGAGAAATGAGCAAATGGCATAACAAAGATTGCTAACAGTTCACATGCCCTTTATTAGATATCTTATCTATCTATCAAAGAATCCAGAAGTGTTTTGAAAACAGTTTCTACAATTTGACATATCTTTAAAAGAATTTTTAAAAAAAGATTTCCTGATTGATATGATATATATATATTTGCTCGGATTTAAATCTGAACCTAACCAAGAGAGTGGCCCTCAAACTGAAAACCATGCAACGTGCATGAGAAATAATCATTCTCAACCTCCAATACATCATAAAATCTATAAGGAACCCAAATGTCCAAAAGGAACTGAAAATGAAAACAAACAGAGCACTGTAGCTATAAAAATATCGAAAACATCACTTTAAAAATTGTGCATTAGGCACATTAAGTGCGGCAACTCAATTTTAGGACATATATAAACTGGATTAATATACAGAACTGGGTTGTCCAGGTCTGACATCTTGGTCTTCATGGCTTTTCAGTAGATAAAAAAGTAAGAACAGACCACGATCAGAAGAATCAAAAGAAACTTCAATAACCCATCATGTACCACTTCAATAACTACTCAAGATAATTACAGGTAATAATTGAAGAACCTAAATATCTACAACTTCTTGAGGACTTGTTAAATTTTATTGCAGTACAATAGTAATACTAAGTAGGTAGTAATAAACGTATCGTCTCGCCTCCCGTACCTACTTTTATCAGTAGTATGGATTGACAGGTGAGACTTCAAAATAGGAAAGGTTCACTTTTCGGAATATTTGCTGGTCCCGTTTGGAATTAAGGGAACCCAGAGAGCTAATGATATATAAGTGGAGCAGATTATTTCACTTTGTCAGCATTACTAATTTTAAAAGTCATTCAAGTCAGTCAAAGTTGTTGGGTTTTTTATGCTAGGAAAAAGCCAAATGAATTACCAAGAGGCAATAAATATTTTTTGACAACCTGTTTTCTTTTCTTGCGCCTGAGTTATATACCGTCATCAAGCGATCTCCAGAAAAATAGAATTTCGTTGTGAAGAGCAAGAAGCAGTCTATGGCTTAAAAACGAATCGTATTAAGATTTGACTAATCACCAATTCCGAATTTTAGAATATTAACTATTCCTCACAATATAATTGCTATAAATTTACTGTAGATTTCTTAGTAACTAATGCTTAGCTCTTTGCATGATATGTAAGCGATAATGTAGCGACGTTGTTGTTTTTTCGCTTCGTCTTTATCGTTAGAAATTTAGTAAGTGTCCTACCTTTATTAGTATTTTTTACAGATAATTTTAAAGATATTTTCCTTCATTTAAAACTCTAAAATTTGATAAATTTCCGAACTAAACTTTCAATTATTATACCTTTCCAGCACCAAATATGTTTCAGTATAGCAAGGGAGCATCATTTTTCTTGGTAATCGAGGTAGAGCGCGGTTCTGTAGTGAAATGATTGTATTAAAGCAGAGGTCCTCCGCCGAGCCTTCTACGCTTTCCAGCTATAGTCTGACTACAATTAATGCTTTTATTTAACTTTTCTAATACTACCATTGATGTTTTGATTCTTTTTTTTTACAATGAGATAATCGACAGCAATAAAATAGCTCCGGTTATCGGATTACACCGTTACAAGAATGCGTGCAATTACAACTGACTCACAAATTCAGGTGGAAAGTGACTTGGAAATATACGACTGGTTCCCACTACAATTCGACGAGACAATATCAGATACTGTTAGCAGAGAAAAATATTTATGACTTGACTACGGAACAAAAGCTAATGAGAATATTGCCCATGAAAGGGCTAACAGCAGGTGAAGACACCTATAATATATTCAAATCAGATGCAAAGTCTATAAATATGCCTCTACACAAGCTATCTGCGATCACCACTGATGGGGCACTAGCAATGGTGAGTACTAACAAAGGTTTCATCTTTCCCAAATTTTCTATTGTACCATTGTATTAACCACCACGAAGTTTTAGTCTGCTAAAGTACTTCCATTTGCACATATAATGAATTCAATTATAATAATAGTATACCAGAGTACTGCAGAGTAAAGGCTAAGTTCTGACAAGATTTGTAAGCTTGATTAAAATTGAAGTAGTAATCTACAATCCCTGGCTCTGTTTTTTTTTTTTTTTCGATTCTGATCGTTGACTTTGTCCTCAACATGTTTGTTGTGCATGATATCTATTTTGTGGAGGCCAACTTTCTTCACTCAGTTCGTCTAACATTATTTGGTAATCATGAATGTTCTCAACAAAAAGAACTATGTCGTCAGCAAATCTAAGGTTACTAAGGTATTTGCCGTCTGTTTTGATTCCTTCCTGTTTCCAGTTTAGGTTTTGGGAGATCATATCAGGGTAGGCTGTGGAGAGTTTGAGTGAGCTGGTATGACCTTGCCTTACTCTTTTTTTCCGAGCTGAAAGGGCACAGAGTCTTTGTGTCGGTAGATATATTGCAAAACTTTTACGGGGTCTACGTCTTGCTGTATGATAGCATCAGTGACCTTTAGGATTTCCATCGAGTCGAAGGTTTTCCTGATGTCAGCAAATACAACAGCGGGTGGCATTCTATATTCTGCTGATTTCTCTCCAAGTTGATTTACTCAATGAAGATGGTCAGTGATCGAGTAGCTCCTTATGAAACCAACCTGTTCCCATGTTTAGTTTTTATCTAGCGTCAGAGTTAGTTGAGTAGGCTTATTGATCTGTAGTTGTGACTTTTTTTATATAACAGCATTATAGTTGCAGTGTTCCAAACTTGTGACTTTACTCTGTTTGAGATATAGATTGAATAGAATGGCTAGTTTTCTAGTATTGACTTTACCAGCTTTTTTGAGTAGGTTGAGAGTGATATTATCTGGTCCGGTGGGGGGTTCTTTTTTCGTTTGTTTGCTAGCTTGATTCGTGCGGAGTTACTTCTGGGGGAAATTTCGAACTGATTACTCGTGACTTGTTTATAGTGTTCATTGTTCTTTTCTCTTGCTAAGAGGAATAGTTTTTTTATAGAAGTCTTGGGCATGTTCAACAATTTGGTTCCTATCCATTGTCAAGTACACCAGATATTTGAGTTCTACCTTCACTGGGTTTTTTTTTAATTGTTTTGAAGTTCTAACCTTTTTCGAGAATGTTCTCGATAACTGCTCTTCTGTATCTTCTTTTATCTTCTCTTCGTTCCTTTTGATTAACCCTTTGCAATATCCCACTCTCTTAACTGTGAAGCACTGGTCAGTGAAGTTCAGTACCAAAAATCATTTTGAAATCTCGAGGTTTTATTGCATAGGAATCTGAATCCCATACATTCTATATAGGAAACAAAGGTTATTGTATGATTCTTATCTCATATAGGAATTACTTTTTCTTTTTGTCTTTTTTTTTCTTTGTTTTTGTGTCCTATGTTCATTGTCAAGTCAGATTATAAATCTATCTTTAGATTACCAAAGCCATGCATAAGAAAAATTGTAATTATTTACACTCATTTATTACACTTTCATTTGTATTATTTCACATAAGAATTTTATTAATTTTGTTTTGTGTTTATTAGTTTTTTTATGCTCATAAATTTACGTAGGGATGTATCGTGTATTATGTCGAACGATGAATTTGATTTGAATTTTTTTTGTCCATAATACGAACAATTTCTAAAAACTTGTTACGCATCATCTTGTCTTGTGCATTATCTTAAAATGGAATCAAATATTATCATGAATGATTTTTTTTTCCAAGTCCAAATATAAATCAGATCTGAAAAGTAAATGGTTCCGGCTGCGCTAATGGTAGCCGTGAAATTGATCTACGGCGCAAAAAGGTTGGGTGACTTTTGTTTTGCAGGGTCAGAGAGTACTAACCACACGTCCAACACCGAACGTTTCATAACCGCGATTTGAACAAACATCGGTCGGGTTACAACCCAACCCACTGTTTAACCTTGTGTCTCACTCACTTTATAGTAGCTCTGGAAATAGTAACCGGGATGAGATGTGTCCGTACCATTCAAACTGAGCATATGCCACACATGCCAGTGTACCGAATCAATACACAGCTGAGCAGTCTTTTATCATCGTTTAGAGGAAAGATTTCACGAAGTATTATTTTTCAAAGGACAAACTATAAAAACCAAGGGAAAATTGGTAAGTGTGCGATGCTTGCGTATTTAAATTGCTTTTACGTTTCCTTTTAATCTTATTCTGAACTGGGGGTACAGGATATTTACTGAGTAAAGCCAAGGCAAAACAGAAGTTGGAAAATTATATTGCACCTGTCTTCCAAGCTATCAAAGCCGGTATAGCTTGGGAATCGGCGTTCTAGATTCTAATTATTTCCTATGCTCGAACACCGACCTCTGGCGCTTATGAGGAATACTCAATCAGATCAGCCACGATGCAGGAGGTAAACTTTTGCCTAAGCTGTAAAAAAGACAAGTGGATTGGAATAAATGTTTCTGCTTGAAATTCCCCCCAAAAGAAAAAACGATAGAAAATTGGAGTTTGTTGTAAAAAGAAAAATATTTCGCTGGCTTCAATTTCGTTATCATAATGCTCATTTTCAGCCTTCTCTAAAGGAAAAAAAAATATCTAAATAACAGAAATCTCTTTTTCTCTCTTTGTATTTTATAAAGATCAGCTGAGTACAACACAAGGTTTTATCGGGTGAAATGAGTGCACAAATTTTCCCTGCTATCCGAAAGTAGAGAGTTTCGGTGAAAAAAAAAAATTTCGTAATCTGAAATTACGCAAAGCGCAGAAGCAATTACTATTAATTCACATGGGGAATTTTTTTAGCATTCGAAGACCCGAAAAATGGTGATTGCAGTATGTTAACCTAAATAGTGATTGGTTTGGATGGTTGTACGTACAGTACATTAGAGTGGGTTTTTGTCAATGCACTTAATCCAGCGGTGAATATCAAGACATTATAAACTGAAATTTTCAGATCAAAATTCAGGCAACAGGGTTAATATTGATCTACAATCGCACGTATGTATATTCTAGATGGGGTACCCGGTGTTGCTCGGGAAAGAATCTAACGAAGGAAAGCAAATAAAATGTTATCCAGATTTCATGAAATCAAATAAGGGAGCTGCTCATGCTTGTCGGGCCAGCACACACTCCCGGGCGGGCCTACGCTCCCACTCCTGAAACCATGTAAATCAATTTTCCCCAAAACTGAGAATTCATGAAATCAATTTTGGCGTTAGTAGTTCGCATGTCAATGAATAAAACAATGAATAAATGAATGATAATTTAGAAATGATATTGATTATAATATTGATATTAGTAACTATATATTGAATTAGATAAACTAGATTATTTTTTACGATCTCAGGGAATACAACATCAGAAAGTTAACAAAAATACAAAAACATTTTTTTAATCGACTTCCTCCTCAAAGAATGATTTGCTTTATATAGGATATCTGAAAAATATCGTTTCAGAAAAAAAACTGGTCTGGTTAGTCACTCAAGAGGAACCGACTCGTGACTAATGTTTCTAGGCAGCATGCTATGTTGGTGATCAATTAAAAAATTAGAAAAAAGGTGGGGGTGATATATGAGTTACTTTTCTCTCCTTTTGTTGGGCAGTGATTACAAAAAACAAGCGTAGATACTGCTGGATACAAACTAAGGAATCAGTTTAGCATAAACCTACCTAGTAAATTGATCCCAACCCCAGGAACCTATTCAGCCAGCCTAACAGACACAGACCTAACTATCTAAATGATAGAAGAAACCCTTAAGTTTAGACGCTTCCTAAAAAGATTACAGGAAATTGTAAATTAACATCTTTCCCATGGTCACCTTTGTACACAGAAAAATTTATAGTGTTATGTAGCATGTGTGTGTGTGTGTGTTTTTTTGTTTTTGTTCTTGGGGGGGGGGCACTAGGATCTCGGGAAAGAATACCTTTTATTTCAGTCCCTCCTTAAAATTAACTGCTGGTCTCCCTTTGCGAATAAATTATTTTTGGTAGCAGTCGAGCGGCAACTGACAGAAACTGAGCATAAAAAAAGGAGTCCAATTTAGCATGATTCTAAATTGCCGTCCAACAAAAAACATAAGGGAGACTCTCAAAAACCAACGTACTACAAATCTGCTCCAGGGTCCCATTTATATGCACAAAAATTTTGATTGGTTAATAATGCGTGTTTTGTTTTGTTTTTGTTTTGGGGGAGGGGGTTGTGATTTGTCGAGAGTAATTCTAATGTTATTTCTCATTTCTGATTCTAATTACGGATCTGTACATTCATGGTTTCAAATATTCGTATTTCATTTTGGAGAAAAATATATCAAAATCACACATTTGTTGCTCTAAAGTAAATTTTACGTTATTTCCTTTTGGCAGGGGGTTGGTTACTGAACCTAATGAATATGTACATTTATTGTCTTAAAATGTTTATTTTGATAACTCATTAAAAAAGAACTTGCTTTTTATCGATTAGATTTTCTGACGAACGAACTTTGAGGCATTTCAATGTTAACATTTATTCACCGAGGTCACTTCTGAAAAATTGTTATGGAATAAAACTTCATTTTAATAATCGATAAATTTTAAGTTCAACAAAATCTAATTTTCCAAAAAATTTTAAGATTTATTCAATTTTTTTTTTCACATATAAATAAGGATATTATACATTCAATAATGTGTGGATACCCGGAACACAATTACTGGATTTGCTTCTTTGTTTGCTTTTAGTCTTCGTATTATCAAAATCATATATTAAAAGTAGGAAGACATATATTTGCTCTTTTCAACGAAAAGAACAGAATCTTGAATTTCTTTTTTCGCTTGTTTATTGTGGTGACATGTCCTAAGGACGAAAGTTTATACCCTTTTTAGTCCATGTATGCTAAAAAAAAGTAATGTGAGGTCTGAGTTCGCGCTCTCTGATTAATAATGATCTGATTTCAATCTTTCCACTACTAAAAGTTCGATTCCATTTATCGGCATGTGATTTCCAAGCAGCCGAAATGGTGTATTGTATCCAGAGGTAAAGAATTAGAATAACCCTCCAAAAACAGTTTTCATTTCTCATTTAGGCCTTCCGGGGGAAGTAGCTGGAAACAACCGCCCAAAGTGCCAAAATCTCCCTAATTCCTCGGTAACTGACTTTCTTCTCTTTTCCTTCCTATCGTTTTATCAAATTACTTAACTTTCTTTTCTGCCTTTTCATTCGCTTACGCCTCTCCCTCATGTTTTTACTAAAAGCATAACATTCGAACGCAGGTAGGAACAAGTAGAATTATATTATAGATTATATCTCGATGTACTCTAAATCTGGAAAAGAAACTATTATTTTCTATAAATGACATTCCCTCATCATTTCCCATGGCCTGCGCAGAACCAAAAAGCCAGTGAACAACCAGCAAGCGTGGAAAATATATGCAGAAAATCTTTTATTTCAAGACAATCATTGATTTTTTTTCCCCTAAATTTCAAGAAACAGGGGTTACTTACTTTTAACAACTTACTTAAACTTTTAGTTTTTAATAAAAGAAATGATTTATTCGGTATATTGGTTTTGATTTATTACCATTCAATAAGCGAAGAATCACACTAGGATGGCAAGCCTTTGGCAGAGCAAACTCAACCTTCAAAAATAAGAAGATCCCATTAATCCTAAAAAAGAAATAAAATAGTCACTTATGGAGCTGAAACATGGAACCTAACCAAGAGACAGATCTGCAAATTGAGAACCATGCAGCGTTCGCATGAAAGAATTATGCTGGGCCTCACATGGAGAGACCACAAGACAGCATAGTACATCCAAGAAAAGAGTCAGGGACATAATAGAGTCCATTAAAAATCTCAAATGGTAGTGGGCTGGCCATCCCTCGAGATCATATGCGCAACCGAGGCCGGCAGAATATTACATGGAGAGATGAGCTAGACAGGTTCTGAAAATACTGGCTCCGCGATGCCCATGATAGAGAAGTGTGGCAAATCCTGGGGAAGGTCTATGTCCAACGATGGACGTTAAAAGACTGATGATGATGATGATGATGATGAATTCTTTAGTGTAATTGAAATGTTACTCCACGGCATAATTTGCTCCTGCGCTCGGCTGCACAACTTAGAGGAAACACTGGTTGTAAAAGTATGTTTGATTTTTTTTTTTTACTTCTGCCAACGGAGTGGGAAGAGGTATATTTACTCCCTCGTTCTGTCTGCCTATCCGTGTACACAATATCTCTAAAAAGTTCTCAATGAATTTCAATGACATCTTTTGGAACGACGGCCAAGAGGCTTAAGAAGGTCGGATCCGAAATTTTCATAGTTACCTCACCTGCATTGGAGCTACATAGGAACTGATCCTCTTCAGTTTGGGTATGCGTTCTTTTGGGTACTTTCTAACTTTACGATCGAACATGCAATTCTCTTTTTTTCTTTGTTTCTTTGTTTGCTTTTTTTCTAATAACTTTTCCAAGAAAAAGATGGTCTCTAGTAACAATGAAATTAAAAAGAATCTTTTCGCATGTATTAAACATTCACAAGATTTGCAATATGGTAAGTACATTACCGCAAATAGCAACAAAAGAAAAAACAAGTTTCAAGTCAACCAAGAAAGTCTAAGTAAACTGTAAAAGTAAAATGCTAGATTTATATTTGATGAAGGTTGACAATGCCGTATCTAAGATAAAAATCAAGATACTTACGCCTGGATTGATTTCCCAGGTGTATTTTAGTTAACTCTTATAGAATAACATTCATGAAGCTTCAAAGGCACACTTAAAGTAAAAATGCTTCATACTGTACAAAGTAAACTTATTGAAAATCAACAAAAAACGGCATTTCATGTGTAACAACCTAATACGGAATCGCCTCGGTCAGCGCTCTAGATACATCCATAAAAAGCGCTAAACGAAAAGAGTGTCATTATCATCATCAGTCTTTTAACGTCCGTCGTTGGACATAGACTTTCCCTAGGATTCGCTACACCCCTCTATCGTAGGTTTCACAGAACCAGTACTTTCTGAATTTCTCTACCTCATCTCTTCAAGTATTCTGGGGATCTGTCGTGATGTCCATTGGTTGTCTGCCATTCTTGCAACATGACCAGCCCATTGCTATTCGAGTTTTCGATTGGATTCTACGTCTCAGACTCCTCTTTTCTTCCTGATATATTGTGGTCCCTCCATGTGATTTTGTGGCATTCTTTCATATTCACGTTGCATGGTTTTTAGTTTGAGGGTCAATCTTCTGCTTAGGTTCCATGTTTCAGCTCTGCGACTATCGGTAGGAATGTATTAGTTGTATACCTTTCTTTTTAGGACTAATGTGTTCTTGAAAGTTGAACTTGCTCTGCCGAAGACTTGCCATCATAATGATTTCCCTTGATTTCTTCTTCTTTTGGGGGGTTTCATGGAGATTTGTTGTCCTAGATAGATGTAGTTGTCTACTTTCTTCAGTTCTCCGTCTTCGATTTTGAACGTTGTGTTCTTGTTTCCGACGTGAGTGTCGCAGTATGACATAACATAAATAGAGATTGTGCCAGCAATAATTTTTAAAACTTTTTATTGAGCCTCAACAACATGGAATGGATTGATGCTATTCGTTGTTGTTTTTTTTTTATCTGATATCTACTACAGTACTAAGTGGTCATGTATATTACTGCATGATAAATTATTGTATATTTTTAAGTCGATGTGTATGTCTATTCTCATACACGTGATACGATAACCAAAGAGTACAGTATACACTGTCAGTGATATCCTCTTTTATATTTATTCAATTTCGAAATTGAATATTACCAAATCTATAAGGACAAAATTTGAAAGAGCGCTATAGCGATACGGTGTTACATGAGGTAGCACTACGCAAGGTATTACTGAATTTTACAGTTGAAAAGAGGAATAATTCAGAAAACTATTCTTGTACATGCTCAAGTAAGCGTGGTTATCAACAGTGAGGTCCTGGCTACGCCCAGATACTAAGCCTCTACGCCCTGCTACGGAAACGCCGTCTCCTCTGGCTGGGCCACTCATACTGAATGGAGGATTCTGACGGACCTGCTATATGGGGAACTAACCTCTGGCAAGAGAGCACAAGGGCTGCCCCATTTTGGTATCAAAGATGTCTGCAAGAAAGACCTGGAGTCATTGAATGTCGAAAGGTGAGTGTACATCGCATGCGATCGATCTTTTTTGAGGCTAGAACAATACTTGATATTGACCTTAGAATATGTTCTAATATCGATTCCGGCAATGTATACTTATACGTTTTCAGAATAGACATTTCATAGCGAACCGAAATTTGGCCATATATGAGTAAGAATTACATCCGTTTAATATGGTTTCAATATGTTCCTGAAATTATCTATATTTCAAAGCTTTCTCGGAGGCGTACTAAATATTCATTCTCAAAAAAAAATATGGACAAATGTGACACAAGGTTAGAGTATGGGGAATGGGGGTTTTGGATGGTCTTTTCTCTCCAATCTTTTATCTTAGCTAGCTAACTCAACCTTGAAAAATAATAAGATCCCATTAATCCTAAAGAGAAAGGTGTATAACCAATGCATCCTCCCAATAGTCACTTATGGAGCTGAAACATGGGACTTAACCAAGAGACAGACCCGTAGGCTGAGAACCATGCAACGTGCACATGAAAGAATTATGCTGGGCCTCACATGGAGAGACCACAAAACAGCACAGTACATCCGGGAAAAGACAAGAGTTAGAGACATCATAGAATCCATAAAAAATCTCAAATGGCGGTGGGCTGGCCATGTTGCAAGAATGGCAGACAATCGATGGACATCACGACTCACAACATGGATTCCCCGAGACCACATGCGCAACCGAGGCCGGCAAAATGTTAGATGGAGAGACGAGCTAGACAATTCAGGAAGTAGTGGCTCCGTGACGCCCATGATAGAGAAGTGTGGCAAATCCTGGGGAAGATCTATGTCCAACGACGGACGCTAAAAGACTGATGATGATGATGATGAGTCTCATATACTGACCCAATCTTACTTCCATACTACATTCACCACAATACCAGACTTTCTCTATGATAATCCTATTTAATCCCATATTTACAATTTTTTGTGGGTGGAGGATATAAAACACGATAGATATATAAATTTTTTAAAAACTGAAGATTGATATATATTTACAAAAAAAAAAGTTGGTACATGACCACACACACACAAACAAACATACACTAGTGTTCTCTGAGGTTGTATGAGCTCGTTTTGCTTGTAGGAATCATAGCCCACATTGATGGATCGATTTTAGGTGTTTGCCAGGGGCATTTCGAGCTCCCAATCCATCGGTGCAGAAAATTGTTTCAAGCTGACTGACAGGTTTAGACTTGGTGCTGCCAGTTCATATTCTGTGCTGGAATATCGTGAAATGGAAGTTGAAACTAAATGGAAAACAAATAAAGGCTCTCAAATAATTCTACTGCACAAGAATCTAAAGATGAAACCCATGAGGTCGCATGTCAGGATTGTCAGCGTGACAAGGTAGGCACTGAACCTGGAGTTTTCTTGCAAAGGCATTGATATACAACAGGAAAGAGACGCCGATCTTCTTGCCAAGAGTAGATGAGAAAGCTTTCAAATTCAATTGCATCCAAGATAACCACAAGACTGTCGCACAGATATAAAGAATTTTATAAGGAAGGGAAAGAGAACAGGAGGATTAAATAAATGTGAACAGCTGGGGCGGTATACGTACACGAGGACAAGTGGGTGGGTCTTGATTTTCAATCGATATAGCGTTAATTCTTGGACCTGTAAGATCTACACTATATATATATATATATATATATATATATATATATATATATATATATATATAGTATTCGGATACGGTCATTTTTTTTTCATTTCATTTAGGTGCCTTCCTAGTTCCAAAGATACTGAAGCTTTTTTGCTTTAATTCAAACTAAAAACTGAATCATAAGAACATCAAAACACGGGAGAAGGTGGTATTTGATCAATATTGCCTGAGGAAGCCATGCTGACCGAGCTGTCTTGTTTTTAATTTCCCTGAAATCGCTTCATGGTAAACAACTAAAAATTCTCTCGAGAAAAAGATCTCAATATCGGCCATGATAATTATTTCTTCCTTCTTTATGGAACTATGTTCTCTACTGAGAAGAACATTTGTCTCTTTAAACTAGGATGGCCAACTTAGAACGCATGGTTAAGCAGATCTTGGAGCTGTAAGCTTCATGTCTGTGTGTGTGTGTGTGTGTGTGTGTGTGTGTGTGTGTGTGTGTGTGTGTATATATATACAAAGATCAACTCAATAAAAACTGAACATTTACTTTTATTAAACTCACCAGATTTAATCGGCTTACTGGGCAACCCTGGGAGAAATTTGCCGACAAAAATAGCACTGGATGCAGCCCCTATTGATAGATCATGGAATTATTGTAGGGTATACAGTGAGGTCGTACCCAAGATTTTTGCTTGGGGATCCATCAGAAATGAGCGAAGTGAAACCGTGCAGCTGAGGGTTCCGGGGGTACTGTGGCCAGTTTCGGGGCCGTTTTGTGAACCTTTCATCTTCACTGAAAATGAGAAGTAGGTATACGTCGTACCATTGCTTATCCCCAAATATTTTCAACATTGGAAACATGATCATGAAATTGACAGGGCATTCAGAGGAAGTCATTCAAATTACCCACAAATTAGCTGCTGGTATTTAGTTAAAACTGTTCTAGCAGTACCCGTGGAAATTCCACAGTTTGAAATTATTTAAAAAGATCTAATTGTTTTATATAGCACTACATCTACACCTTTTTAGCTAGCTATCATTATATTCTACGATATAATTGATGCTTTCTTTTTTCAAACTCCAAAACTCGAGTTGACTGACTTCTCTACAAAAACAAAAAAAAAATGTCCTCACCAAAATTGGCTGGGAGCAAAAGGTAAAATTAAAGTACGCCTATCGTGATTTCAACTCCTGTCCAACTGAGTCCGGAGGCTGACAGTACTGACTGTGCTAAATTGAATACTCTTGATTTTTAATGAAAATTTATCATGCAGATATGCAGGGACTTACTTTATTCTAACAAATAAGCCTATTATTATAGAAAAAAAATTTTCGTCAATTTTTTCTTTCCAATACACTACGTTTCAGTTATCTCCAGTTGAAAGTGAAGTAGGGGTAGAGTTTAACCCTTGACTAACATTCTTCTTTGCCTTTCATTTTTCTTTGTTTTCAATGTAAATTGTTTTCTCAACTTTCACTTCCTTTCTCCACCCTCGCCATCGTTTAATTCAATTTTCAAATACTTTTAAATTGGGCGTTTTACTCAACAGAATATTTTGCCTGGCCATGCCTATAATATATATATATATATATATATATATATATATATATATATATATATATAACCACGGATCGGGAGTTTTCGTGCTGGTGGAGGGCAGCCTTCTTTTCTTCAAATGAATAGTCTATTGCTTATCCCTTGCCTATTTTTTTCTTTATTGTGGGTAGGAAGTTGTGGTGCAAGGGTGTTGTACAGCATAAAGAATTTTAAAAAATCAATAAGAGGTAAGTAAGCTATATCCGTTTCTAATAATTTGTTTTGCATTAATTTGTTCTGTGGATTATCTTAAAATGAAAATAAACGTTATTTTGCATGATTTTTATGATTAGATTCAAATATGAATTAGTCTTGAAAAATAAACGGTTCCTGCCGCACTCAGTCGTGAAAGTGCTCTACGACAAAAAGGCTTGGTACTTTAGTTTTACGTACAGAGAAAATAATTATGCAAACAAAAGATTCTTTAAAATTATGTTGATAGCTTGCTGAGCTTTTAGTAGAAAAAAAATTGATTCCTTGTGTCGAATTCAGAAGTGCATACATACTTTTGTCACGGGAAAAAGAAATTGCACAACGAAAGATTTTCGTGATTACAAAAATTAGCGGGAAAGTTGATTAGGGGGTGCTATCCACCCGCCCAACCCTCCTCGTTCCATACCCGGACTTCTGGTAGGGTTGTAATCCATGCGTATCAAGAACAGCTGTACCAAGTCGTGCCTCACTCACTTTGTAGTGGCCATCAGAATAGTAATCCAAGTGAGGGATCCGTGTCGTTCAAAGCAACCATTTGCCACGCTTGTAAGCGTTGTTACAAAACCAAATCAATACACATTCGAGATAAGCAATTATTCTTTCTCATCCTTCAAGAGCAGGATTTCAGGAGATACTATTTTCTAAGGATAAAGCCAATGTAAGCGTTTCATGCTTTGCAGTGGTTATCCCATCTAGGTCGTAATTGCGTCATTACTAAAAGGAATTGTCCTGACAATGGAGTCTGGCTCGCCATGCATTTAATTCGAGAACTTCTTCAATAACAGGTCGAAGTAATGTTTCTTCTATCGTGTAGGATTAACTGGCCTTTGCGATGAGTAATCCAATATTGTATGTTGTTACTATGCCGTTATCTAGCTCTGTGGTTGGCTTCTGAAATACCGAGATGAATGTTTCCCGCTTTTCGAACGTGGCCTCAAGTTGCGAGAAACATAATAAAGGTTTATCCTCCTGGCCAGCCTGCTGAAAACGTAAATGATACTTTAAGCATCAACGTTCCATGGCTTTGTTGCCCAGTGTTTGGATACACATGAGTTACGAACTATTCAGAGGAGAATCAATAAATCCATAGGATAAATGATCAATGCTGTATTGGCGACAAATTTCGTTTGACTGGAAGCATTGGGATATTCAAAAATTTTGTATTAATCAGTGAAAATAGTAGGAACGATACATAACAAAATTTTGATCGTCTGCGCATTCAATAGACAATTTATAAACTGCATTGAGATATTTGTGTATTGTGAAAACGCAATATGTAAGTATCTGTTCACGTTCACCAAGTTATATTGTTACTCAAAGTCCGTCTTAAATAATCCATAAATACAATAATTCACAAGTATTGCAATCATTTGGTGATCCAACAATTACAAATGGCAATCTGTTCATACGAGCATGCGCATTAAGTAACTGTAGAAGGCTATTAACTCTTACTGGTAATCTTGGAGTGGCACACGTAGTTTTGCATATCTAGATGTTATTGCTTGTTTCTAGATATCAGAAATTGGTATTTAGATGATCTTTAATGAAAAAGTGTTATTTTCATCTAGTTAATAGTAATATTTTTTCTATGAAATGAATAAGTTACATATAATTTATTAATAATATGTGATGTATTTTAGATATATATTAGAAGAATCCAGATCTTTCAAAGTATTTTAAGATGTTTTCTGACTCAATTTTAGTTATAGAAAAACTTGAAATATAGTTGGCAATATTGGTCACTCGTAAAGATGAATTTTGTATCTACCAACAGTGTTCATATTATTTGTACAACTTATGCATACTTAAATAGTCGCATATGTTTATATAATTCATCCATACATTAATTATCCCTCTATTTTGGCTGGTACTACACTAGTTACTACTGTAATGAGTTCGATCCTTACCAGAAACCCCAGACTTGTGGCCACGTTCTGTACCAAATAAAGATTAGTAAACATCGAGCATACCTCTAAAACATTCATTTTTTCCTTATTTTCTCTCGATTCATGTGGAGTCCATTTTTCCGTCTTTTCCTATCGTAATCAAACAATGAGAAACGGTCATAGGCCAAACGCCGAAGTTTGCAGAAAAGATTGTTGTTTTTACGGGGTTGTCTTCTATTTCTTTTGAGTTTCCGAATTGGTCAATACTGAAAACGTTCGCGTGTCTTCTTCGAGGCTCATTTTGAATATTTCATTTCTAGAGTGAAATTTCTGAAACCACCGTTGTCTTCTTTACTCATTGTGGTTCTTTCTCCGGTGTTTATCCCCCCAGCCAAAACGCTATCGCAATTTAAACTTGTAGAAAAATTAATAGTCGTGTTTGCACCATCGACAATATTTTGGAGAAGGCTAAGCAACAAAACCTATGATGAACGTATCAACTGAAAACTTTGCTACGACAGTAAAATATCAAGATTTACAATTAAAATTCAAATCGAGGCACCGTACTAGGATCTTCACGGGATTTCTCAGTTACATGACAATGCTCTTATCTTTTCCAACTAATACGTGACGGGTTGTATTAGGTTACATGGTTCCTGCAGCAAATGATAATCTCTGGCCTAATCTATCGGAAAAGGTGGACTAATGCCTTTCTAAGGGGATTTGTGTAAAGACGAACTACTTCAGCTGGAATTTGAAGTCGGTACGCCAATTATATTGTTCACCAACCACCAAATATGATACCTACTGAGATCCATCTTAGTTAGCACCAAATCGATGAATCGCCTTGTACCTGATATTTTGTAACATATAATGTGATATAATGTAATAATATTTATTTCATGTAGTTTATATCTAATCGGCAATAAACTCCGACTTTACAACAGAAAAATAACTGGCCTTTTCGTTAGTCCAAATCAAAGGCTTAAAACTTTGATTCCTGATCAGTTAAGTTGTCAGGCTTTTAGCTTTGCTAAAAGAAGGGGCTAATGTGGTCAAAGGTTTGAAATAAGAAAAAAATTGCAACATAGGGCATAGTATTTCGGGTCCTTTTTATTGTCCTCGCCAGACTAAAATGTCCATAATTAGTGGGAATTGATATGTTTATTTTTTCAGTCTTTCGGGGTTAAGTTGAGAGTTACAGATTAAGGTTAGAGTTGGGATTTTCGGTTTCGTGCGGGGGGGGGTTAACGAAAAAGATCCAACATTTTGAGGGTTTTTTTTTTTTTTTCTTTTTTGTTTTTGGATTTTTCAGGGAGAAAAACGAAACCTGATTCGTTATTTTAGGCTTCCTCGCTGTAGAATTATCGACGTTAGCTTTTGATGATAACTGACGAAAAAGACAAATAACATTCTGGTGGATTCACAGTTCCTTTCTGTTGGTTGCCTCAAGATTCAAGAAAGGAAATTCATTTATTTCAACTTCATGCGTAGTTCTTTCAAAATACATGAAGTTTGAATTTCAATTTAATTCAAGACATGCACAACAATTACGAGTTAAATTCTGTGTGAGCGTAAGTGTAAGAATTGCCCTGGTTTGTGAAGTGTCGTATTTTCTTATGACATCAATGGATGGTGTTCGAGTCCTACTGAAAAAGTATTTTGAATTCAGATTTTTAAAGTAAGAAGGCACTTCACACCTAGGAAAATTGGCGAGATACAATAACCGTCTATTTCTTTTCTCCAACATTTAGCCAAGAGCAAAACTTGGCTAAACTAGTTAGATATCTGAGGCTTTATATGTAGCTGAGATGTATAGTATTTTCTACTGGCACTGGTGATCAGTGTTCGAACCATAGTAAAGAAAGAGGGTTTCGAATGCTGATTTTCGAAGCAGTGAAACTCTTCACGAGTGGATACATGTGGGTCGAGGACAATAATCGGAAAACTGCCAGGGTATGTCTTCCTTGGGTCAGAGGCATGTCCGAAAAAATCTCGAAGATCTGTAGTCAATACAACATTCAAAAAACAATTCAAATTTTCGGAGGTTTCGCCCAGATCAAGTCTCCTTCAGAACAAAACATGACCGCATGTATGTCATTTCATGTCAGTTATGGCAGGGATTACAAAGGTGAGATTTGCTGCCCCAAAAGTAAAGCTGGATTAACATCGGAAAGCCGTTATACAGTGGTGGACGATGAAATCAGGCATGGCTGATCATGTGTGGAGGGAATGATGGGGTCACCAGCGCCAGTGGAATTAAGTCAGAATAATAAAGAGAACAACACTGGAGCATAAGGTGATCGAAAGAATCAGCACACAAGCTTGGCCCCAATTAACCTCCTCGTTGAATCTAGCATAGAAGTAAAAGCCATATGGGAAGTTCATTAAACTTAACTTTAATAATTCCAGCTCCCTGTTACACGGCAGATAATGCAATATCATGTACTCCGTATCTGTTGAAGGGTGGACAAGTGACACAAGGTTCAGGACTTAGTTCCCACCACTGGGTTGATGGTCTGGTGGATAGAAACATTGGTTAAGCATATCTAGCCAACTGGTCTTGAGTTTTATGCCTGGGTCAAGTTGTGCATTAAAGACACTGGGGCACTATTGTTCAGTGGAAACAGAAAAGTCGGAAAAACTGATACGCGATATCCTCTGGTATGGACAACGGAATGAGAACAAGAATGTGGATTGAATAAAGGGTTCGACTCGAAATTCCCTGACAACGACAGACATAAAGAATACTGGGGTACGACGATTGATATGCAATATTATGATTATAATGAACAAGATGAGGACATTAACAGAGTCATTCAGTGTATAATAACAATCTTGTCCCTATTTTTTACCTCACACATTTAGCTTTGCGTCATACTTGCTGATACCAGCTCAGCTGAACTCTTCACTGCCTGCCTTGGGATGATTTTCCGAAACCTAGATTTGGAGAATAACGGAATCGGAATAGACGGTGAATATCTGAGCAACCTCAGATTCGCAGACGACATCGTCTATTTTACGGAGAAGCTCCACGACCTCCAGTAAATGCTAGATAAATCGAATGGAGAGAGCAAGAAAGTGAACCTTCACGTGAACCCCCTGCAAAACAGAGGTCATATGCAATAATCATGGCAGAAATGAACATAACAATCAAAATCTGGAAAATAAACCATTACATCTACCTAGGACAACGAATCTCTGTGGAACCACCCAACGAAGAATCACTCTAGGATGACAAGCCTTCGTCAGGGCAAGGTCAACCTTCGAAAACAAGAAAATCCTATTAGTCCCTAAAAAAAGAGTGTACAACCAATGCATCCTTCCGATAGTCACATATGGAGCTGAAACATCGGACCCAACCGAGAGACTGACCTGCAAACTGAGAACCACGCAACGTGCACATGGAAGAATCATGCAAAACCCCACATAGCGAAATCCCAAGACAGCACAATATATTAGGGAGAAAACAGGAGTCTGAGACACCATGGAATCCATTAGAAAATACAAATGGCAACGAGTTGGTCGTTTTGCAAGAATAGACAACCGATAGACATCACGACTCACAACCTTGATCCCCAGAGATTACTTGCGTAATCGAGGCTGGCAGATGAAGAAACGAACTCGATAAATTCAGAAAGAACTGGCACCGCGACGCCCATGATAGAGAAGTCTGGGGAAGGTCTATGTCCAACGACAGACGTTGAAAGACTGATGAAGCTAAATAGAAAATAAGGTCTATTCTTACAGCTACTCTGCTATCCTTCACCAAATGCCAGACTACGCCACCTTTAGGCCTCATCACCGTAAAATAATCTTTAGCGAACTAATTCCGCAGAGAATGACTATTATAGTGTTTGTGCCACTCTTGTGGCCTTGTGTCAGGCCAAACTGGACTGATTTTATATCATTACTGATTACTTCTTCCTCACGCTCTGAATATAGATACCTTCGTCTGTTACTACTATCTTATCACCTAAGATTGTGTACTGAATTTTAATGAAATTACTTTATCTGCTGGGACTGTTGCATTTGTTGTTTTTGTTTTTGTTTTTTCGGGATTTTTTGTTTCTTTTTCTTTCAACGTTTTTTTTTTTTCTTTTGTTTCTCGGCTTTCTACCACCTCACGAATGTTTTTGCAGATCACACATAACTTGCAGATTTGAAGACGTAAAAACGTTATCTTGAACTAACCATAGACTTTTTATTCATTTCGACCTGAATCTCTTGACAGTCTCGTCGATTCAATTGTCCTGCCTGGATATGGTTCGAAATAATGTTTTTGCTTCTCTTCAGCGTTTCAAGGTGAATCTGCGTCTCTATCGAATGATGTCTTCGATTAGACCTCCAGCTGAACGGCTGAAAGAATCACTGGATTTTCCCCTGAAGACCCTGACCGGGCCCGGCCCATCCAACTGCTCCGAGAGAGTCCTTAACGCCAACAAACTACCAATGTTGGGACACCTTCATGGAGAATTCATCAGGGTAATTTTTGTCTTTTTTGAATTTTTTTTCCTTACATCTTGACGTGAATATATATATATATATATATATATATATATATATATATATATATATATATATATATATATATCATACCTCAGTACTTGTTATAAGTATTGGAATGAACGGACATTTCGCTTCTAATAGCTTATTTTCCTAGTTAAAAACGGCAACATTACACAGAATTTTTTTTTTTTTACCATAAACATAACAAGACATGTATCAATCAGGTTTTGTGATTCTTGGTGTTAAATTTCTGGGAAATGTTTTTAAAGGATCAAATTGTTAAATGAAAAAAAACATTTTTTTAATCATTCAAAATCTTATTCAGAATCGATCAAAGAGATTTTTAAAAGTGAACTCACATTGCTATTCGGAAGAGTTGCCTGACTGGAAAGATAATTTGGATCCCCCACCCCTGCTCAAAATTCAGAATGGTCTCTACAATCTTGGACAAAACTGATTTCAAACACCTATGAGCAGTACCGTATAGAAAGTAATGCTCATAAGTATCTTAAACTTTGTTCATGGCTGGTATTATGCATTGATTGTATCTTTACGTTTTAAGTATATTAGCAATTTGCTTTTCATTATTCATAGCAAATGTTTTGTAACCAATTGTTATGCATCGTTTTGTTTCCTTTCCGTGGTCTTTCTCAAACTTTATTGCCTGACTTTGGTAAATGTATTCCCTAAACTCTTCTGAGACTTCACCCTTTATTATGGTCTTTTGTTGGGACTTTATTATTGAAAATTACTTTTGTCTTCGATCTGTTCATCTTGAACCTTTTTTTTTTCTTTTTTGGATTTCTCTATTCAGATAATTTAACATGTTTTGTATCGTATTGATTTTCAAATACACGATTTTAGTCCATGAACGGTAACATCATGTGCAAGCGGCTCACAACATATTTCTAGTTTCTGAATCTATCAATGATATCAATATCTTTAAAACCCTGGTTCCCTGGATGAAAAATATCTTAATGTATTTATTTTTTTTTTCTGTGATAACCTCGATGATTGGACGTCGTTTTTTGCAATCAGTGCTAAGTGTATGTTATCCATGCCGAATGTTAATAATAATATTATGGCTTGTATGCAATGTTGATTGATATGGGCACATATGGCACTATGATCTGATAAGTAGCATGAGAGTTATAGTGTTTCGACCAAAAGACTTTTTGTCAACATTGAATCTCCCAATGAGCAAAATAATTCATAAATTACACTGGTTTGATTTAATAGGACTTTGGAGTGCAGTGTTAAGTAATCATTAATAAAACTAATTATTAATAACGATAAGGTCATAATTCTTCTATCGCAGATTATTAAACTGACATGTTTATACTAATCAATACGAGATGTGAACCTGCACATGATATTCTTGACACTTATTTTGTCCTATTTGCATTTGGTTGCAATATCTTATATTTATTCAGACCCAGACTATTGTAGTTGAGGAAAAAAAGAATTTAAACTTCTTTTTTCATACTGGTAGGTTGCAGGAGTAGGACTGTTTGAATTTATCAAAACATTAAGGAGGGGGATTCAGTTGTTGATGCCAAGTTCAAAAATGGAGAACAATGTTATTTCTTGTACTTTTTCTTTTTTTTAATTTCATCTAAGTTTTCAGCTAAAATGAAAATATCTGTATATCCGACTAGTATAGTGAATTTAATTAAACTCTTAAAAACATTATTTTTCCCCACATGGGAGATATATATATATATATATATATATATATATATATATATAATGTGTGTGTGTATGTGTGTGTTTAAGCGCAAAATCATTTTATTCCTGAAAAGCAATTTTCGGTAGAGCTTAAATTTATAGATTTTGGCACTAATCCTTCTTGAAGAAATATCAATAGGAATGTTCAATGACTATTAATCATAAAATGTTGGGTTATATGGGGTGGGGATTACAAATAATTTCGTCTCGGCGTTCATTAGTAATAAGACAAGGTCAGGGAAAAGAACTCAATACTTCGTCGTATTAAGTTTTTGTAACAATGTTGCCTGAAGAATGATTCAGGAAATACACGTATTGAACTTTTCCATGATTTTTACCCTAGCATTAATTATACTTACACAAAAACAATAAACACTTACTCGAAGGTATATGAACGAGCCTGTGGACTAATGATGAAAAAAAGATCTATTATTCAACATAATCTCTCTCCTCGTCAATGCTCTTGACTTGATATTTAGACTACATCGGTTAAACGCCATATTGTGGAAATTTCAGACCAAAATTCACGTCAGGTTGAGGACTTTATGTTCATGTCTGTACTACCGTTTTAGCACTTGGGTGGGGACCACACTGGCCACTATTATAAGGACTCCCTTAACGCAGACCATAAGCCATGGATGACATACTCATTACAGGATCCATCTTCTAACACCCCATCATCCTGGGAATTTAACTCTTTTGGAAAAAAATCTCCTTGAAACTGGTAGAGAGAAACCTTCGCCTGGAGAAGCCCGAGTGGCAGAAACACAATCTTGCCTGGGTAGCATATAAATGTGTGTGTGTGCGTGTGTGTGTGTGCATATGTGTGTGAAAGAAAACTTTACATCTTTAAACACCAATATATAAAAAAAACTTTTTTCCAAAAGTTTTAGTCAATTATTTCGCAATATCTGTTAATGTAATTGATGAAATATTTTTAGCAGTTTTTATGTCTGATACCAAATCTGATATAAGGATCCTATGTAAGCATTTTTTTTATTGTTGAGATCATCAATTGCAACTGTTCCAGGGATTCAAAAACAAATCAATTATGTTAACATGGCTCCCAAGTAATGTTGATCAAACACAACCAACCCCTAAGCTATGATTTTAATATATAGCTTTGTTTTACTATTTTTCAGGCGGTGTCTTACATGTACTTTGTTATTCAATACAGAGTATTTTCATAATGTATTTCATATTGATATCATTTTATACAATGCGTGTGTGTGTGCACGCACCTTTTATCTATTCTTTCATCATATATATATATATGTGTGTGTGTGTGTGTGTGTGTGTGTGTGGAATGGCTCGCAAACTCATCTTTCAGATTATTACTACTGGGTAGCGAATCCAATCCTTGCTTGGTTCTCCATACTTGTGGCCTTGTGCCAAGACCAAGGTTAAGCTTAATGAATACCTATATCAAATTAACAATTAAAATCTGTTTGAACATGTGCTAAGCGCAGTTGCCCTTTGAGCCTAGAAGCTATTGTCGCTGAAATGAATGAGTGGGAGATAGCAAGGAAATTATCTATCAAAACTTTGTTCTTTGCAAAATGAGTGTTCGAGCAAACAGTTCTCTCCTTCGTGCATTTTTTTTTATTTCACATATAATTACAAATTATTCTTCGCTGTACAGATCATTACTATTAAATGGAGTTCGAACTTCGCTTTGTTGCCACATGATGATCGTTTTGTACCTAAACAAGCCGAACTATGTAAATAACTTTACGAATCCCGGGACGCTCCTCTGTGATGTAATGATTAACAAGCTGGTATTCCAGATCATTACTAGTGTGTTAGACCCTTCCCGAAGAACCACATAATTGTGGTCTTGTGCCCGAACTCAGCTAAACTGAAATACCTATTTACAAAATAAACGCAGTTCCTATGCAGTTCTAAACTGAGCTCAGTCTATAACAATATTTCAACATTCAATAAGTGATATAAAGTTAAAAATACTAAATCTATTGATTATTGTATTCCAAAAAATTAATTTTTCTTTAAATCCTATTCTTACTACACGATAAGCAATCGGGTTACATTTGCAATTGAAAAAAACAAACATTTGTCACGGTCACTGAGATATAGCCCTTAGTGCAATGAGGAGATGCTGTCTTAGAGTCGGATCCTCGGCTATTAAGCTAAAATTGGCCTTTGGCTTTCTTCCGTTCCTGAAGGCAGCGATGACTCACTCTTGAAGCCTTCTCACGAGTCATATTTTGGTTATTTTAATATACTGTGTATCATAACAAAATTTCTGTTTGATACGAAATCAATGCAATAAAGTACTCCATTTCCGTGGGTCACTGATCTTGTTTCTTCATTGTATATTAGTCGGATATCGGAATACAATCGAAATTCTGTCGTCATGATGGAGCGTTCTCGCTCTATTTTAAATGTTAGTTGAAAAGAAAATGAGAGGTTGAACCATCAAGATATGCACTGTTCACTTTTATTGTTCGACAATTTATTTTTAGATAATGGACGATATCAAGGCAGGCATCCAGTATGCTTTCCAGACGAAAAATGATTGGACACTGGCTGTTTCAGGGACAGGTAAAAATTCAATCTGCTCTCCATTCCCCCAACAATTGATTCGTTTATGATTCATTTGTTCCTCGAATCAAAATTTGATGTTGAACTTTTGGGAAAACGTACATAGATATATAATGACCGATGATTGCTGCATGTAATATACTACTGAAGTTTAGTGATCACACCATCGAAGATAATGAGACTAGTCTGGGTCATACATGGAATTACGACACCGACTTTCATTTCAAAAATTTATACAATAGAACGAAGGTTGTAGAATGCGATGTTCAACTGGGGATGGCCAGAAACTAGGTGCTCAAAACTTCTTCCTAAATATATCATTATTATTGATGGAGTTACATATTTGAAATCTGTCAGCAATCCAGATTCAAATCTGGAATTTAAGAATGAAATTGATGGATAGCTTGGTCGCTACCTCTGAATACTATCACTGCCGATGCCATCCTCCTATGACATCCTAATGTGTATAACGAGTGACACGTGTATTCTAAGACATCTTGTGTGTACCAAAAGTTTATATGTGAATTATGCATATTACAAACTATTGACGGACGCAACTTTGAGACTAAGTGAGTATGGAGGACACATGATGGATTCGGAGAATGCAGTGTACCAAAATTTAAATGCTCAAAGTAGCACGAACAAGAGTTAGCAAACAGGCTCATGATCTCTCGAAGTGCAACATAAATATACACAAGTAATTAACCTGAACTACTTTTTAGAATAACAACGCTAAAAACATAACAACTGGCGACGTGGATATAAGATCCGACCACAGATATAGCTGGAAATATAACTACTGCCAACAAAGGACAAATAATCAAATTGACAAAAAAAAATAATAGACGACCAAGGATACATTGATATGATGATTTGGCAACGAGAAAAATCTCAACGATACAAAAGAACTTAATCATTTGAGAACATTAGATTAAGAATAATTTCTTTTTTCACAAGTCGTGATCGATTGTTCCTTCTTGTTTATTTCTTTTTGCTTCTTTCAGGACATGCTGCAATGGAAACTGCTTGTTGTAATCTTGTGGAACCGAATGACGTTGTGCTGATTGGCGTAAATGGACTTTGGGGTGAGCGTTTCGCAGACATGGCCGAAAGACAAGGTGAGTATCAAACAAAACATGTCTTTCGTTCTATAAAATGCAAAATTAATGATAATCATTATTCTCGTCGATACTACCAACATTATTATTCTACGAGTATTGATAGCTGAGATATCATTACCTTCTGATATATATTTCTGCAATTAATGGACATGATGTTGTTGTTATATCATAATTTTCTGATATATATTTCTTCAATTAACGTTAGTAATTCGTTTGGAGTAATCTATCAAGTATGGAATGTTCCCATGTTAACTATAACAACATTCAAGGGCAAATGAAAGCAATATATCTGTTGTTATTATTATTGTTATTATTCAAGCATAAGCACCTTCTTCAATTCTAACCTTCTTTCATCACACAGCAAGGGTGGACCAGGAGAGAGAAGAGAAAGGATAAATAATATATGAAGAAAATTTGAATTTTATTGCTGTGAGATATTATTCTTTCGTCCCTGTGTATAGCAGTTGGCTCTTCATCCACTTCTGTAAGTGCCAAAACATTAAAAGATGAAAATAACAAAATTCAAGAACATGTTGAAACAAATAAATCAACAAGTTTTGTTTGTGTCTGAGTACACCAGAGAAATGGTTAATAATCGAAAAGGCGTAACAGTTGCACATACAAACGAACAAACAGAATAATGTACACGATATTTTTGTTGTTTTTTCCTGTCAACAAATAAAATGAAGTTAGTTTTTTTTTTAATCTTATTTTATCTTTGTATTGTAGTCAGAGCTTATGTCGTAAAACAATTGAATGTACTTCAAAGTACGTTATGAAAACGTCTTTCAGATCAAGAACAAATATTCCTCTGCTCGAAAACAAATATTCAGCGCACTTGAAAACTAAAAGCCAGTATAATAAGCCCTGAGATGCAAGTGGCAATTCTTTTGTTGAATTATTTTGTCGAAACGTATACTAGTGGCGTAATTCAAGCTAAACTTTATTTTACTGATGGTTTCCAGTGCTTTGAACTCTTAAAACTTTGGATTGTCAATCCTTTCCACATCAAGGATCAAGCACAAATAGGATTCCAATCTGGTCATTTCTCACGATCTTTGCGAACCCTTATCAAACCTTAACAATCAACCACAGAATTCTAGTACACTGGTTTAATCCAAGAAAAAAGAAGAAAGCAACAAAGAAAAGAAAGAAGTACAAAAGTAAATTCCAAAGATCATTACAACATATACCAGAGAGGGGTTGAGGAATGTATTGACTGAAGTGATGTTTTGAGAACAAGAGAATTTGTTCGAATAATACATAGAATACTTGCACGTAGCCAAAATTTTATTCATCAAATACAGTGTAGGGATAGTGGAATTATCTCCCTTGAAAAATCATGTGAACTTCAAGGATGGCTATAGCTGAAAAATGACTTTTCAGTATTTTGAGTTCTCTTGTGCGTAAAGCTTGGTTTAGTCTGACACAAGGTCACATGAAAAGATCACCCAGTGAGGATCGAATCGTTTGCAATGTTCTTTTTAAAGTGTTTCCGATAAAAAAAAATCACCCAGATTACATAACCAACTAGCAATTGCTTCGCGGCAAGCACTCCCTTATCTGTTCCAGATTAACTATAATCTACATATGATTAACTATATTAATGAACTTAACCCCGTAATTTCAAGGTCCCTACACTAAAGTTTGATAGTTATCAACTCCGATTCGGAGAATCTGCTCTTGCCCTAATATTTTAGTTCTACACATCCTTCAATCTTTATGAACGACGCGTTTACGATTTTAGCTATTTTAGCTCATCATCATCATCATCATCATCATCATCAGTCTTTTAGCGTCCATCGTTGGACATAGACCTTCCCCAGGATTTGCCACACTTCCCTATCATGGGCGTCACGGGGCCAGTATTCCCTGAACTTGTCTAGCTCGTCTCTCCATCTAACACTTTGTCGGCCTCGGTTGCGTATGTGGTCTCTGGGGATCCATGTTGTGAGTCGCGATGTCTATCGATTGTCTGCCATTCTTGCAACATGGCCAGCCCACCGCCATTTGAGATTTTTGATGGATTCTATGATTTCCCTAAGTCTTCTTTAATTTTGGTTTTTTTATTTTAACACAGGAATTGATGAAAGTGTGGTTTATATAAGTGTATGATGCATTTACCACGCATAAATACCAATGTATTTGGAAATGAAGTCATAGCCGCTAAACAAAGATAAAAAAACAAAATCGAAGTAATACTATTACTAAAATGTCTGACATATTTGTAGTATTATCTGGCTACATAGAAATTTAATTGATTACTTTAGGGCGACTTTTAACACATGCTACAGGCCCAGTCTGTTATGCAATTGCTTTCTCTTTTCTCGTTACTTTACTAGATGCTAATGTGGAAAGAATGATGAAGCCGATGGGAGAGACTTTCACCCTTGAAGAAATTGAACTGGTAAGTTTTTAAAAGACGATTCCTCGCGTGTTATTTATACGATAAAAAGTTATATCATGATTTTTTTATTCTCTATCAGATGAAACATTTCCTTCATCTTAATTTGATGTGTTTTTTTCTTCTCAGTCCATACTTTTTACTGACTTGTGACGATGAAAAGCAATTAAAATCAGAATCAAAGAAATACATATCAAAGATTAGTAATATAAAGAAATATTTGTCATGAAATATCAATTTTACGTCTATATTTCAATTCGGTTTTTTGAAAATCAGCAGCAGCAGTCTTTTAACGTCCGTCGCTGGACATAAACTTCCCTCCAGATTCACCAGACCTTTCTATCGTGGGCGTTACGGAGCCAGAACTTTCTCAACTTATCTAGTTCGTCACACTATCGTATATTTTGTCGGTGCCGGTTCTGCATATGATCTCTGGGGATCTACGTTATGAGTTGTGATGTCTAGCTGTTTTCTGCCTTTCTCGCAACATTATCAGCTCATTGCCATTTTCTAATGGATTCTATACCTCGGACTCCTGTTTTTCGAAAATATTGTTCTGTTTTCTAATCCGTCCATGTTATTTTGAATATGATTCTCTTATGCTCATTGTATGGTTGTCAGTTTGCAGGTCAGTCACTTGGTTAGGTTCCATGTTTCAGCTCCATAGGTGACTATCAGGAGGATGCATTGGTTGTATACACTTCTTTTTAGCATGATTCTTGAAGGCTGAGCTTGCCCTGCCTAGAGTTTGCCAACCTAAAGACGAAAACAGTCATCTATGATATTATTGATCTTGGCACGACTAAGTCGTGACGCTCTCATTGGTTAGTTCTTTATTGGATTGACCAATCACGAGAAAGATTAGGACAGTAGAAATTTCAATTGGACTGTTTTGTGAAACAGGTTATTTTTGTTTGGTTATCTTTTTCTTTCTTTTTTTTATTACAGAATTACAAGTTTGAAAGAAAAAAAATATTTAGGTCAAAATTTGCTTTAACAAACTAAAGTAATCAAATGAAAATTACTTGTTGTTTATTATGAATTAAATAAATAAGAGTATTACTTATCTTATAAGAAATATTATTCTATTTCTGTTAATCATATAAATAAAAACAATTCTTATGCTGTTTAAGATATTTCTTATCTTATTTAGAAAGAAGGGGTACAAAAGCTTAGGTAGTTTACCCCCTTTGGTAGAGTGAGTCGGTACATTTTTTTCGGATGCCTAAACGATAATATGATAAACTTGACCAAAGTTTTAGATTTGAACGACTAATCCAAACGAAGTCTCTTTCCCATAGTAACTTTTTGTCATATCAGTGTTTTACTAAATTAATACGAAGTTAGTTATCTAAGCTCTCAATGTACCAACCATCTCTTGTCTCCCTTTTATATAAACATGATTAAAATTTCATTCATGCAGATCTATGTTCATTCATATTTCATTTCTTTTTTCAGCATCTCAAGACCTGCAAACCAGTTTTGCTTTTTCTAACGCAAGGAGAATCTTCATCAGGAACTCTCCAAGACTTGAATGGTGTTGGATACTTATGCCATAAGTAAATGTTGTGTTTATTCCTAATGTATCTAAGTTTTTCCTCCTTCCTTCGGATTGGAAATAATTTAATTGGTTAATCTTCCAAGCAACATAAACTGAACACTGGTTCCATGCCTTGAGTCAAACAGATATTAAATCTAATAACTTATAGAGGAACCACATTAGAAATAGTAATAATTTTAATCAGGTGGAAATCAGAGCCGGGTTAGAGGGTTGCATATCTTGGGGAAAGAACGGTCATTCCAATACAGAGACTGAAATGAAGATGGATTTACCTGTCTTAATGATGAATGTAGGTAGTTATGTAATGCGTGTATCTCTCTCCACCTTTGAGACACCCATCTCCATTTCACAATTTCAGAAACCAATGACGTACTGAAGGTTTCCAAAGCCAATCTTTTTCACTATGTTTGATTCATGGTATGGAAAGACTGAGATAGATTTTGGCCCAGAACGAATTTACACAAGAAAATGGTGCGTCTTCAGTTCCCGTCTTGCGATTGAGGAAATCAATGAAGCGAAATATTATCAGTTAAAGACAAATCTAACTACTAATCCAAGGGAATTGTGAATCACCACCAAACATGTATATATTGCTTTTTGCCTCTCAAATTAGGCAGCAGCGGGGACAAAATTAAGTTACCTTGATGAAAATACTACCAGTATGGTTTTGACCATGAATTCATGATTAAAAAAAAAAAAAAACAGGTCTGGGTGGTCACTCGATAGGATGATCAACTGAAAAAAAATGGGGGGGGGAAATGATTTTACTGTTCTTGCCTTTTAGGGGCTGTGATCACTAAAAAGTATAATAAATAAACGGGGTAAATATTGCCGGATACAAATTAAGGAACTAATCAGCATAAACTTTTATTGTAAGTTGACCCCTCCTACTAAAAACTTATTATGGGAGGGAAGGGGTCAAAAAACAAGAGAACGTTTTTTCCTGACAGCTCCATCGGAGTGGCTTACACGTGCGATACATACATATATCCATAGCCAGCCTCATTTGAGAACTAAAGAAACCTGTGTTGATGTTAGCAGATTTGGTCGTAGACTTATAATTCCTCTTTTGTTCCTTTCGGTGGTATTTAATCTAATCAGCCAAATTCTTTACTTCAAAGAGAATTACTAACACGTTTCTCACCTATACAATTTGTCAGCCATTCTTCTCCGGTATAAATAGAAAGAACACACATGATATATATTTGATAAGAGATATTTTGAGGTGCGGAGTAGCGTAGCGGTTAGAGACGCAGAAACCGCGAACCGATTTTCGAGTTTCGACCATGGTTGCTTACATTAATGTCACACTGGGGACTTGGGGAAAGGCATATATCCACTTCTCTCAGTGGGTAAATAGCAGGGCAGTTGCAGCCCTTATAAGCCCGGTAAGCTGAGTAGATATCCATAATATACAAGATGCTATTCATTATATTTCGCTGGACAGTTCATGCATGTCTCGAAATCAATCTCCCTGGAAGTGAGGAACCTCCATTTTCTATTTGAAAAAAAAAATTAATGAAGCCATTTCGCGCCCAAGGTTCCCCGAACTTTTGGATAGCAATTTGTACGCGTACGTAGGTCTACTTTTGTGATGGGGATAGTGGCATATTTCTCACAAGCGCCAATAGCTGTTATTTGAGCCCAGTTACTATCCAGGATTTCAAATGCTGATCTCCTCCGCCAAAAATACGCACACACGCACACTTCTGCTTAAGTTTTACTATATGCTTATAAATTTCAACATAAGTTTCTTCTCCTATTATGATTTATCTTTAACCTTTTTTGGTTTTGTTTTTTTTTCCAGGTATGATTGTCTTTTAGTCGTAGATTGTGTGGCAGCTCTTGGTGGAACTACAATGTTTATGGATGACTGGGGTAATAATTTCCAATCTTCTGGCTTTTTTCAATCTCTCCCTCCCTACCTACCTTTTGATTTTTAGTTCTCTCAAAATTTTCAACTCAAAGCTATCTATATAAATGGTGTTATCAATAGGCAAGATTTATTAAGCAAATACATCAAAGGTTCCATTCGCTACGAATCATCCCTTACAGACTCACACAGCGAATACTAGTAGTTGGGGGAGGAAGAATGGAACTATAACAGTTTTATCTTAGCATCAACAGCTCTTGGACTTGCTTCACGTAGGCAAAGATTTGGATTTTCTCATTGTGGTCTGCTGACTAATAGAGTTGGAACATAGAACCTCACCTGAAGACAGGCGCTCAAACTGTGAACCATGCAACGTTCATATGAGAGAATCAGGCTCGAAATGACATGGAAAGGTCAGAAAATAGACCAGTATATTAGAGAAAAAAGTGAGTCGAAGATAACACAGAATCAATTAGAAAACTTAAGGGGCAATGGGCTGGTCGTGCAGCAAGAATGTATGACAACCGATGGACATCATGACTCACAACGTGGATCCTATGTGAAACTGTGGCTGGCAGAATATAAGATGGCATGACGAAACAGAAGTTCAGAAAGTATTGGCCCCGCAACACCCATGATAGAAATATCTGGTACACCCTGGGGAAGGTCTATGTCCAACGATGGGCGCTAAAAGGCTGATGATTACTTCACCGCTACACCAGCACTCCGCCTGCTTATTCATTTTATTTATTTATATATATATATATATATATATATATATATATATATATATATATATATATATATATATATATATATATATATGTCATTTTCTGCACTCTTTAAATAAAGTATTTTTGGTGTAGAAAATGATTTGGTGATCAAGCATCAGATTTACAAATATTTTGTCCTAAAGTTTGTTCAAGCAAGTTCCGGCACTCAATCTGTATGTTGTGAATTGGAAATCGAGAGGAAAAAAATAAATTAATGCAAGCTTCACTCCCCAAGTTGTCATCATTAATTAGTGTTATTCTGCTTGTTTGTATGCGCGGCTGTTTTGCCTTCTGATTCTGTCATCCTTTTCCTTTTCCCCCACCACTTACCCTAGTAATTTTATTAACAGGGGTGAGAATGGAAGAGGGTGAGTATGCTTGGACGGGCGCCAAATTGACTCAACCTTTACTTCAACCGTCATTTATTCATTTCAACTCCTTCACAAGTCTTAAGCCGAACAATAGCAAAAGTAATCAATAGTTATAAATAACAAATACATTAGTTTCATTTGCCACCGTATATCATTATTCTTATATGCACATAATAAACTACTTGACCAAAATTTTATACTGTAATTGCATTATATATATATATATATAATATATATATATATATATGCACGAGTAATGATTATCTTAGTTGTGAACACCTGCAGAATTTCCACAGGTCTGGCTAGTATGCTTGATTCTACTTCTAATCTAAATTCTAATATTAGTCGTTTTATTTTCAATATAGTTTTATCTGATAAGTTTTATCAGGTCATTTAAGTTTTGTCTCAAGGTAAAAATTCGTCAAGTTTTAGGGAATGGGTTAACACTGGAGGAAAATATATTTAAGAAAGAAAATAAATCCACCCTTTAAAAGTACAGATGAGTCTTTAATTTTGGGATAATTGTAAAAACTGTAATTACTGCCCTTAGTAATCATAAATTTGTCAAAAAGAAATTATAAGCATGCCGGCATAGGTTTTAACACCATATGGAAACAAGCGCTCAGAAAAAAGTCGTTTTTCATCGGTCAAGGCATGTCTTATCAGATGTAAACATCAGACGATCCGAAAAACTGTAGCTATGTCATTGTGAACTCTCGGACGCCTTCCATTTTCATCTGTCTTTTAGCATCCGTCGCTGGGCATAGACCTTCCCGAGGATATCATGGGCGTCGCAGAGCTAATACTTTCTGAACTTGTCTAGCTATCTTATATTCTGTCGGCCAAGGTTTGACATGCGATCTCTGGGGATCCACGTTATGAGTCATCTTGTCCAGCGGTTGTCTGCTATCCTTGCAACATGTCCAGTCGATTGACATTCAAGCTTTCTAATGGTATCTTGGATGTCTCTGACTCCTGTTTTTTCCTTAGTATATTGTACTCTTTCCATATGATGTTGAGCACCAATTTTCTTATGTGCACATTGCATGGTTCTCAGTTTGAGAGTCAATCTCATGATTAGGTTCCATGTTTCAGCTCCCTAAGTGAGTAATAGGAAGGATGCATTAGTTGTATGCCCTTTCTTGGACTAATGTTTCATTTTTGTTAGTTTTTTTTTTCTTAATCTTGAAGCGGCTAAGAAAAGTGTTATGTGGAGCAGCATCAGCAGACTTCCAACGTTCGTAGTTGGACATAGACCTTCCCCAATGTTGGCAAGATCTCACTATCGCGAGTGTCACGGTGCCAATATCTCCTGAATCCGTTAAGATCGTCACGCCATCTTATTTCCTGCCTGCCGAAATTACGCATATGATCTCTTGGGATCAGTATTGTGAGTCGTGGTGTCCAGCAGTTGTCTGACATTCTTGTAATATGACCTATCAATTGTCATTTGAGCTTCTTATAAATATTAGTCCCGTATCCTGTGTCTTAACCATGTAAATATCTACATTGGAGACTGATCTAAGCAATGATTAGCAGGATAGTCTCACGAACCATCACCGGTATGATGTTACTGAATGCCCTATGGTCGTGAGTTATTCGAAGCTAATACAATATTTTCCCCATAAGTACGGAGAATTTCAACAGCAAGCGTGAGCTGAATGTAATGTCAACTTTTGCCACAACACGTTGTGAGTAGTATCCCCATACTTTGTAGTAGTCTCTTTTGTAGTAGTAATACGAAGGGGGCTTTGAAACAAGAAAACTTAGGCTGCGTGTGTGTATGACAGAAGCTGATATTATGTATAGATATTAGTATTCACAATCGATGGATAGATAATGCTTTCTATATCAATACCTCTTGGAATTTTCATACATCTTAATCATGAATTTTAAGCTTATTTACTCCTTTTTCTTCTCCAAATTCCATTCCTTTCCAGAAATTGATGTTCTTTACTCTGGATCTCAAAAAGTGTTAGGAGCGCCCCCTGGTGCCAGCCCCATTTCTTTTTCCGAACGAGCTAAGTGAGTATCCTTTCTTTCATTTACCTCTCTCAGCGAAGGTGAAAAAAAGATATATTTGGGGTCGCATCTATTCGTCTGTTGGTTTGCCCTTTACTTTGTACGTCTATTGGTTTGCCCGTTACTTCGTACGTCTGTTAATTTGCCCGTTACTTCGTACGTCTGTTGGTTTGCCCGTTACTTTGTGCGTCTGTTGGTTTGCCCGTTACTTTGTACGTCTATTGGTTTGCCCGTTACTTCGTACGTCTGTTAATTTGCCCGTTACTTCGTACGTCTGTTGGTTTGCCCGTTACTTTGTGCGTCTGTTGGTTTGCCTGTTACTTTGTACGTCTGTTGGTTTGCCTGTTACTTTGTACGTCTGTTGGTTTGCCCGTTACTTTGTACGTCTGTTGGTTTGCCCGTTACTTCGTACGTCTGTTGGTTTGCCCGTTACTTCGTACGTCTGAAACCAATGTCATGTGAAACAAATACGTTGAGGACAAAGATACGACAATCAGAATCTGATATGCAAAACTAAAGAAAGTAATCCACTATATCTGCCTGGGACAGCTGATCCTTCAAGAACAATATCCTATTAGTTTTTAAGAAGGGTCTACAAAAATGTGTCTTCTCGATGGTTACCGACGGAGCCAAAATCCATCTAGAGAATTGACTCTCAAACAAAGGATTGTGCAACGTGCACAGGAGAGGATCTCAGTTAACATCACATGGAGAGATCACTAGACAGCACATTATATTAAAGAACAAATATGGGTCAGAAACACGATTAAAATTTTTTAACTCAAATGGCAATGGGCAGGCTATGTTGCAAGAATGTCAGACAACAGCTGGACATAACGACTCAAAACATGGATTCCCATAGATCATAGGCCAGCAAGAATATTGTTACGATTTAGACAAGTTCAGAAGATACTGGCTCTGCGACGCCCACAATTGGGAGGTCGGGCAAATTTGAGAAGATCTATGTCAAATGATCGACGTTAAAAAGCTTCTTTTTTTTCCCTGCCATACCGAAACGTCACAGAGGCCACGATTGAGGGGGGAAGGGAAATAGATAAGGATGAAAATGTCCAGAAAAGGGTCATTTATAAACTCACCGTTAAATCTTGATTTCTCATAATATAGTAGAAGCTGTATGAAAAATGTTTCTATCAATTAGTCCTACTTCCGATATATTCAGAACGCACAGAGCGCATCACCAAATTGTTTTTAGATCCGTTTTCCCGAATACAAATTAGTATAAATGACCCCTGACAAGTTCATCTCTACTGCCAGCTGGACTTTGGTTTGATTTAAAGCATCCTATTATGAAGCCTGAACGGACACGAGGCAAATTCGGTTTAATTTGGAGCCTGTGTCGGTAAAGGCAAAAATTGCCTGCAGATGGCGTCACAAATGTGACAAGGCAACCCTACGATCCTACCTTTTTAATGCAATAAGGAGGTGTTGCTCTGGGGTTGGAATCCACAGGACCTGGCTTATTTCACTTATGCAATTTCTCGCCTGTGTGCGAAACACGACCCATCCCTGCCAAAAAGCCAGGAAATGTGATCTCAGCTGAAGTAATCTCCAGATAATTTGGACAAGGGAAATGAGAAGTAAAGGGGCCAGGAAGTAAAGCCCCATAGAAAAAAAGACAACGAAGAAAGGGTTGAGTGTTTGGGGTTTGTTGTTGTTTTTTGTTGTTGTTTTTTTGTTTTGTTTTTTTTGCCTTACCACAAAATAAAGGTGATGTAGAATTGGGTTTAATGTGCAGACTTCACACTCTTACGTACGTGTAAAAGCTGAAGATGCCTAGTCCTCGAGGCGGCTGTCGCAAAGAGGCCA
>OY735204.1:31376767-31599267 GCA_963457665.1 Thysanoteuthis rhombus | reverse complement strand
GCACCGCGGTCTATTTAGCTCTCGTACGGGACCCCCATTCAAAAAATGAAAATATCTTTTGATCTGAATTCTCTATGCTTTGTTCTTAATCACCTTAGGCCATGTTACTGTCTCTTGGGTATTTTACTATGACATGCTACGGAATTGATATTTCATGAGCGAAATAATCGATGGTAGATAAAACTTACAGAATTGCGTAACTGATTGCATTGAAATTTAATGTTTTAAGCATCACCATAAATTTATCTAAGAAATTTTGGAATGAAGAGTCTTGCGTCGGCCGACTTTGAATCTCAATGCTCCATATCAGTAATGCCAATTTAGCTGTTTCGGGATGAAAATTTAGCTCCTTTAGTTATGACGGCCAAGGTGTCTATAAATATCAGCAGTAACTCAACCTGCAATGATATTACTACTGCTATTACACTTCACGGGGAGTGGGCAATATTTTGATTGTAAAATTAATGTAAATGTTAATTAATATAAGATTTGAAGCTAGACGTCAAATTTGGAGTTTGTGGCTAAACAAAAAACAAAAACAAATCTAGACCCTAAAAAGCTAAATCAACAACAAGGCTCGAAATGTGTGTGCTGATGGACTAAACCTGTTTGACTGATTAGTCATAGGAATTATTGCCTCAGGAACAGGGTATGAATTCCCTAGGGTGATTTAAGTATTTCCCCCCAATTTCATCCTATTGAATGGGCAAATTTTGAGGTAAGAGGATTTCCTTTGTGTATCATTCTACTCTTTTGGACCATATGGAAAGACGAGATTACATTATATTGATTTCTCTGAAGTTGCAATTTTTGCTGAAAAAAAATTCCGTAACTTTTGATCTGATGAGCAATTTTTGATCAAATAAAGTACTCTGTGCACAGCAAACCCTCCATAACACTACTCACATGACTGAAATTCACCCGACCTCCCTAATTACAGTGTAATTGTAAATCTCAAAAAACTACTCCTTTTGTTTTACATTAGTTTCAGTATATGTTAATTTAGATTCATATGTTAATGTTTTTCTGGAGAATAAAATGATTGAAAGAATGCAAATTCTCAACATATACAACCAATGCATCCACCCAATAGACACCTACGGAGCTGGAACATGGAACCTAACCAAGAGACTGCATGGTTCTCAGCTTGGGGGGGTCAATGTGTACATGAAAGAATCATGCGCAACCTCACACAGATAGATCACAAAACAGCACAATGTGTCAAAAGGAAAAAATAAGAGTCCAAGACATCATAGAATCCTTTAGAAAACTCAAATGGCAATGGGCTGGTCATGTTGTGAGAATGGCTAACAACTGCTGGACATCACAATTGCAACATGGATCTTCTTCTCCTTCCTCTTTTTCCTTTCACAGAGTGATGAAAGATTCACAACTTTTTAGATTATTTCAAGTTAGATCTATTCGAAATTAGATCAGAACTTTGGGTCAATTTGGTATACCATTCTTCTACTACTCCTCCTTGGTTGCTGAGGAAACTTATGTTTGTGACTAATTGAGGCAACAACCATAAGGACCATAAGGATGGTGAACACATCATTGAACTCATGGTTCTTGTTTCATCCATTCATTCTCTTTTTTTTTTCCTTTTTTTTTTTTTTTTCCTCAAGGGCTTGGAAAATAGTTGGCAACGACACAGTGACTGTGCTCTCCAGCTACACAATGGCCTCACAAAACTGGGTCTGCAATTGTTTGTCCAAAATAAGGTATATATATATATATATCTTTTTTCTTTTAACTCTAAAGCAACTTTAAAATGAATATCACTTAGTAAATCAAATAAATGACTAGCTGATTCTCTGGCGCAAAAGTCAGCAAGCTCATCACAGCAGTAATGAAATCAATCCTCATTGGGCGTCCTACTTTTTTCTAAGTTGTGCCAGACTGAGCTAAGTTTAATAAAATCCTTGGGGGGTGCCTATCTTAGTGCAGTGATTAGCAAGATCATCTCACAGGCTATTATTGCTGCAGTGAGTTTGATCCTCACTGTACACTCTACACTTGTAGCCCTCTAGGTTTAAATACATAATTGCTTTTAACCATAGTGTTATGATTAACAAGCTTATCTCACCGACCAACTCACTAGCAGAGCGAGTATAATCTTATTTTGGTGCAAAGCCTTGAGCAAAGCTGTGTGGATAACCATTTGGCCTGCCTTGAAATAAATTGTTACATATTTCCTCCTGGTTCCAATGGTCAGTTTTCGAGCCAAGGATTTTGAAAGCAAGCCCTCCTCACTTGGAAGATCAGCACAACACCATCTTCCTATTCCTTATTCATTTCTATTTATCCTTGTTTTGACTAGGTGATGAATTTAAGATCATTGTGGTTTCCACAGTAGAAGGGAGATTACTAACCTTGAAATCGTACATTGGGAAATCTTACTGTTTGGTCAATTACACAGAGATTGTTTTAAAAGCAAGATATATAGAAGTAAGAAAGAATACCAAATAAATTTAATTAAAATGAATATTGAAAAAAAACATGTACAACTACCTCAAAATGTTAGAAAATCGGTTTGACTAATTGCCAAGGGAAGCCAGATGGTGGTAAGTAATGTACCAATTGGAGTCACATTTCAGATTGTGATCACATTTTACAATAAATCTCATCAACACTATGTGTGAATGAAATTTTATACATTTTCTTTTTAATTTGCTCTGATAGAAAGACCACAAACTATAAGAATTAAAAATACAATTTTACATAAGTGACCATATTATTTTTTTTTTTTCTTAACATAAAAAATGTATTTTACAGTTTCCTGTAGATAGAAAAATATGGTCCATGCCATAAGTTCAACAATTTAGGCTGGCCACTCAGGATTGGGATGATTGATAGGTACTACTGGATCTTATAAATAAATTTCAGGTTTGAATCTCTAGCTTGTCCTATGTGGATTATTTTATTTCTCAAACTTGTTCCATGAAGCCTAGTGTCCAACTATGAATAAACACTCAACAGCTGTCAATGCAGTGTGTAGTGCTATAACAGTAATAACAGATAGATGCAGTATACATAATTGTGATTGTAATTATTAAAAGGCTTTAAATTCTTGACATAAATCTCAGGCTACAGTTGAACCATGTTTATGATAAGATCCACACCCACCTAACAATACCAATTTATATAAACCTTTTTTCTTTCCTTTTCAGGAAGATAGGCTTCCTTGTATAACAACCATCAAAGTACCAGAGGGCGTCAAATGGAAGGATGTTGTTGACTATGCCATGGACAAGTAAAACACAATGAAGTTCTATTTCTTATTAATATTCAAATATTCGAGTATTAATTAAAAAAATATAGCTAAAATCATATAAAAACACTGAATTGGTCAACTAGAAATAACATGAATTGATGGGACTAATTCTCTTCTTGGTTTTATTGCTATATTTTGACCGATGCATTCTTTGGTCTTTCCTAAAGAAAACAACTATGATTAGTCCGACCAATGTGTGAAATAATGATGACCAATCATTGTAGAATTTCTGACAATTCTCATAAATAACAGTTCTAAAACAGCAGTCCATTAATGAAACACATTTTAAAACAGCGATCAGTGAAATCCAGAACAGAGCAGCAGATAGTTGTATAAGAAGACACAGTTCAGTACGAATAGAAGTAATGATAACTTCTATAATGTTTCTAGACAGACAACAGCCAGGTACTTTTTCTTCTCTAAATATATGTAACATACACACAGTGATCGGTTGGCCCTATTGGCTTTATAATGAAATAGTTCAAATTTTAGAAAAGCTCTTGTATCGAAACTGCCAGTGAACTTTTTTTCTATTTTTCAGGCATTTAGTGGAGATTTCTGGTGGATTGGGCAGTTTGGCAGGAAAAGTATGGCGTATTGGATTGATGGGCAAAAATGCTGAACCTGAAGTTGTACAGAAAGTATTGACAGCCTTTGAAGATGGCCTCAAGAACATAACTCCTTGCAAGGCGTAGAACTCACCATATCATTAAGAGACGACAGGAAAGCAATGCAACTCAATTTTTTTTTTTGTTTTTTCCCCCAAGTTTTAGAACATAATCAGACACTACAGTATTTTCTGATTTCTTCTAAGTTGCTAACATAAGTTACAGGTGAGAAAAGTAATGAAAGTGAGATGATCACCAAAATGCATTGAAATGTAAGGGACAAATTTTAACTATAGGCAGATTGTTATCTTGATATCTCTTTTCAGTTTTCATGTCCTCGGCATGAAGCCCTAAAATAATGTTTCATCACTTCCTACTGTTCCTTATATAGAGCGACATATGTTCCAGTCTTGTCAGATAGACGAACAGAGACCTGCTTTTGTGTCTGCTTATCCACACATCTGAGAGTGACTGAGGAAGAAAAAAACTGTTGACATGCTTTCTGTACAAAGTCTCACTATAGAACTCTGACTTTCAGGAATACCCTGGTGACAGACCTTATGTGTGAATGTACAAATAGGAAATAAATGATTGTTCTTGAGTTTTAAACCTGTCTTTTCATTATTTCTTGCCTTGGTTGTGACACGAGTGAACTTGCAATTTGGCACACATATATCCTCCTATGTTAACATCATAACACATATATATATATATATATATATATATATATATATATGTTATGATTTCAGTACATTTGGTGCACAGTGACTAGGATTACTTCTAGTCACATGATTTATACAGATATCATTTTTTCGTGTTGTGATTCATCATTTTCTTGACAAATGGAGTCAAAATTGAATCCAGGGACTTTAACTTTTATTTTTCCCCCTCCAGAATTTAAATCTGATATCAGCAGTTATTATTTTTGATGCAAGATCATGTAGCACCAGTTTCTTTGTTTGTGTATGCATAAAAATTGTTTATCATCGTTTGAACAAGATGCATCAGATACTAGTATTCATATTGTCAATAATTTTGAAAGGAGTCATTAAAATCATGGGTTTTGTTTGGACAAATGACTTTGCCCTTTGTGTTTTTACCAATGTTTCATCCAGTTCATTCTATAGCATTATATAATTGTATAATTCATCATGAAAAAGACTGATATCTTTCTTTTAAACACAAAATGTACTGATCTGGTTGGTATGTTAGTGACCATTTCCTTTTGAGGTTTCCTGTAGAATGGATCCACCAAAATCTCGTAACATCAAGAGTTCAATAGTTTGAACAAAGCTAGGAACTAATATATCTCTATATATATATATATGTATATTATCAGATGAATCATCTCTTTCCCTATAATAAGTTGATTGTCTTTTCCTGCGGTTATTTATTGAAACATTTGTAAAAGCCTTCAGAATTCTGGATAAAAGTAAGATTTTTAAATGATAAGCACCACCATCTCACCCATCTCAAAACAGGCAAATCTTCACCCCATAGGATTGTCATGAATGTGCTTTGTTGAGCATCAATATAAAATCTATGATATTTAAGAGATACAAATTGATTTGACAACTTCATGCTGTTCTGAAAATAAGATACACAAAGGCAACATGAATTTAATTTCATTTTATCGAGAAGTATGAACAGATGTTTCGACAAAAGGAGTGAAAAATCTTTTGATAATGACTTATGGTTCAATTTAATGTTACATACAGTGTGACCTGTTAACACACAATTTTACACAGTGTGTCAATGCTACAATTCATTGGTTCTTCCAAAATAAAAACTCTTGGTCATTTCAGACATTATTTTGTATTGAAGTCTAAATCAATAAATGTCTATTATTATTATTATTCATCCAATAGGGAGGTGCCTGGATAGGTAGCCCTATTGATCATGAAGGTAAAAACTGAAATTAATGTAGACTTGAAAGTGACTGGTAATTTTGGTCTGGTTCCAGTCTAAAGTGAAAACTTGCTTGGCTCTTGGTATTTGGTCACAAGCTATTTACAGGCAAGTCAGGACGGTAGACTATGATGGAGTTTGTTTTGTTTTGTTTTTTTTTCTCTCTTTTGTCTTACTACTTATTTACAAGAGGAAAAAAAAATATCTGGTCTGTGATCAGTTCTTGTGGATAGAACACTAAAACTGTGCTAACCCCAGCAAACATCACACTTGGTAGTTCACAAGGAGGAAGTACCTCTTCAGAATGGCCCTGCAAAAAAATAAATAGATAAATAAGAGCGAATTAATTAGAGGGTAGAGCTGTACCCAGATATCTCTGGCCGGATTTACAAAAATAATATCACAATCTGGTAACGAGATGTCACAAAAAAACGATTTTTGTTACTGATATGCTAATCACAGGAAATTGAAATCACCTCTCAGGTTCGAAAGAAGACTTGGAACCAGGAGGGGGGAGGGGGGATGAATGATTTTCATTGGAGGCACCAACCAAAAAAAGTAAAGAAATTAGACCTACAAACATATACTAACAGCTTATCAATTTCAAAAGGGAGGAAATTTTCTTACAAAAAATGTTGAAGGATGTGGGGGCAAATTCACAACATACATACAGCATTATAGAATACACTCTCAATGTTGCCAAGTATTTATCTATAGCTAAAAAATGGAGAATAAGCGGCTAAATGTTTACATTTCCATTCCAACTTTATTTTATAGCTAATAATGTTATATACTGTGCATACAGATATTTCATTTGATGACATGCTTTAAATAATTAAGTGTATTCTAAGACACAAGAACAGATTAATGATAGAATTTGATTATTTTTATCAAACTCAAATTTAATCAGCTATCGAAGATTTTTTTTTTTTATCGCCTACATGGGAAAAAGATGAGCCAGATGTAACTGGAAAATGACCAATTTGGCAAACCCACCCTAATGGTAGTCTATTCATAAGTACAAGTTATTTGTAACCCAAGGTGTTTCTAACCCAGGGACTCTAAATAATTTATGAGATATTGTATTGTATGTATTTATAAAGGTTTATTTTCATCCATGAAATTGCTTGAATTAGATTTTGGGGAAAAAAATTTTTCAGGAACGCATCTACAGTTTATGACAAATTCACATAAAAAATTGTGAAGAACAGCAATTTTTTAGTTTATGAATCTAAAAATATTGGAAAATGAAGTGAAAAATTTGTACAGAGCTAAAAATCTTTTTTTCTTTTTTTAAATCAAACGTAGGTATTTGATCCAATTAAACGATTACATTAGAAATAAACAGTATTTTTTTTTAAACAAATAGTTTTGACAAGATCAATAAAATCAGAATTCAAATGGACTGCCCCACTGCAAGTCATATATTTTTGATAATTCATGAAATGATTACAAATTATCTTTTTCAATTAGTGACAAAATTAATTGATACGTCAAATCAAATGATTTTATATCAGGGCTTCTTTGAATATTTTTTTAATAATTGACAAGTGAAATTTATTCAATTTGTAACTATCTCAAAAATGAATTTTTCAAGATATATCTCTTGAGAATCTAGTTTAGTACTTTTAACATAAAAAAATGAGTAAACATGAAAAGTATGTACTGTTTAATAATATATTTCAGTCCATCTTATGTAGTTCTGAAATCTTTGTACTTATAGTCTCGTTACACATAGATTTATTTTCTGTTACCCATATTATTGATTAGCATCTTATAAATAGGTATTATCTAAGGTAATTTTATATCTTTAGTATAGAGCATTTGTTCAAGAATTTTACAAAGAGTATGTTAGTATTATAATGAATAGTGTTCAGCTGGATAATGCGGTGCTAATATCCAGCAAAATCCGGATCCAGCCAAATATCAAAAATCCAAACCTGGTAAGTCACTAGTAGAGGGCATTATCCCAAATTTGAATCTCCCAAAAGAATGCATTATCCTTCACAAAACCATTTTTAGGAAGGAGAAATGGGAAAATTTTTTTTTTTTTTCAAACACTACTTGAACTATTGATTAAAAAAGCATTATTTCTGTCTCCACCTTTTTAAAGAAGGAAAAGAAATTATTTTTCATTATAATGGAGGTGAAGATAAAAGCTTCATATTGGTGTGGCCTATACACATGATACATACATAACCAACCAGACCACCTTAAAAACTGAAGAAAGCTATGTTGACAGTTTTGGGTGACGCTTTCTAATGACCTAATTTCCTGTCATCTATTTGTTTGCTGCTCTGGTTTGTATTTGATTCTTGGTGTAAGGGAAAAGGAAAAGGTTCCTTACCTCAGATGACACAATACTTCTGGATGATCCAGCGGGCATAATCACTTGAGCCACTGTTTTGGTAAATAAGGGAAAGATTATGGGCAATCTCTCGGCTGAGATCAAACAATCCCTGAAAAAAGAAAAACAGAAATGAAGAGATATACAATGAATCTTTTTAGGGGGGATACTGTACAGCTATGGTTAGTATGCTTATCTTAGCAGACGATTGATAGAGTAGTAAGTTTGATCCTAATAAGATGGTCCACTATTATGGCCCTATGGCAAACTAAGCTTAGTATCTATGCAGAATATTTCTACAGAGTTATATTTGTGTTACTTAAAAAATCAGTTGGACCTCAACTTGTTCATAGAATATAAACCTATTGCTGAAAACAACCTACAGAAATTGGCAAATAATAGTTTCTATATATATATATATATATAACACCAAAAGTAGTATCACATATGCTGCTGGATTAACAAACAATTCCTGTATGCTGGATCTCATAGAGAAGCCAATACCAAAAAAAATACTCTTCATTAAAAGTACTGCCCTTTTTTTTACCTTATATACTGTGTAGATTCCCATTTGGAAAATATATGTTGTTCTGAGGATGATGTAAATAAACATTGAAATATTAGCAAAGCCACCCAAGACTACAGAGTCAAGACTGAATATAGATTATTATATATCATAAAAGATTTAGTCTGAGCAAGTTTTACCATTTAATGGAATCTTCATTACTCTTCTATTCATGACATTATCAATAAGAATAGAAATAATAATTAAGAAGTCTCTTTCCAATTTACACAGACAATGAAGTAAGAACATGATCATTCTGTGTATTATTTGGTGTTGAACCTTTTTATTTTTGACAGAGAAATGACAGCATTTTCTCCAATGCTCTAATAACAAAAAAATAGAGCAAAAATACCATGCACACAAAAGACACTTTTCCAATAATTTTGAGTTTCAATGTGAGTTTTAGAAAACAGGGAAATGCAAGATAAATTTATAACTCTGAAACTGAAAAGAAGTTATTTTTTTTTTCTTTTAAATCTTGAAAATATTATAAAATGTTCTAAAAGACTTCATGAAGAACAGAGGACTATTTCATATCCATTATAAAAAGATGTTTTTAATTTAATCCTAATATTCACAGCCCATTACATGAGAAGAACTTTCAAGTGAAAATTCAGCAAAGATTTTACATATGACAACTTGAATGATGATTCTAGGGAATTATTTTATATAACATTAGCCCAAATAACAAGTAGCAAGTCTCAGCTAATCAAATATTCTCTAAACATCATATTCGTAATTAAAACGTTTTCAATTTTCTTCTCACAAATAGTTTTTATCTAACCTGTACACAACCAGTTGAGCAAATTTACAAGAAAAAAAAATTGAACAATTCCAGCAGTGTTTTCATTTCTTTTTTCCTTTTTGATAAGATAAATTTGAAGTAAAATTTTAGAATTACTGACCTCTCTTTCACCAACTGCAGGCGGCAGAGCTAGAGCCTTCTTGTAGTAAAAAACAGCAGCATAGGTCAGTCCGAGTTGGTGCATGACTCGACCCATGTTATACATGGACTCCTGGCATTCTCCCCTCAGCTCCACATAACTATTGAGGAATGAAATTCCCTGCAAGCAGTAAAAGGGAAAAAAAGTGGGAGATTAAAAATAAGGGACGTAACTGTGGTTAGATTCAAAGATTTCAACCTGCACATCAATTTTTTAGAAGAGTTTCACTTTGAATAATAACTTTGTGCCCTACCTTTACAAAACTAAAGAAGACTCTTGCAGAATATTTTGATTCTATTCAAAGAATTGTACAGATTCATTTTATTTTCGGTCACTATTTATAAGCAGTGTTTTATGTAAAGTCAAACTATGTCGCATTCTCAGTGGTATTCCTCATGGAGTCAAGTTGTTGAGGAGTCAATAGTCTGGTGGTACTTCAGAGCTTCTATCCAAGGAGTTATTAAATGTCTTCTTTCTGACAGATGTGTCATATTCATTGAAAAACCCTCAGTGAGTGATTTCTGAAGGGTGTGGCTGAGAGAAAACGACTATGGATGAAAATGTTGTGCACCATGGTTTTAACTTTACCACTTTAGGAACAACATAAAAACATGAAATATATCTCAGCTCTACTTTCAATCTCTATGCCGACTTGGAGCCCTTTACTTTAAAATATGAATCAGTCCAGAGGTGAAAAAGCATACTTGCAGAGAAAGACTGATTGGTCAGCATTTGTATGTATGTGTGACCACTACAATCAAGTTTTTCTGTATGGACACAGTTTATCTAGAGATCTCTCAGCCACTCTCATTTGGTTTCTCTACCATCCAAATATAAACAATCTCTTCATCTGTTGTCCATCAGCGCTAATTAGCTGCTCACTTCCCAGGTGTTGGCCACATATATCAACTGATACCACAAAAAGACAGTTCCACCTTTTATCAAGAAATAATCAAGACACGGACATGGCCTGAAACCATGAAAAAAAAAAAACACTTTTATCTTATAATAAATTCAAACAACTTGAGGAATAAAAACAGGCTTATAATCAGAGTTGCCAATTTAGATATGATTTTTCAATTCCCAAAGTCACTCACAAATTCGGAAAATTTAAAAAAATAAAAAATGAAAAAAACATCTTGATTGGCAACACTGGACTTCGAAACATGGAAAAAAATATTAACATCTAAATATTATCAATACTGGACTCATGATTTCAAAAACAAAACAAAAAATATCTAAACTGGGAACCTATGCTCAACATCAATATGCACAAACCTAAATGATGACTGGTGTGAGTTTTAAAACTGAGTGATGACTGTTTATGATTACTGGGTTCTACCAACCAATCAAACAAACAAACAAACACATGAAACACCAGACAAAGAGGTTTTAAAGTAGTGAGGTTTATGGAAAGTGTTATACACATATCTAATACCATGTAACTATATAAGTTCTCAGAGCTCTTTCTTAGAAACTGGAAACTGTATATACATTTGAAAACTGATGAGAACTTTCGCATGCGTGTAATATCAAATATAGATATAATCAGTAAAATATAATCAGTAAAAAAAAGTTCATAAATATGAATAAATGAAGCCTTTCCTAGAGTTGTCCAGACTAATGGTCTCATTTTTTTATGTTGCTTTTGTTGCTACCACAATGTTTAAGATAATTCATTCAACAGCCTTCTTCAGAGATAATACTGGTAAAGAAAGAGAGGTGGGGGTCTCATTTCAATAGAAATAGTTCAAGAACAGAACAGAAAAGAAATAGTGGAAACACAAGCCATTCACAGATGATACTATTCTCAACAACTGAGGTAAGACAGGTGATTCTATATTCATACACAGGGATGCTTTCCACTTCCCTTACAACTGGGAAATCATCCACATTGGCCCGACTTGCATATATATATATATATATATATATATATATATATATATATATGTATGACGTAGTGATAAAACTAGCAAGGATAAGAATGCTAGTCTGAACACATGGGAGAATAAGAGACTAAATGAAACCAAAAATAAGTGCAACAAAGAGAGAATCTTACCTGTAGTAATAAAGCATGTTTCTTTGAGGAGAATTTCTGACAAGCCATGTGTGTGAATGCAAGCCCAATACAAAGATTGAGTAACGGGTCATCTGGTTGCTTTCGATATACATTCACATATTCACCTGCAAATAAAGAGTTTGAACAAGTTTTATTTCTCAGTCCTTTATACAATATAGTGTAGACTACAAATTAAAGCTCATTGTTGTATTATGTACAACTGCAACATTTTGAAAAAGAAGCAATGAAATGGGAATTGCCATAAACTAAGGAAAAATTTAAACATTTCAGTCACCTTTTTTCTTAGTCAGAAATCACAATATGAGAATAAACAAGGTAAATATGACAATGGTTAATACACTTCAATTTCTTTGCAGTTGCTTACCATATTTAGTTATATGTATGTAAGTATACATGATAGTAAACTTCATAATTATCAAGTTTAGCTTAGCTTAGCATGGCATAAGATGGGAGTAGAAAGTATACGTTGTATCAATATTCCAAGTGAAAAGAGTGCACCTGCCTTGAAAATCTGCACTTAATTCCCAATTTTTACCAAGAATCAAACGTGGCAATGGCAAATATGCAACTATCTAGCCCACCAATCAGGCCAAAAAGTTACTTACAAAAGTTAGCTGACAATGAACCTAATAGGTGTGGCACCTGGAAAGGATCAAACTAAGTATACTTACAAATTAGTATACTAATCATGAAACAGTAGGTACCTATTCACTAGGTTCAACTTCATAAAGCACAAGACTACAAATATGGGGGATCCAGTGAGGACTGAGCTCACTCCAGTGGTAATGGTCTGCAAGATATGCTTGGTAAGCGTTGTTCCCCAGTGAAACACCCAACACAGGAGTAAACTTGATTCTACTTAAATCAGCAACAAGTGATAAGGGGTGGGAAGAATGATTTAATCAGTGGGGAGTGGCTGATAACTCAGATAGTGATTCAAGACATTCTGGAGATGGCCATGAAAGCAGTGATTGTCTTGGGGTAGCTGATAAAATATTTTGCAGATATGACATCACACAAAAATACCCCGGTCCAAAGTGGGTTAAAAAGCATACAGTAACTGCAGTGAGCTCATCAGGGAGAAAGAAAATATATGTTATCAGTGAAGTTATGAAAAGAGACGAAGTCTTAACAAATTTAAAAGTATTCACACTTGAAGAATTTACCAGCACATAAGAACAATAAGCATAGCACATAACCAGACACGCAAACTGCAAATGTCAGAGCATCCTCTGTCCAAGGGAAGTTACTCTTGATGACTTATTTACATTCAGCCATTCGTTTTTTCACTGAATCGTCAGTGATAAAAAGTCACATTTTTTTTTTAAATCAACTACGAAAGTAATGTATATTGATGTAAGTAATACTTACCTAAAGAATGTTTATATGTCCCAGATACCATGGAATTATGAGCGTTTAGTAAGGCTAAGGCCATATTTTCAGGGTGCTACAAGAAGAAAACAGTGTACACACATAAAAATTCATCTCTAAAGCACAAAGATTAACTCAAAAATGCTATTAATTTAGTTAATATCATCAAATTTATTTCTGCAAAGTTACTCATCAACCTGCATTGAATTAAGGGACAATAACACTCAAACTGCGTTCAATGCAAATATTGCTTGTGACCAAAGTTTGAAAGTTATGAGGAAATTCATTTTTTGAATAAATATATGTTTGTATTGTGGATGTGAATTGATCCGACAGGATGCAGATGAAAATGACAATTTGAAGGTTAAGTGGAAAACTCAAGAGATAGGAGTTATATCTCAGAATTTTTTATTATTCACTGGGCATAGTTCAATGCATTTCAACAGGGGCCAGCCATCTTTTTTCACCTTCCCATTACACACACACACACACATATATATATATATATATATACATATATATATATTCACTAACCATAATCATTCAAAAGCTTTTTCAAATCAACTTTTATATAGGATATTCCAAAAGTTATCAAAAAGCTTGATACCTTTTTTTACAAATAATTTACTTTATATACTTTAAGTCAAATATCAGTCTGAAATGACAGATAAAATCCTCTTCGACAACTGATGTGAACATTACATGAAGGAGGAATATACAAGTGATCATGTGATCACTGGGCAATGCAAAGTATATATATATATATATATATATATATATATATATTGGTCATTTTTTATATATTATGGATTTTTACTTTTCACAATATCCTACTTCATACATTTTGTAATTTTCAAGTGAATGGTTTCAATCTTTTTTGTTTCTTTCCATTCATTAGTCTTTCCATGTCATTACTTCTTGGGAATCGAAGTTAGTACTTTCATTTTTCATATTTTTTTAGTAGAAATGTCAATTTTGTTCTCATGATCAGATGCACTTTATATATATATATATATATATATATGAGAGAAGTGAAAAAAAATATATATATAAATATATGGGATTATATTTTTGATATTTAACATACAAATATTTCAAAAGTTTAAGCCTCTTCTTGGTTTTGTTCTCTCTCCTGTAAGAAGCTCCACACTGCTCATAAGATTGTTACTAATCATATTGATGACAGTTAATGAAATAAAAGATTATATTTTGTGTGATTTTAAAAGGAAAAAGAAAAAGAAATGAAAATCCCAAGAAATCAATAAACAGACCTTCATCATCAATCGGAGACAAAATCTGTTATGACGTCCATCAGAGGAACAGATGATGACTTGGTTGAACAAATTCCAAGCTTGGTTATTGTCGATATCCTGTAAGAGACAATAATTTATACATAAATGAGAGCATAAACTTTTCCTAAATCCAAATAGGAATGGTTTCTTAAAAAAGTAGAACAGGCCTATATTTTTCCTCAAATAAACAGCGAGTTCGATACATGATGTATGAGAAGTAAAATGAACAAGCAAGATATCAAATGTTGAAGCAAGTACAAATTAGCTGTTCTTTTCAATATCCTAAATACTTGGATAAAGATACTCTACCATCATATAAGGACACAAACAATGGAGAAATTTTATTTACCTTTACACATATTTCACGTATCAGGTTGTAGGCTAATTTTCCATTCCTGCTTTGTATACATGCAATCAAGCACAAAAATTCTGCTTCCTAAAACAGAATTTTAAAAAAAAACATAAAATTAAAAAAATACATAATTTAATTTTGTCAGAAACTTCATTTGCTATCATAGTAATAACATATTTTCACTATATTTCAAGTAAAAGTTGAGAAATATATTTTCAAAATCAAAAAAAAGGTGGGTAATCATAAAATTAACCAACCTTTGTCTAATCCTACATTTTCAAAATGGCTACTTTTGTTTTTGGCTGATTTTTGATACAGAGTTCAATTTTTCTGTCAGCAGACATCAATCATATCATAATCAATGATAATTTTGGATGACAAAAAATTGACAATACAAACAGTCAAAAACCTGCTTTAAGTACACAAATGTAATTTTCATTTGTTCTAGTCTTACACTATTTTCTAGCAATACATTAATACATCAAAGAAGGTATCTAAATAATTGCAGTATATTTTTTTTAAATTTATTGAAAGATCTGTGATCACTACAACAACTTTCCTAGCTGGGATAAGTGTTATATAAATCATACTATTTTATGCAAACATATTTCTGGGTTAGGTATGTAAAATACGAAAGGCGGATCTGATCTACCCTCTTAGATATAAACAAAAACATAGCATGACCAATTCTGTATGTTACAAAGCAATGGACACCGACTTTATATATATATATATATATATATATATATATATATATATATATATATATATATATATATATATATATATATATATATATATATGACATCTAAATTCCCAAGAATTTGTATCGAGATTTATCATTTTTTTCTCAGGAAATTTAAAAGTTTTTGAAATAAAGATCTTTGTGTAGATTTTCCATTACAAGATCAGAGAGACTATTTGATCCGGGATGAATAAATTTTGCAATATACCATGAAGATTCCAGATAGAAAATTTCACGATGTAATCAAAATAGAGCCAAATGACTGAACCACTTGGCCATATAGTTAAAGATGTTTAAGGTTTGAATTCCCTACTGGATTGTCAAGACTCATGATCAAACATCAATTTTAGAAAAAGTTCCCTTTCCCCTCCAGTAATGTGCTTGTAAAATCTATATTAATAAAGTAGAAATATTAACAATATAAATAATCCATTCATGTTGATTACCTTGTACTTTTCTTCATCAGTTAGGATCTGTGGATTGGTCAAGCCATGGATGCAAGCATCAAGTAATTGGTTAAACATTTTCCTCTCCCACAAACCTCGACACAGCTGAACAAATAAAATCATAACAATCATAAGAATCTCTTTTTTTTTTTTCGAAAGAAACTCAAAGATTTTTTTTAACAAGAAACAAAGAATCATTCTAATGATACAGAAAAAGAAATGTAAATCCATCTATTTTTCATCGATGATTCAGTCCTATATTGACCCCAATATAATATTTTTGGTTGTTACGAGCTCCCATATCAATGGTGGAAGATTCAAAAATTAACAGATAGCTTGTCCAGTCTTGTTCAAAAGTTCTCTACCTAGCTTGAGATTTTGACACTCAATTCTGAAAACTTGTTGAACTGTAGCATTCTTGTACAAAGGGTCTACAACAGCAGAGAAACTCAGAAGATCTTGAATGAGACAAGGAAAGCATCATCATCAGTCTTCCAACATCCGTTGTTGGACATAGACCTTTTCCAGGATTTGCCACACTTCTCTATCATGGGCGTCACAGAGCCAGTACTTTCTGACTTTGTCTAGCTCGTCTCTCCATCCAATATTCTGCCAGCCTTAGTTCTGCATGTGATCTCGGGGGATCCATGTCATGAGTCATGATGTCCATCGGTTGTCCACCATTCAGGCAACATGGCCAGCCCACTGCCATTTGAGATTTTTAATGGATTCCATAACGAAATGGCAATCAAAAAATTGGAGAGAATCCATGACATGTGATAGATGAGTGCCAACAAATTTGTAATTACAGAAATGTTGGAAAGGAAAAGGACGCCTGTTATAGAGCGATGTTAACAAGTTTATCTTGTCAAATATTGGTAGTGTAGCAAGTTCAATCTTCGCCGAGTGCTCCATAATTTTAGCCCAATGCCAGACAAATCAAAGCTTATTAGATATCTAAGAGAGTCTGCTTTAGAACAATGGTTTGCGACCTGTTAACACAGATTATTGCTAAAGCAGTGAGTTCAATTTTCATTCATCTCCTCAAATGCAGGCTTGTATCAGACTAAGCTAAGCTTGATAAATAAGTATATATCTTCTGGATATTTACCAAAAAAATATTACCATACCACCATGTACTTTATTCATACAGATGGTTAGAAAATTAGTCAAGCAAGCCATTCACTAGCATAGTAAGTAGCATAGTCAATCTCCATAGGTAACCTACCACTATTAATGTAAGTAAGCTTCTCCCTTCAAAGGAAAAGATACACAAATTAGAACAAATTTAATAACACAAAAGTAATTAGAAAGTAACATTCAAATATAAATTTAAGTTGTATTATGGATTATCTGAAAATAGATATTTTTAAGGACAAAATAAAAATGTTGCATGGTCACAATTCTAAAAAGCAAGCTCCAAGCATTCAAAATTACTTTTAGTTTCAACAATGAAAAAAATAACCTACCATCAAAAAGATATCCCAAATATCATCAGTGGCGATGGAAGTTTCCATAAAATAGTCTGTTAAGTAAACATTTCAAAGTATTGAAAGTTGGATATGCACAAAATTCATGTTTTTCTCAACTTAAAAAAATTAACACCAATTATATTTTTATATGCTTTTTTACCAAACTTGCAGTTTTTTTTACAATAATGAAGTAAAATAAATTCAATAAATACAGGCGATATAAATTGCTTTTTTTGCTATTCATGAGATGATTGATCAAACTCAGTAAAGAAATGAAATTGAGACAAAATCATATTTAGGAAATAGGATCTCATACAACTCCCGGGCAGGGAGACATTAAAAAAATGAGAGAGACTTATCACCACAGATGGGCTCCTCTGTCAGCAAAAGGGGAATGACAGGCAGTGATAGAAAGATACTCTATAAATGCCAATTCAGAAAGGGTTAAAGCAAATACAACCCAAGAAGTCGGCACAGAGAGAGAGAAAAGAGATTTTCCTTCAAAAACTGATTCTCTCATGCATGAGAACTTTCCGTCATGCAGACAATGACCAACACAACATCTTCTATCAACTACATTCTTGCACTTAATACTTAGTTGCTTTGTTGCTTTAAAAAAAAGATCAAAGAGTCCCCAACTTTGTCCTTCATCAATTTGCTACTAAACACTTCTCGAATAATCACTTTAAATATTCCCTCTTGTAGTAATAATCTCCAGTTATTATCTGCATAAACCAAAAAAAATAGCCAGCAGAATGACTTAAAAAATAAAAAGGAAGAAAAGCATAAGTACTCACCTTTGCCACCAATGTGTTGATAGAAATATTCAAGGCTCTCAGCTCGACTTCTCCGACTCATGAATTCAAAGATGACTAAAAAAGAGAACAGAAAAATGTGGTCATATTTCCTCAGATGAAATATTGTTATTCCATTAAACTATTTGAACTAATAAAGAGAGCAACTAAAAAGTATAAGGTAAAAAAAAAAATTAGTCAAAAATTAATTACAGTTGACAATGCTTCATCTAATAAAGAAATAAGTCAGGATAATATCACTACTACTACTATGACTAATCTATATAAAAAAAAAAAAAAATAACAAATATGATGCCGAACAATTAGAGGAGGATGAAACATGGGTTAAGGTTTTGATTTGACCCTCTGCCAGCTATGAGAGTTCTTATAGCTCCGTATGCAGAAAATGGACACGGGTTAGGGCTAATCTTGTTGTCTGTCACCTTTAAATTAATATGTTCTCTAGCTTATTATTATAAAATTACAATATTGCTCATTTTTCTATGAATTATTCAGACAGATATCCTCATTCCTGTTTCAGGTTTTGATATGTGAATTCTCCAGCCTTCTCCAGGTGTACATAACATATAGTAATTTTGAAATAATCCAAAATTCTTTACTTTCTGAAAAATAACTTTTCTCTTTTTTGCAACTCCATTGAAGAATTTTGTCACAAGTCCAAGTGAGAAACTTCAATGATGAAATTCTTTTAATTGTATTTGCAGGTGCAGCATAAATCTTTGTCACTCAGCTTTATAGATTGCTCTAAATGGAGTGACCAGAATTCCTCCAATCAGATGTGATGTACACTTGAGGAAAGCTACAGAACCCACCAGTCAAAACTTTGTGACTAAAAACCATTAGGAAACTGTTATTCCATATATTTTGGGGATTATTGTCTTCATAACACAATGTTTAGATAGATATCGTTCCCAACTTTTTTTAGGTATATTTAGTATCCGGATATTAAAGATGAAAACAATAATACAGAATATACATGGAATAATGAAAATATTTTGTCTCAAGAATTCAGAAAAACAAAGGTTCATATTTATGGAATAGAGAGGAACAGAGTCAACTATTTCAATCAAACAACACAAATTGGAATAAATTTCACAAATGAAATTTCACGATCATTTCCAATAATTGATGCTTCTCTCACTGAACGAGATTTGTGGCTGTTTTATAGTATCCTATGTACAACTGCCAACATTGTAGCATTATGACATAAACCAATCTTCCAAGTAGGGAAAAACCTACTCCATTGCCTTGAAAATCAGCAATTGAGATCCGGGATTTTTCCCTGGATTTGAATGCTGACCATAGGCAAATATGCAACTATCTCACCCCACAGGCAGGTCACATTGTGGAATAATGATTTGATTGATTTATAATCAATGGTTGGCAATTGTTAATCAGCATAATGAATTACTTGAGAAAAAACAGCGAATACTCAAATAACTGGATTTTTGAGCCCAAATCAAACCAACCTCTGATTTGGGAAAAATGATGTTTTCCTGGGAATTATTAAAATTAACATCACATGTACTGAGCAGTCATCTATATAAATCAAATTAATCATCTAGTCATTTAAATCAATTTGACTTGACTATGAAGAATTAATGAATGGATGGATATGGTTTTATGACACACTTATTCATCAACGCCGTAATTCTCCATATATAATACACTACCATAGATAATCTGCATCCCTCAATTAAGCTTCAATTTTAAATGAAAAATGCATTATCAGTGTATAATCAGTACTCTTTCTTTCTTTGATCAGATCGGCATCTCTGAAATGTTTCCCAGGAGTCGGAAAATATGAATTCTTAACTTGAGCCTCGCAAAGTAGTATATATTATTCATCCTCAAATGTATGCTAGGGATGAATGAGAGTAGTAGTATTGCTACTAAGGAGTATGACATAAATAGTCATTGTAGGTGGTGTAACTGACTATAAGCAGAGAGTAGGGAAGGGAGAAGTCAATTAGTTAGTCCAGAGATTTTTTTCAAAACTTTGAAAACTCAAGGACCCCTTCCATAAAAGAAATATTCTGGTGAATCCCTATTTTTAGCATTTGGTTTCTAGACTGTAATCAATGAACGGTAATAATAAACAGTTTTGACTTTTAAAAGTCATATTTATTCTTAATCAATCAAATAAATTATATCTATTTGAATTCTAATACATGGTACAGGTCTGTGTACAATAACTGTTTTCCAATAGCTGTATGATGGATATTATTTCTCTGTCACAAGATTCACCAGGTCATGTTTGAAGGGAACACTGCTGCAGACCCCTGCGGATTATTTTTCAGACCCCAGTTTCAAAATCACTGAGTTAGTTGAATAAATGAATGGCAATTTGTATTACCATATAAAAAAAGTCATGTACTTCCCTTGCGTTCATTTAGTGTGTTATATTGTATGGTGATTGTATGTGTTCGCATTTTGAAAAAAAATCATCATAACTGCTTGCATATTTTTATTAAAAAATTTTGAAAAATAATAAAAAATAATAAAAAAGGTAATTTTAGCCAAACCCATGTTTTTATAATTTTATCATGTTAATTATCTGAAAAAGTTGTGAATGAAAGAGTTTTTTATTGTCAATTACAGCCACTTCAGCCACCTGAGGAGTATATTTTCATTGATCATCATTATGCCAATGGTGACAGTCAAATGACCTTCTACATCCAACAAATAAATGCTAGTCCACAATTATGTTTCTGTAGATAATACACACCTGGATTTTTTAGTTAGAAATTTTCTGCAAATTATACACAGGTAGCAGCTATGTCTTCAATTAGACACCAAATTTTTCTCAATAGAATTCTAGTTTGCTGATATTGTCAACATGACCGAGTTGAAATTACAAATATTCACTTGTACACACCTTAGAGCGCTCAAATCATTTTATACAAAAATACAGAAAGCTTATTTGTTGATGATTCAAAGAAGATAAGTTACTGAAGACTCACAAAGGAATATTTGGAATCAAATTGCAAACCTTTTCTGAAAACCGGTTTCCATTCTTCTTTAACATGTCCAAATAAGAGTTGTTGACAGCATTCATAGAATTCATCGAAGCGGTCAAGAGAGTACAGCAGATGACATTTGTGTACAAGCAAGATATGATCCTGACCAAAAAAACAAAGAAGTAGTGTTAGAATTCAAAGGATTAATAATCATGATTAAAAACAAAAGAATTATAAGCACATAAATATGTGGGGTTCCAAACATAGAATAATGACAAGCAAGCTAAGTCTCACAGTTCATTCCAAGAGTCAAGTCCAGTTCTGTATACTTACCAGTTTTAAATTGATGGTATCCAATGTTCATCTTAATACTAGACCTTCAATATTTTTCTACACATGGTTTATCCCATTAAAACCATGTATTATAGCATTAACAAACTTTATCAACAGATATCCTTAGTAAAGCTTCAACTGTCACAGCATGATCTCATTTCAAATCACAGCAACACAACATGAAGAAATTCTTTTTTCACACACTACTGTAAGACAAACTTTAGTTGATCTTGATTCAAACTATCAAGTTCATTACATCTGATGATGAATCAAGGGTGAATCAAATCAAAATGCAACTATGATCAAAAAAAAAAAAAACCTTCACTTTATCAGCTGTAGATTGTTTATCTTAATAACGAAGTGGTTACAGCATCAGACAAATTACTGTAAAGTAATCTGATGGTTCTAGGTTCGATCCTAGTGCGAGACAGTATAACAATACTACTAATGCTAAGAGGGGAGTACGGTCGATATACCCATCGGATAAATAAAGGGTTCGGTTCGTTACTTCCCCACATCTACCAGATGATACCTGACAAAGGCCGTAGAGTGCAACGGCCGAAACATTGTATGAAAAACAACCAAGGTGAGGATGGTTCGAATATCAAAAGAAATAGGAAATAAGAGTATACAATGATTTTTTCTTCTTTATGTAATGAATCAATTATTTTTTTTAAGAAAATTTCTAATTTCTTGATAAGAAATTCTTCCGTGCAATGGCATTAACAAATGATTACACTGTCGGAAAATGCAGTTAAAAATATTCCATACAATAATATATATCAAATTAGCCATCAATTGTCCAAGATGGACAAAGTCCTGCAAAAGTTTGAAAATTCATTAACTATGAGTTATACAATCTAAAACAACCATCTCTCAATTGACATATAAATGCTCAATTCTTACAATTTTTTATGCAATGACTTCATCCATGATTCAGACATTTCAAATTTATATTATTTTAAATGATATCAATCCCAAACTAATGGATTAGTAGAGGCAGATCAATTGTTTGGTCACCAAATATGCCTGATCTAATCCCAATAGATATTTTTAGAGGAAGATTCATGTCATAATACTTGTCCACAAATTGAAACTGCATACTTTCAAAGAACTCAGAATGCAGTTCAAGTAATAACAGTGAAACATGCAATCAATTCAAAGAGTTTTTAAATTGGTTTGAAAAACATATCCACAATGATGTTGAGACTATGATGAAATGTAATAAAAACCCTATGAAGAATGAAACTAACACTTGAACTTCCATAAATCTTTTAGTAAATGGACCCATTATTTGTATATCTTCAGTCATTCAAATGTAAAACTGGTGCAATACTGACCACCCACCACTGTATGCTCAAATTTAAAGTTTAGTGTTGACTTACCTGTCTTATTTGTCCAGGCTCAGAAGGAGCTGAAAAAAATAAGAAATGATTCATTGAAATTTGGAGATTTACGGCTTTATAGTTCATAAGTTACACTGATTCTAACTTGAAAGTACCTCAATGAATTTCAATGAAACTGAAAATGTCTATGTTACACTAAATAATTAATAAATCTAAAAATAACAATTTATGATATATTTTATTCACCTTTTCGATCATTTTATAAGAAAAATAAGGATTATTAGATTATATCTTAGTTTAAACATTGGTTTTCATCTAAAATACATCCAAAACAATTCAAATCATTTTTTTGACAATCTAATTCATTTTTTATGTTCATGATGCTGTTACCACAAGATTTGGTCAATCAATTCTTCAGTCATTGACAGATGTATAATCAAGAAGAAAAAGGGAAAAAAAAATTATTTCTTCAGAAAATGGTTGCAACAAAAAAGTCACTAGTATACCAATCAGAACAGTCTATTTCAGCATTACTAGATACACAGACAAAACTATTACAGTCAACCATGTACATGGGCAGGGCCAATATATAAATCCCCCAAGACCTTCTCTGCCAAGCAAAGAAAACTGCACAACCAGAGAGTTCTGGTAACATCAAAAACACAAGTTCTATAGTCCAAACAGAATTTGGAATCTTAATGACTCTTCACAAACTTATAGACAATACATAAACACACAAGCACGTACATACATCTAGAGTCAAAACGCTTAAAAGATAAAATCATAATCATAAACATAAAACAGATAAAAATTTCAATTTTGAATAAATTCTTTCTAGTAATAACAAAAAACAAATTACACTATTTACGAGAAAGATCCGTCTCAAGTGTACAGACTTACCATATTTGACAGCGTATAAGCCCCACTCACCAATTTACCCCCAAAATGGATCAAAAAGATAAACAAGACCTTTGATGCCCAGACCCACACTGGCAGGAACTTTAAAGTTCAAGGAATAAACTCTCCTTTGAACACTAAAGTAGCCACATTTTGAAAGTCTGTAAACACAAGCAGCCAATTTAGCAGCAGTTGAAACATGCATTTTGTTTACAAATATTGACAGCATCTGAAACCCCAGGAATTGTGACCCACTGTCCCTAATCTGACTTAGGGGCACTGACCAAATACAGTACACATCATATTTGCTGTTTGTCAGTCCGTGTGAGTTTTATGCTCCCAGAATTATGGCCCTCTGTCCACAATCTGATGGAATGTTGGTTGCTTGGGCTTCTAGGTGTCAGTGTGTGAGAGTCACACACGAAGTGAAGGGGTCAATGTTCAAAGGCTTGAAAGAAAAGTCAAGGAAATGCATTTTTTCTCAATATTCCCTAATGAGATATGCCATCAAATATGGTAACTTCTTAAAAATGTCCAATCATTTTCGATGTTGTCTATTTGATAAACATTAAGACAAAGATTCTCATTTATATATTAGACAAACAGTATTACCAGGAACTGTGAGGGCCTTGACAGCATCAGGGGAGTTCCCAAGTTGTTGTTGCAGGGCTGAGAGTGAAATACGGGCACCATAGTGAGTTGGTGCAAGGTCCACCACTTTTTTATAGGAATTCACTGCATTCTCCAATTCTCCAAGACAATTCAAACATTCTCCATACTTTAACCAGACAGCCGCCTTTTTAGATTTTAAAATATAGAAAAAAGTATAAGAGAAACATTTTAACTGAAATAAAAGAGCTAAAAAAATATCTATAATCTAACTTTGCTCTTCTTGACAAAAAATACTACCACAAAACAAAAATAGGTATAAAGAAATCAGCAGATTGCACATTATTACTGATTAATGGAGTGTAGATCAATAAGTCTGTAACTAGACACGTGATATCAGGACCTGAAATCATCATCATATAATATTCAATTTATGTGATTAATGTTGACCGCATAATTACATGCATTGACAAGGAAGGAGATTATGTTGAAAACAAATATCTATTATATAAAATAAAAACTCTTTCCAACATTAGGCAGCATACTTATAGATGTACAAACATATTATCACAGTTCTCATCTGTAAATAAGATTAAAAGAAAAAAGATGTATAGAATCAGGAAAATACATTTTCTGCCTTCAAAATAACATGAACATACATCTACTAGAATCTACAGGGTCTGCATGATGGCTAAGGTAGTTGCATATTTTTCACTGATCCCAATGGTCAAGCCCAAGTAAAAGCCAGGAGTTCTAAAACAGATTAAAGTCAGGTAGGTATGCTTGACTTGGAAGATTAGTGCAACACAATTTTCTTATTTCTCTAGTAAATACCCACCACCACTGGATTGAAAATAAGCCCCAAGCTACAAAAAAGAATCTAGTGTTTTATTTATTTTTGTCTCGTTTTCATTTTTTTGTTTTATTTTTTGGGTGTTTTTTTGAGGGGAGGGGTCAGACAAAAGTCATTCATTATTCTTCCCTGAATCCAAGTCATATTACTGGTAAAATATCTATCTTTCATTAAAAATGTACTAATTTTCTGTGTTTATGAGGTGATGTACTTTTATTCAAGGACTGTTGCTTTTTACACTAGCACTTTTGACTGATCCGTGGCCTTCTCTCAAAATGTTCAAATTGAATTGCCTGAATTTAGAACAAATAAGCAAGCTTTGGAAAAAATTCAAGCAGGCAACCCACACAAAAAGTGTTTATTGATGGGGGTAGTTGACAAAAATGGCCGGAACAGTGTTGAGCAGGATTATGAAGATGAGAATTCCATTTGACTCTTAGTGTCTCCTCGGGCCAAGATTGTATAGGTACTACCACATGATACACAGAGCTCCCATTATATGAGATGCAAGTTCTTACAAATATAATCTGAAGGTCTGAAGAATGTATCAGCTGTAAAATGATGTCCTCCACCGTACTTGATAATCAGATCTATTTGTGTATGTCAGTATAGCGTGATGGTACAACAATAAACTGAAGACTACAAGTTGAAAATTCCATCGAAACTTGGCATTTATCAAGATGGACTGTAAACCAAAGAGGCTTGATGACAAAATACAAAAGAGACACATAACTTGAATTGCTTGACTTTAGGTATTAATAGCGCTTAAGTATTAAAGACCTTATTGTACCTATAAGCCAATCTGTTCTTTGGATTTATTAAAATGAAAAGCATGGGAGACAATCCATTTTGCATACACATACACACAAACTCAGACCTCAAACTAGAGGAAGTTGTCATTCAACAATGCCTCTACCATCTTAGCTAATATGGCTTTTGACGGCCATAGTCGTTATCCCTAATCCTACACCCATTGTATCTGTTCCTATTTTCCCCATGCCATTCTTTTTGTTGACTACATAGAAGAAGTTGCAGTAGAAGTATTACAAGTTGTCTCAGGTTTTGAGATTCAGTATTTCCTCTATTCCACAAAAAAGAATCTTACCTCATTGTATGTGCTAGAACAGACCAACACTGAGAAGAGAGACTTTGCTTCTGCGTAGAGAGCATTTTCCATGTAGGCCTCAGCAATATCTAAGTAGAGATCACCAACCTGTTCTATGTTTTCTTCAAATAAAGGCTGCATCAGAGGCTGAAATAGATGTATTTTTCTTCCTTTAAATCACAATACTATTAGATATCAAGGAATTATATTGAAATAACATTTATAGCTCATTATTTCGGGAATGGAGTTCAGTAGCCCTTGAGTATAAACCACAGTTCTCACGGCCAAATTTTTAGCCCTTCCGCCCATCCCCAAGGAAGGAGTGACCTATAAAAGAAACTGTTGTATTCCAATACAGGCTTTCCTTATTAGAACATAGGTGTTGGGGTCCAAGAAGCCAACCACTTTATAAGTGAGCCACTGCAGAGTGGGTACTGGCAATATTCAAGGGCAGGTGATAGATGGAAAATGGCAATCATCTATTGTAAGAAAACTGTGGGATGTGAACAAATAGACATACAGCTGGAAATGAATTGACTAATAACTATGTTTAGAAAATTGAAAAAAAAAAAAAAGAGGAAGAAAATTCATGAAAAAATTAATAAATCAAAGAGGGCAAAAATTCACAAGGAAAAAAAATAGACTAAGAAAATTCATGAAAAAGAAAAAATAGAGGAAGAAAATTCACTAAAAAAAAATAAAGGGAGAAAATTCATGAAGAGAAAAATGAATAAAAAAGATAGAAGAGGAAGAAAATTCATGAAAAAAATGAATAAAAGAGGAAGAAAATTCATGAAAAAAATGAATAAAAGAGGAAGAAAATTCATGAAAAAAATGAATAAAAGAGGAAGAAAATTCATGAAAAAAATGAATAAAAGAGGAAGAAAATTCATGAAAAAAAAGGGGGAAGAAAATTCATGCAAAAAATAAATAAAAGACGAAGAAAATTCATGAAAAAATGAATGTCAAAGAGGGAGGAAATTCATCAAAAAAATAAATAAATAAAAGAGGAAGAAAATTCATGAAAAAAAAAAAATAAATCAAAGAGGAAGGAAATTCATGAAAAAATAAATAAACAAAAGAGGAAGAAAATTCATGAAAAAAAAAAAGGTGGAAGAAAATTTATACAAAAAAGAAATAAAAAGGCTATGTAACAAAGAGTAAATACTTGATTGATACCTTCATTACTTACCTCAACTATTTTGTGGTGTTTCAAATGAATCATGCACACAATTAATTTGGCTCGAAGATCAATAGGCAATAACTCAGGAGCAGTACATCTAAAAGTTAAAAAAAATAATAACCAATAAACTTTACTATCCCAAGGGCACCAATCAGTTGGCTTTTTGCTCTCTCTATAGTCATCTCTTACTGAGAGTCCAGCCCATCTCCATATTTTTGCATAATTATCTAAATAATATCCTTCACTCTCGTCCTCCCTCTGATCCATGTTGTTCTTTAGAGTTACCCGAATACATATGTATATTATAAAAGAAAATATTCCTCTTTGGTATAGATAATTATAGATTCTTGTTTTAGTTGTCAGCACAATACTAGTATACCAAGTAAATTGCAGTTGCAGCTCTATCTGTGTAAATGGAAGTACTGACACTGGGTTCATTCATAGTCTATATCTGCTCTATTTGTTCCTTTCAACACGACAGTTATGTCGTTATTGAGTTTCAATATAATATAACACAATTTATAATCACACCACTACGTGTATTAGAGCCTCAAAGCAAAAATGATATGCAGTAAAAAAAAAAAACTAATTTTACATCATTAACCATCCATCATCTAGAGCTTCTGGTCAACTAGTAGAAAACACTTGACTCTGATTTAAAAGGTTTCTATATTTACTACACTGATACAATGATAAGGAATTGAAAACAATCTGCCTTTGTGTGTTATTTTCAACCAACCAGTTTGTGCAATCATCAGACCACAGTAGGCAGGTCTGATGATTGCACCCATTGACATAAAACACTAAGTCACTGCAAAGCACTGAATCATCTATGTACACTGTTTCATATATATATATATATAGATAGATATATATATAGATAGATATATAGATAGATAGATAGGGAGAGGGATATACAGAGATGGATAGAGAGAGAGAAGGATAGACAGATAGAGAAATAGATATATGTCTATATATATGTAGAAAGAGAGATATATAGAGAAAAATATAGTGAGAGATATAGATAGAGATATAGATAAAGATATATATATATATATATATATATATATATATATATATATATATATATATATATAGAGAGAGAGAGAGAGAGAGAGAGAGAGAGAGATAGAGAGAGATACAGATACATTTATGTATCTCTATTTCTACATATCTATCTCTGAAATACATAGATAGATAGAGAGTGAGATATATATAGGGATAGACAGATATACACTGAGGATTAAAAAGGTGTTAATTGTTTTTCCATTGACTCACTTGACTGGCAGCAGGCGACCATCTTGAAGACCATCTGGGACATAGAGGGATTCGCAGCTCCAGTTGAATTTTTCAAATTCAAAAACCACACCACAAAATTTCACCAACAGCTAAAAGAAATAAATATTACTGGAATAGAATTTTACATCAAAAGAATAAGCTAAAAGAGAAATTTCAAATAATGATATTAGAGACTGCAAGTGCTGTGTTACTACTCCTCCTAACCAACACAGTCATTTAGAGCCAAAAAGAAATCTACAGAAATAGGAAAAAATGTGTTTGAAATCTTAACATAAGTCAGAAGTGAATTCTGCTCTTTCATTCAATAAAAAGAGAAATAAAGCAATGCATTCTTTACCAAGCCCAAACATTACTTCTTTTAGCTTCATCTGTTACCCAAGTCTGAGTATCCAAACTAAACTAATGTCTTTTTCGCATTTCAACCCTTCATCTCCAACTTTTCTGGTCTCAAAGCCATATATTTTGTGCATAAACATAGGACTTTTCTACGCCGCTCATATAAGCATCACTTGTTCATTACGACTCACAATATTGATCCCCAGAGATCACATGTGAAACTGAGGTCAACAGAATACAAAATGGAGAGATGAACTAGACAGATTTAGAAAATACTGGCTCTGCGACGCCCATGATAGAGAATTGTGGCAAATCCTGGGGAGGATCTATGTCCAATGATGAATGATAAAAGACTGAAGATGATGATGAGTTCTCAACTTCCAACTTATATAATTTCAAAGCCACAAATTTTGGTTCCATATAGTAATAAATTATAAGCCACCCATAACAACATGATTTAGATTATGAATCATTCCCACATAGAAAATTAGAGCGACACTAATTGGATTCAAGTGTTCCAGTTGATTTTGCCAATCATGAATGCAATACAAAGCTGGGTAAAGGTGATACAAAGATCTTTTTAGCAACAATAATTCAATAACATCAAACTCCTCATCATCTCTTGATTGACATTTGCCACAGAATTTCTTGAGCCAATCACTATGAAGGGAATCTTGTCTAACACAGTAACAAAACAAACAAAAACTCATAGTGTCTGTTTGAGACATCGAAACAACTGGACAAAGTCTCATTCCTCAGTCAAGTCCCTCACAGGCCACTCCAACATTTAGTCAAAGAGCAATAGCATTCGACTTGGAAATAAATGTCGGAAAGCTGATTTTTCCATAATAATACTCTGATATAGTGATGATCAATCTATTAAAGGTTTCCTCCTTGAGCTTGTCCAAGGTGTCCATCAAATTAAAAATGCTTATTACTCGATTATTATTTTATCTTGGACAAGATTTCCTGACAGTTTTTAGTAGTATCAGGTGTGTGTGATAACATATCAAAAGAGCATTACAATCTGACTATTGGAAAGGCATTATTTTCAAGATGGTGTCTAAGATGGCCACAATGTAGGGATAGTGGTCTAGATTGCAAAGTTATACACACTCACTTACTCGATGTTGAAGACAGCCCACAAATAAAAACAATTCAACAATTTAATTTATCCGAAGCCATAATATAATTATTTATGTATGTACTTCAGTTTTTCTATCATTAATTCACCCATTCATTTTTATTTTTGCACTATTTTTGATATCAAGTGAATGAGTGTATTTTTTGCTTCTTGGTGTTAGGTTGAGGGCACAAATAGTGTGGACCCTCCTACAAAGCTATTGGTTTATTTTCTCATTCCATACTTTAATATTGCCTGTTGTACCATGTTAGGGTTAGGTAATTTGGGACAAAGTCATGGAGTAAAGATGCAAAAATAAAGCAATACTACTTAGCTCTGTAGGAGGGGATGCACACCTCTTTAGGGACCACACTACTTAACATGCACCAGGTCAAGTTGTAAGATTACTTTGAAATATTTAACTTTTTCTTTCCCGACTCTCATAGTTGTCATTAGTTTTAGTAAAGATTAAAACTTGAATATAAAAGAGTGAGGCTGATAAAATGCCTAAATCAAAGTTGGCCCCAGGTATGATCGAACTGAAAGGCAGCTTGGAACCTCACAGCCACCAGAGGATCCTAAGAGACAGGGGAGGGGGTCCAAATAGAATACTGCTTAGGGCCTCATGAAGGCTTGGCCCAGCCAGCCCTGACCTCAATCAATCAAGTGAGTTATTCAATTATTTCATCCTTCTTATTCAGATGCTTGTTTAGTCAGCTAATTAATAATTATTTGCACAAATTAACAGGACTGATTGGATCTTAATTCAATTCTGTTGGTGATTCCATTTGCCTATCATCATCATCATCCATCATTTAGACACCTTGTGCCTTCAGAGTGTTTTTGCATCTGCTGATAACATAATATTATCAAAAACACAAATTCCTTTTTATTTCTCATTTTCTTTTGTATAACTTGCTTAGGGTACACTTTGTTGACCATTTCAGACCTCACAAATCCGAAAAGAGAGTTTACAACAAAAAGGCATCAGATTTCAACAAATCATAGAAGGAGAGTTTCATAGGAAATTTCATATAAACCTGTACATTAGTTCATAAATCATAGAAATTTGGATGCTCGATACCAAACTTGTACAAATGACTCAGAGCAGCTTCAAGCTTCCTTATCAGCTGCTGATAGAACGAGTCAACCTTTTTATCTCCAGAATAATGTTCATTTTCTGTCTGGTCCATCATTCTTTCTTTGATTTCCATCAGATGCTGAGCTGGTTTGATGAAGAGTTCTTGAATACCTCCAAGCTTAAGACTGATAGTCCCGTGCTTCCAGATTTTTATTAACACATGTAACTGAGGCTAGATGGAATAAATAAACCATGCTTGAAATGATGTTACCAGATAGCCTTTCAAGTCAGAAGGTTCTAATGCTGACGATTCAGAGAATTATAGTACCAACTTGTAATTCCAAGAGGTCCATAGCATAACCTCCTTCTGGACATGTATATGGTACATACAGAGAGAAATCTCTATTATCTGAGCAAAACTGGCCATGAGTAATTTGTCAAAATAACTGATCCGATCATGAAAAAAATCATGATCCGATCATGAAATACTAAACAATAACGGCATCATGAAATCTTGTTCAGATAATCGTGGTTTTTCTATCATTCTAACATACTTGCAACTTGCTTTCTAATTTGAATTACATTTTTCATATTCAGGTGCTACAACACTATTACCTTATTAAAGGTCACCAAAAATCTGACTGTCTCTAAGCATATATGTGACAGCCTACCTCAAAAACCACATAATATAAACCCCATGAAATTTTCCGTGTAGCAATGTGAAAGGGTTTTAGCAAATCAGTTTTAGAAAATAACCCCGAAAAATGTTTTTGAAGGTGGTTTGATTTACATCCATGCTAAAATAGACTCATTTTTTTGCACCTGCCTTTTCAGATAAATCCAACGACTGCTGCTGAAAAACTGGTAAATCGGAAAGAGAGTGGGGACATTGTATCATTTAGATAGAGAGGGAGAGAGTAAGAGGAAGAAAAGTTTCTACTGTTCATAAAGAGCAGGTGTTAAAGTACATTTAACACCTTTCCAAGATCATTAAGGAAAAAAAAAACAAAACTATAAGTCATAAATATTATTTTGTAAAAAACCAATTAAATAAACACAATCTGATTTCCATCTAGCTATCAGTTTATTTTATTGATTTTTTTTTACAGCAATTAACCCGGCCTGTTAGGACAAGTATTTAGTCCAGTAGGAGGAATTTTATTATACTTCTTGTAATATACATTGTACATATGTTACAAGTGTATACATGTACATGTGTGTGTGTGTGTGTGTGTACATATGGATGAAAGTATAAAGACAAACATTTTTTATAAATAAGTTTACAGAAAAAACTGTGAGTTTTTTTTTCTAGATACTTTACTTGCTAGTTTGTTTTTTTTTAGGGGGGGGGGATCTGCTCATTCCACACATTTACCTTCACCTCACACATCCACCTATATGCTTCAACTTTTTGAAAATTGTCATGGTTCAAACTATCCTTACCAAGGACATTAACCTAATAATCTTGGGGGATCCATGTTGTGAGTCATGATGTCCATCGGTTGTCTGCCATTCTTGCAACATGGCCAGCCCACCGCCATTTGAGATTCATAATGGATTCTATGATGTCCCTGACTCTCATCTTTTCTCGGATGTACTGTGCTGTCTTGTGGTCTCTCCATGTGAGGCCCAGCATTATTCTTTCAAGTACACATTGCATGGTTCTCAATTCATGGGTCTGTCTCTTGGTTAGGTTCCATGTTTCAGCTCCATAAGTGACTAGTCTAGAACAAAACCAATGCACTGAAGCACTCAGTGAGGATCAAACTCACTACATTACAGAACATATCCTAATCAAACCTATCATGATTGGGAAGGATGATAACAAGTGGTCAATCTATAGTGATATGTAATTCATTATTGAAAACTGAAAAATATTCACCTCAAGTGACTCAACAAAGATCTTCTGGGAAATTTGCATTTCAAGGATTGTGTTGATATCTAGAGAAGAAAGAAAGAAAAAAACAATAACAGGTTTTATTCACTAGTTGTAGATTGATTTATTTACAAAAATATGTATTCTGAAATTAGAGAGAAATTGCAGGTTAAAAAATAATCTCGTGTATAAACAGCAGAGGTTCAAATAGTTGCAAAGAAGATGGCAGTCATTTGTTCAGTAGTGTCTTGAATGCAAAACAAACATCAATATGTGCTGGCATATACAATTTTTATTGTGCCAAGAACACAATCATCGAAAAATATTGTTAGAAGTTGGTTGCTTAAAGAAGACAGTAAAAAAACAAAACAACAAATGGTATGTTATGTTTTCAACATCCAAGTGAAGAGTGAATGCTTGCTCATAATTACAACCTTACATCAAGCATCGCACATGCCCAAATTTATGTCACCGGGTGGGCAATAAAACTAGACAGCATTTTAACACATACCACTTTCCACTGGAAACCAGTATTAGTTAGAATTAGAGATAAAGTTGTAACAAGTACCAGGCTGCATACCTCTCTCTAATATAAGACCTTAGCCAATTAAAAACATTCAAGAAGAATTTTACTAATGGTGATATACATTGGAATTAACTAGACGAATAAAGTATTCCTATTTCACAAGAGTTTCATTAATAAAACAAATCCTGGAAAACAGTCTCATAATGTCAACTGCCAATGCTAAAAAGCTTAATTTGTACCACTTGGATTGATGCAATTAGGAGCTAATGATATGATTGGCAATGAAGTGAGAAATGTATGGATCACATCTGCCGAATTTTCCAATCATCAATATTCTTATTCTTCGTTCTTGTTCCCACATACATAGACATCCATCTTCCAATCGCGCATCCCATCCTATTTCTCATCTATATACAAACAGGTTACTCGAATATTTAAAGCACTGATTCATACTCATCTACGATACTATTATTGAATCAACGTAGCCACAATCACCAACAAAAACATGGCGGTTTATGAATTCTTTCTATTTCACTTGTCTATCTATGTGAGTGCTTCAGCCACTCCTGAAAATGTTTTCCTCATTTCATTGAAATTATCCTTTTTCCATTTATTTTTAAGGTGAGCTCCATTTACAATAATAATCTATTGAGAACTGGATACATTTTTTCTCACCGCAGTATGATGTTGCATGCATTTTCGGAAAAGTTTGTTTGGAACAAGATAGAGAGAAAGAGTGAGAATAATTATTTAATTTTCATTTTTTTTTCAAATAAAAATGACATCTTTTTTTTGTCCAACTGGTTCTATGACATCTGTTCCCTATAAAACTGACAATGCCAGTCAGCTGCCTCTGATCTCATGAAGCTAATGTATTACTCTATGTAACCTTGTATCACTGTCCAAAGAGTCTGGGTGAGATAGGTAGAGAGATAAGTGTACAGACTTAGGGTATTGTGACAAAAATGAAGCCACCCAGCTACAGTGATTCATTTTTAGGCAGAGGAGGCAATATTCTTGGTTCTTTCTTGAATAAGTACATTATATTCTCATTGCATCTTCCAATGTCCAATCTTTTGAGTGTTAGTCAAGATATTAGAGTATTCAGAGCATTATTTCATATTCAAACCTTATATTTTCATTGTATCTTCCATATTCTCATCTACAATAATATTCAGTACATCATGATAAAAAGCAAGTCACTGAAGGATAAGTGCCTGCTAACAATATACTCAGTAAGAGGTTTAAATCCTGACAAACCATCTGTATAAAATTCAGAGTATTAAAATAAAAGGGGGAAAAAAATCCTACATTTAGGATGTAGTATGTTTTTTTCCAATTACCTTAATTTCCCATGTATAATCAGTTAACCCCAATTAAGCTTCATGCATACTCAGTACACCCTTCTTTGATCTGGTCAACATCTCCAAATATCAGAAGTTTACGAGTTGGAAAATATGAATTTAATCTAGGCTTCATCAATTAGTAATGTTTTCATCCTCAAATGTACGCAAATTATGAATATGTGAGCATAGCTATTCCATTATAACAGCACAATGGAAACATAGTAGCATAAAAATTTTAAAACATTGAATCACATGACAGCAATATTTAGAAATCATAACTTTGGGTTTTTAAAAATTGAAAGAAAACTTTAAGAAAAAAAAGTATGAATAGATTTTAAAAAATGCAAAATAAATTGAAAATCAGGAAAATTGAAATTACAATAATCACATCTGACAACTTAAAAAATAACAAATGTCAGTTGAATAATATATCCAATGACTTAAATACTCAAATGTAAAAGTCACTTTATGCTGATAACAAATGTCAGTTGAATAATATATCCAATGAGTCAAATACTCAAATAAATGTAAAAGTCACTTCATACTGATCATAAAATAATAAATGTCACTTGAATAATACATCTAATGACTCAAATACTCAAATGTAAAAGTCACTTCATGCTGATCAGGTAGACAAAAACTTTCATAAACAGACAATATGACACGACAAACAAGTGTGATTCAAAAGCTATGTTTGCAGAAACCTACCTTCAGAGGTGATTAAATTCGGGTAGCTTTTACAAGCTTTCTGCAGGGTGGACAAAGCATTGGTTAAATCGCCCAGTTCAAGATAGGCCTGTCAGAAGAACAGAAGGGCATCAATCAAAAAAGAAACATCTATAATGAATCACAAAGAGAAAAGTGGTCATGAAAACCGTAATAAGAAATGCTAACAAATTTTCTTCAAGTGTCAATTTTGTTAGTGATACAGGTGGAATTAGGAGACGATGATGGTCGTGAGAGTGAGAGATTAACCTCAACACATGATTAGGGGTAACTAGTTGAGGTAGACACTGATTCAATGAACACAGCAGAGCATATCCATGTGAAGTTTTTTTTTAGGCATAACTTATTATCATTATAACTTAAGGGTACATTGAAAGGCAAAATGAATGAAGTAAGTGATTTTTGATATCTCCCTTGGATTTAACTTATGGAATCATTTCATAGGACCTGAGAAGCCAAATGTGAATAAGCCCTATGGTTAGTTCTAGTTATCAGAATTTTGTGGGTGTGTGAGACTACTGTCCATTTTGCACATTGGACTAGAAATGAATCAGCATTGCTATTTATCTATCTATGTATATATATATATATATATATATATATATATATATATAAGCTATCTAATCCAATGCTTCCATGATCTAAAATTTATCCTCTTCATCTCCAAAACATTACTGATATAAATGGCCCTGAACTCAAGCCTAAGAGCATAGATATTTCCATCCACTGATTCATTTACTTTTTCAAAAGTAAATAATTAAAGTAAGTAATTTTTATTGCATTTGGTTCAATATGCATGGAGAAATTTTGAAGAATCTGTAGAACTCTCAAAAAGTTTTTGCATATTTACTACAATAGACTCCATGATTCTATCCTTCCCTAATATGCATTGCTCACAAACTTTACAACTTTCTCTGACGCCCTAGTTAAAATGATTCAACAATCAGAGTGGCAGAAATTTGTGAGTACGTGTCATGTAGATGAAAAATAGTTTTGCTTATATGTGGGTGTGTGTGTGTTACATTGATATGGCTGTGCGATTGACATAGTCGGTGACGACTGACAATGGAGTTCAAACTCAAAGGTCAAGGCTGGTTATATTCATTCCACATTAATACCCTTGGGAAAGGCATGAATCCATATGCCCCCCAGCCCAGCTATTGGTAGAATAAAAGAGGGAAGATTGGGTTCTCTAGCCATGGGAAGGCAACCAGGCTAGGAGAAGGACAACTCTGATTTGAAAACCAGGGAGTGAAGCCCCCTTTAAAGTGGTTTGAAGCCATATTGTACTTCCCTCTGACAACTGTTTCCAGATGTATCACTTTAACTTTCCTCTGGAATACATCAGCAAGGCCAATAAGGGGTTGGCCATTCCAGGATCTCCATAGACTTTGTCCAGCAAACGTCTGGAGACATGGGGTGAACCACTGTCTGTACAGAGGCCATCATATTGATATGAAATAATAATTTGTCTTATATACATATATATATATATATATATATATATATATGTGCGTATAATAATTGTAGAGACATTTTATAAGGAAACATGTATCAAACAGCATTGGATTTAACCAAGTAGCAAATCATACAATCAACCATGTAAATGAATAAAGAAATGAGCTTCAAATGGAACTCAAATCCATGTATACCAGGAAGCAGTCTTAACGCGACTCTACTCTACCAACTGAGTAAACAATACTCTTGGTGAGCAGGAGTTTGAAATAGTGCACTTAAACCACAAATCTCTCTACTCTGTGGTTGTAGGCATAAATATTTAGTCCCCATTTTGCCAACAGTATATCATTAAATTGGACAGATTATGTCAGACAGTATGTGATAATTGTACAGACATTTCATTAGGAAACATATCGACCAGTGCTGGAGTTAACAAAATACAAAATCAAACAAGTCATCTCTTCATTCAGTTACGAAATCGGCTGTTCAAGTTGCTACTCTGTTAACTCCAGTGATGGGCGATATATGTTTCCTAATAGTACGTCTCTACAATTATCACAATCTATTGGACATAAACTGTCCAGTCTAATGATATATATATATATATATATATATATATATATATATATATATATATATATATATATGCATGTATGCATAAGTTTGCATCTACAAAATATGCTTATAAATATTTGAACAAGCACAAATTCTGCATGTTCTTGCCCATGATTGCATTGTTTCCATATATGTATGGGTCTAGTTCGAGACTATTCAACTAACTAGTTTGGCAACTCTTCCAAATAACAATATTTGTTAGCCTTCTCAATCTCCTTGATTGATTCTGAACAAAATTTTAGCAGAATAGAAAAATACTCAGTTTAATTTATTTAATAATTTAACTCAATCTTTAAATATTTTTCCTGAAATACAGCATTGGGAACCACAACACATGCCTTATACTGATTGCAATAAAAAATTTCCTCATATAAAGCTCTTATCTACAACTCTTGAAACCAAGCAATACAGGCAATATTTCTGTCTGGTCAAATACTTATGACATGAACTGTATAAGTTACATGATGCAATGGGAAATATATTCTTGTAAAGTACAAATCAATTTTAGTCACAAAGTCAGATGCACTTCAAAATGTACACGAGGACAACCACTTGTTTTTGAACTTTTGTCGTAGTTGGTTTACTAAGCTACTCAGTCGACTGTCAATAATTGGAAAACAAGATGATTTCCATAATGTGGTTGTTTCTCATAAAAAGATGATATCTGTAAAATTGCTCCCTTCTGCGTGTCTCTTCAAAGACCAAGAATATACTGCTTCATATCAGCTTTGTGTCGTCTTCCTAATCAAAGGATTGTCCAATGAGAACAAAAGCCAGCCAGACAAGATATTTCCATTTCCTAATCTGTCCAAAACTTTATGATTGGCCAATCTGGCTACTAATAGTAAGAGCAGACTCTCAGGAGAATTGATACTCCCAGATAGAATGACAAGATAGATTCCTGTGGCCTTGAGCCATGAAAATGATGAATAAAAATCAGATACCCTTGAAGAAATATAAAAAACAGAATGGTCAGTCTCACCCGTGATGTATCTCTGGCCAAACGCCAATAGTCTTCTGCATCTGCTCCAGAGACAGTCATCAGTTGTAAAATGCTTTGGTAGCCTTCCAAGGCTTTGGTATGTTCACCGACCTGCTCATAGAGGTTACATCTGGCCCAAATGTAATCAGGATTAGAAGGGTCACATCGGATAGCTACAGAAAAAAAACAAAAAAACGCCATAAGTTTATTTTCCAAAATGGAAAATCATAATTAGTAGTATCATGGAGTAGATCATGCATACATGTGTACATTATATGTTATACATACACTAGTTACTTTAACTGATTCTCAAACAAGCAAGGGTAGTTGATTTTGGTAACATATATATATATATATATATATATATAAGTTAATAATTAGAAACGGGATTGCAGATGTACTCACTCTTCCACTTTTCCCTTTGTCTAGCATTGTAGCATGCCAGTGACAAGACAATGGTCAAGTTAACAGGCTATGGGACAGAACAGAGAGAGAGAGAGAGATGAGCCATGCCTTTCCCGAGAACATTATTGCAAAAATAATGTCCCTAGATTTTGTTTTCATAGCTGATGATTTCTGTACCATCCTGCTCTTTCTGAATATATATATGTTTATTTAGGTAGCAATCCTTTGTGAATGGATGTTTTGTTAAAGACCATAAACAAACTTTTTTGATTAATTTTTCCTAATTGACTTGACTTCTCCTCTTTCTTAGATAAAAGAAAATGTATATCTAGATTGAATATTTCTACTAGTATACATCAAATACTCATAGAGAATGAAACTATTAAAAAACAACAAGCATTCATAATTTTAGTCCTCAGATCTTGAAAATGAACAGAAGTGTAGAGGAAAGTGCTAGATTCCAAATATTTAAGCAATATTTACACCCATTGAATCCAGACATGCATTTTCTTGTGAGTAAATGAGAAAAGGTAATTAAAAAATATTCCTTGTCAATGATTTTAAACAGAATATATACATATATATATCTATGTATAAATATATATATATATATATATATATATATATTATACACCAATGAATAGAATAAGGCAGAGTTTTCCACCCAGAAAAATAAATGCACCTCCCAATAATGTTCTAAATAGGGATCTGAATAAATTGAATCATTCGCTAGAAGAACCCTAAAAGGGCAGAAATATAAACATGTCTTTTGAGGCTTCTTCAGGCGAATCATTCAATTTATTCGGATCCTATTTAGGATGTTATTGGGAGGTGCGTATTTTTTCCTATGGCCTTATTTTATTCATTGGTTTATATATATGTACATAAGCCCAGTTTCAAAAAATAAATGATATGTAGTCCAAAATAATATTGATATACTATATACACTCTATATAAAATGACAAACTATATGTATAACATAAGCTATATATTGAAACATAGCCAAAAAGGGAGGTGGTATTTGATCAACACTGCTGGAGTGCCATGTTAATACAACTGTTTTGTTTTTAAAATCCCCAAAACACTTACATGGTAAACAACTGATGATCCCAATAAGAGAAAATTCATGCATTGTACCATAATAACCAAGTATATGTAAAACAGGAGAAAAAACACTGAAGAAAATTACATAAATTGTATTGACAGATATTGGGAAATAAGAGACTGAAGTGACACAAAAATAATTTTGAAAAAGTTTTTTAATGCCAAGAGTTTGAAACGAGATATATATATATATATATATATATATATACAAGGCTGGTGAATATAGTGATTAGACCAACCTATTCACAGCAATGCTTGCAACAAAAAGAAGCTCAATTCTCTGAACAACTCTTAGAATGATGATAAGTCTAAATCGAAGAAGGTATCATTACACTTTCTGGCTTTTGTCACATTGGGATTTTCTGTGGTCTATAACAGGCCAGTGTACAGGGAAAGTAGACAGATAAAATTCAATATGAATTTATCTATCCAGCTATAAATATAATGTACCAATTAGCAGTAATTCCATCACTGGAGCTTTGATCAAAAGGACTCAATTTGGTAACAGTTACAGTGTCTCAAGATTTACTGAAAACCTCCCGATTTCTATTGTCGTAAACAATGGACATATGTAATGTTTCTGTTTTCTTCACATTTGTTGAACCACTACATAGAGACAGTAGGCCACACATCCATACAATGTTACATCATCAGTTACCAGGAGAAAAATGCTAAAACCTTCCAAATGTTATTTTTATTTGCATACATATGTGTACTAATTTAAGCTTTCTGTTTGTTTATTCATGCCCCTTCTCAGCAAAAACGATAAGGCACAATCTAATATTCTGCAAGTAGAATTAGGAGAGTGAGGTCAACTTAAAACATTGATAAAGTGAGGTAGACCTTGAAGGTTACCAAAGGTCATTTCAAGCCAATTTCTAGAGCTGTGCCATAATTTTGCACCAAGGATGTTGAAATTGAGCATATGGGTACATCTTCTCATTTCTGAAGTAACTGGCTAAGTCAAGTTGACCTAGGAGATAATCAAGGTCACCAGAGATCAATTCTGGTCATTTCTACTTAATTTTCCAAGTTCTTCACACCTACGTAACTGAAATTTGGCATGGCAATCAATTCTTTCATGGCCACAGAGTTCATGAATGTGATTATGACACCAAGTCATTTCTGGTCATTTCTAATGAAGTTTCTAAGTTGTTAGCCACAATATTACATCTAGGATAGAGAAATTTTATATAGAGGTAGATCTTAACACAACAAAAGGCAATGTGAGATTAATGCTGGAGGTCACTAGAGGTCATCTACCCAATTTTCCAAGTTGCTAACCACAATTTTGCACCTATGAAACTGAAATTTGAAGTAGGGGATGAATCTTTTCACAGCAAACATGATAGGCAATGCAAAGTTCATTTCAGTTAACCAAAGATCATTTCTATTCAACTTTCAAATTCGTGGGGTAAAATTATGAATCAACGATGCTGAATTTAAGCATATGGGTACATCTACAGATACTGAAAGTAACAGGCCAAGATCATTTAAGATCATCAGAGATAATTTCTATTTGATTTACCAGGTCCGGGGCAATAATTTCACACTTCTGAACTGAAATTTGGCATAGGGGTAAATCTACAAATCTAAAGTTGTAGGTAATGCAAGATTGACCTCAGAAGTCATTTGAGGTTGAACCTAGTTGACAGCAACAATTTTACACCAATGAAACTGAAATTTGGCACAGAAGGAAATTCTTTCAGGGACAAAGTATTCAGAAATGTGATTTTGACATCAGGTCATTCAAGGTCACCATATGTAATTTCTAGCAAATTTTGTAAGTTGTTGGCCACAACACTAAGCAATAACATCATTTAGTCTTTTTTGTGCATCACGATGTTTCTTCCATTAAAGCTTCTTTTTCATTCGTACATAGTGTAAATAATTTTTTTTCTCATTTGTTAAGTCATGTAGGAGGAAATACATCAAAGATATTTTACTATTTTGTAATATATCAAGTTATTTTTCCCCATGCAACACCAGGTATCACTGTTAATCTATTATTTATATATATATATATATAGATATATATATATATATACGTATCGAGAAATGAATATATATGATCTGATAGAATGATTAAAAATTGCGTTATATCATATACTCAAATAAGTTTCTATTGGATATAATACAATTTATAATCATTCTGTTGGATCATGTATATCCATCTCTCAAAACATAACTGTCACACTAAAAGAGATAAATACACCAAGAATAAACGAGACCAAAATTTGGTGCAAAAGTAGGGGCCTTTGCATTATCAGCGGCTGTTTAGCTCAATGGTAAGAGCATTGCAACATTGAAGCAGCTACCGTATCGGTCACAGGTTTGATTCTTTTCTTCAATTGTTTATTCTATTTACGTTGTTAATGGCGAGAGATACATTAACCATATGATGACTAGAAATCATCTCAAATGAGTTTCTATATAATATAATGCAATCTATAATCATATATATATATATATATATATATATATATATATATATTTTATATACACACACATCCTCAAAACATTATCCTAATGATGTGAATAAATTGTAAAAATAGTCATTTGTTTATGAAATATTGATTATCTACCATTGTTTTTCAGAGTTACTTCCAGCCTTTATGCTTTAGAATTAGAAACTTCATCTTCAAAAATAGACAAAAAAAAAACACGGATAAAACAGAGGTAACAAATATTCAAATTGCTTCTGTTCTTTCTTTTTGTTAGGCAGGGTGAGTTCATTAAGAAAGAGTGTTGCTAAGGGCCTATCACAGACATCATAGATCTATCATTAATTGATATATGCCAGGAAACAGAGAACGAGTAATTACCTTTGCTGTAGCAGGCAATAGCCTGACGTGGATTGTTAAGTTCTTTGGACATGTGAGCCAAACGAGCCCACTCTTCAGGATCATTAGGCCATAAATGAGCAGCAATCAAGTACAACTGGAAAACACAATCATACATTTTCATTAATATTCGGAGTGATGGGTGAATGGGGTTCCATCAAAGAATAATCAACAGAATTTCTTGTTAATCATGAAAAACGTCAAGAGTATTTCACAAACTGTTACTACGAATTTTTCATATCTCTTGAGCATATGCTATTCATTTCATAAGAAACATTTGTTATTTGTTGGACAATTTGGATCAGTATCCTCATCTTTGTTGTTTACATCATTAAATTTCAGCCGTTTGGCTCTCTGAAATTCCTCAAATACATGCCACATCTGGTTACTTTCAGTTTTTCTTTGGAATCTTCAATTCTACACTTCCTCACAGATCCGAACAACTAGAATTTATCTGTAAATTTACAGCCCCCGGGGAATCTTTGCTTAGATTAGCAAAGAGGAAAAGGTCAACAAATTTAAAATTTTTAAAATTACCAGATGCAAAGAGCACTTGACAAAGGCTGAAGAGTACATCAGTCAAAACAGAGGGAAAACAAAACCAAATTGAGGATAGGAGTCTGAATTGACCAATGACAATAACCCACTTGAGAACTTCAGACAACACACAAGTTTTATTTTCTATGGCAAATTAAATGCTGTCTTTGATAATGTACAACTTGTTTGAGTTATTCACAATTTGTTTTTAAGATAAATGATCAAAATGACCAGAGAACAAAATTTTTAAAATTATATTTTTTTAAAGATCTGAACGTTTAGTTATTAGCAATGAAAATATTTAAATGATACCTATAATACAAAAAAATTGTTGAGAGAGAGAGAGAGAAAGAAGGGGGAAAGTACAGAAAGAATTCAACTTACCTGTAAAGACTTTTCCAGGTCACCCATTTCTTCATACAGCATGCCCAAGGTTTGGAAAGGTATAATGGCTTGTGGAGCTGAAAGATGAATTCATAGGAAGTTGCAGTGAAAAAAAGAGAAATCTTTCAAGGATTACACGTCTGAAGAAATAAACATAATGTTAAAAGAAAAACATTAGCCTGATATTCAAAAGAAAGAAAATAAAGCCAATTTTCCAGCCTTGTTAATGATTCACTTGTTTGAGCCAAGTTTGAGGAAAAATCATGTAGTGTATCAATCTCTTAAAATCAGGCACCATTGGTAGGAAATTCAAACCCTGGCATTTGCAAAGATTCAAACCCTCTGTTGAGGTGCCAAACAAAATTTACGATTGATATGTCCACTCAAGTCTGTTCAACAACTTAAAAGACACAGAAAAAAAAAAATTTGATAGTGATAAAATGTTTTGGTGAACATACCAAGACGTATAACTTCCAGGCACATGTTGATGGCTTCCTGGTGATCACCACGAGCAAATTTCAAGTTAGCTTCACCCATCAAACCTTGCAAATGTTTTGGCAATTCAGTTTTCTTTCGGCGCTAAAAGATATAAAAAGAAACATCATCTAAGCCATTTTGGTCACTTAATTTATTTCATGTAACAACAATTATTCTCATACTAGAAAAGAGGCTTTTGAATTGATTATCTGAAACAATAGGCCTTTATATTCCATATAAAAGTATTCTGACTAAATAATGATTTTTTCCAATAGGACAACAAATCAAAACTAATCTTTGAAGTAAATTTCAAAATATTTTTCTCATCTAAATACTCAACTCTCCATGCCATCTTAAGATCTATTACCATAAAAGTGAAAGAGATCTCATCTCACACGGGATTCAACGAACAACTTTTGGTAGTTCCTGTAGATTTGAAGTCCTCTAAATTTAGTTATCTTAGAAAAAAATCATTGCTTTAAACATTTTACTCTGATGAAATTAGAAATTGTGTATTTTAGTTTAATGTAACAAATGGATATATGTTGAGATTGACCAAAAGCATTTAAGATCCTTATCACTTGTCTCTTGGAACATTTCAATATTATACGTGCTTACACCCAAATAAGTCCATACCAATTCTTTCTTCACTCTAGAATCAGGTTGATGCAAAAATAATCACAGTTTTTCACCACTTTAGAATCAATACATTTTTGCCAACTAAAAACAAGTCCATATAGTCCAGAAGCAAAGAATTCTGGGTTTGTGGAAGCAATGAATTCTTTGAAGGTATTTTCAGCGGCAGCCTGATTGTAGAAGACCTTCTCTTACTGGAATTGGTTGAAATGGTTGAAAAAGTGGTAGTCAGTTGAAGAGAGGTTTGGTGAGTAAGCTTAGTGAGGTAGAATTTTGTAGCCGAATTTGTTCAGTTTCTGAAGGGTTATTCGCATGACATACAAGCTTTTTTGCTTTCCATTCAGGGTCGATGGTACTAATTTTGAACAACTGTTGAATGGTCAACATTTAGTACCTCTACAACCTCTTCAGTTGTTTCACATACAGCCACCTCAATAATGGCCTTCAATTGGATGTTGTCAAAAGACATCTCCATTTTCAAAGCACTCATCTCCATTTTGAAATTTATAGAACCAAAATGGAACTGTACATTCATAGATGATTCCCTGGCCAAATGATTGATATTGCAAGCAGTTTCTGTTGCTTTACATCCTATTCTGAGCTTAAACAACAAAATTGCTCAAATTTGCTCTTTTTCCATCTTTCATTTGACAACCTCCAATAAACCAGAATATATAATAGACAGAAAATGTTCAGCTTAAATGAATAGACAAGATTCACATTTTAAATTAGTATATACCACGAACATTGTTGTTTATTTTTGGAATAAACAGTTTAAAAGAACAAAAACCGCAATTATTTGTGCACCAAACTAATACATCTATTAACTTCCTGTTTGTCACACATGTATACACATGAAAACATAACCAACATACATAGGGATCAATTGATATACACTGTGTCAAATAGAATAATACTGAAGTGATTTTTATAACACAATGGTTCAAGATGATAGTACTTCTATGAACCAACCAAATTGCCACACTAAAATACAATAAAATTACTTACCTTTTTCATTTTTTTCTTTTTCCTTTTACCTAAGAAAAAATTCAAACAAAATGAAAAAATAAATCACTATATATGAAAAATATTTCAAGGATGGAGATTTTCCTGATCAATGTCGAATTTAAAGAATGATGGCGAAAGGTTTAAATTTCTTTCTTTAGGGAATCAATTAATAAACTTAATTACCATATTTTTGCTCTTTTTTGAAAACTTCTCTCTCCAAGTTGAGTTCACAGTAATAAGTGCCACAAATTCTATGCATTTTAAAACATTTCAAGCCTCCCATTCACAAGTCTGCTACTCTACCCCTGTAGCAAAGCTAAATGCCAATAGTTTTAGATAAATGTGTTCCGCAGCCCTACATAAAAAACTGCTTGAAATATAATAAAAATTTCAAACATAATTCTGTTAAATAAGGTTCCTTTGAAAAAGTGAATTCTAGGATACAAAGAACAGTTAAACATATGATACAACTCAAATCAAACCAGGAATCTTATATTACAAAATAGATAAATACATTATCACAAAGATGGGATACAGGGCTATTGGTCCCACTTTTTCATATAGTCTGAATTTATTCATTCACTCTAAAAACTGCCCAAAAGTTATTCATAGAGTTATATTTAGTCATATTTGTTCAAATGAGCGTGACATTCTTTGAAACATAAAACAGTTCAAGTTTTGATGTGAAAAAAAAGTTTAAATAATTTAAAAGCCAATACAATTTGTTGACAGATATCTCTAACATTATTTCCTGACAGTCACTTTTCTGTGGCAATTTTTAAAGATGTTCACACTATTAAAGCTATTACTATGATTTTATTCTGAGTAGTTTTGATTGAATAGTCAATGTAAAAATTAAATTCCACTTAGGGCTCAATGGTTCTTACGGGGAGCTGGACTCCACTCTTCATCCTTGCTGTCCATATCCACTGCATTTTCACCAGCCTCCTCCTCTTCCTCTTCTTCTTCCTGTTCTGTGGCCCCAGGTTCCAGATCATCACCATCTGTCTCCATGCCTCCTTCTCTAGTGGTTTCGACCTGATGAAGATTGTCCATCTCAACACTGAATTCATTGAATGTGATTTGCCCTAAACAGAAAGAAACAAATGAAAAAACATGCTTAGATATGGAACACAATGAATGCGATCAAAACTTCGACTCCTTGGCTGAAAACGGCACTCAAGTTGTATATTCATTTGTGAGCCATCAGTATATCCTTGATCTTGCTAATTACTTCCAAATTTTCAGTCTTTCTGGCAAGAAATAACCAATAAATACATCAAATATTATCTAGTAGAATGACAGTTAAGTGTCATTGTTATTTGCTGAAAGTTTATCATAGTACAGTCTGTAAATCAAGGTGTTGAAACAAAAAGTGATTATCAAGAAACAAAAATAGCAGCCCTAATATCTACATGAAAAAAAATTCAAATGGAAGAAGCCATTAGTGAAGTGGAAAAGGCAAGCTCAGGCAAAAGTGATGAGTATGCAGTTGATTCAGATTCCTCCCAGAGAAATTACAAAGGGTAGAGAACATCAGATAAAAGTGTGTCAGGTGAGGAGAATACTTTATCTTTGTTCAATTCTAGCAATTTTAAAAGAACTTTTTCTTCAATTTTGTGCTAGAGACAATGTTACAAAGTTACAAGTTAATATTACATTGTGTAACTCAGGTGTCTTTAATTTGGGGCTAAAAATTATATGCCGGAGAGGTTAGTGAAAGCCTGTAAGATTTTTTTTTTCAAATGTAACTCGACCACCAGTCAAGTTAGAAGGAAAGTTTACTTGCCCAAAATTAATTCATTTCAACCCATCCAAAAAGATAAAATATCGTACATATTATTAATCCTTCATTCACTGCATGCTACATTAAATATAACAAATAACATTAAAAAAAAACCTAATCAATTGTATAAAATTGATTATGAAAACAATGCATTTTCAATTGAAATAATTTTGCTATCTTGAATAATAATCTACATGGAAAAATATCCAAGCCTCATTGAAAATCATCTAAACCTATCGACTTGTAAAACAATTTCTTATACCTAAATGCAGTATGAAATATCTTAGTTGGCAATTCTGACTATGATCTCTTTGCTTTACCTTTCCTGCTTGTCTACATCAAAAGAAGACCTTTCAAGGCCAGGTGAACAAACTTTGCAAAGAAAAAAGCTTACACACAGGGATAAATCAATCGTTGAAGTTTGTAAGACCAGAAATCTATTAGAGTGTTCATTTCTACTCAGTCCGCCTCTGATAACAATTTAGTTGAATATTTTCTTAGATTAAAAACATACAATAAATGTGATAAAAAATTTTATTTCTTTCATCTTGATCAACAGTCAAGAAAGCTGAGAAACTTACTTGCCTAAGAGAGAGTCAAGCTGAGTGGCCGAGTTAAATCTCACAGGCTGGTTATTGGTTAATTTTTTTTTTTTCTTGCGAGGGTAGCTAGAGGGTTAAATCTTAGCTTGCCAAAAAATGCTGATTAAAAAAAATAAGTGTAAAACTATGTTTACACAGGTACTTTGCAATAGAGTAGAGGTTTGAATACTAGTATTGTAGATCTTTATTACCACAGTAAGTTGATCATTATTCTATGACCATTAAATAAGCTATGAACTCACATCCTTTATCCTTGAGAACCTACAAAATCAAATCTTGCATGAGCTTAATTTCCAATCCAGACCACTTATTTAACACTCATAGAATAAGAAACTTGGAGTTGCAATAAAAAGTAATAGAAATATAAAAGAAAGCTAGTCAAAAAATCAATAATAATAACAATGCTTCAGCTACAAGATTCATAGACTATCACATCTAATATTACAAATGAAATATCATGTTAATAACAACAAAGATAAAGTTACTCATCTGAATAATACATGGAATCATGAAAATACTTGATCTCAGAACTACAGAAAACAACTACTTCAAATTGAAATAGGTTTTTCCTGACATCCTTCAGAGATGATCGTGAATTTAATAGTTTGGAAAGGATAGTAGGTAAGTAACACGTGCACATCATTACATTTTTACTGTTAATCTACCTACAGGACTTACCATTCAGAAACTTCAGGGTCAAGTCAGTATTGAAACCCGAGAGCTTTACCCCCATTGCTTCAATCGAACCCTCTTGTGTTCTGGTGGCTGAGGCGGGTTCTTCAACGGTCTTGGGTGGAGGAGTTATTTCAGGTGGTTTCGATGCTCCACTTGTCGAAGGAAGACAAGAAGACATTTCTTCATCTTCTTCATCAGAGCTGACCAACAGATCCCCAGCCTGGAAAATAAAACTTTACCAAGTCATACAAATACTTTACATTTAAACTAGAATGTTCTGTTCTTCTTTGGAGTCAGTTTAAATGAGGGAAACTTTGTTACAATACAGGTAACAACAATACTGTTCAGTATCTGTGATATGTATCCAGGTTCATTTCTGCATCTCTTGTAACCATAAACAAATTCCTAGCAGCACCAAATTTTTGTCCAACTCTAGTCCAAGTCTGGAGTTGACTTTGTTTTTCTACCATAACAACAGCAACAATCCTCACCTAATTTAGGAGAGTAAACTCCAGTTTGTTGGTCCCATCATTAAACCAAACCAATGTATAGAATTAACACTTGTGATTTGAAATTACAACCAAATGATTAACATATGCATGAAAAATACAAAAAAAAAAAAAATCAACAGAAAAATACCTCCCAATCAAAAAATAATTCCTGAATCCAACACAAAATTTAACCAACTCTTTCTTACCTTTCCACAAATTTCATCGAAATTCATAGAGTATTTTTGGAGATATATTGAGGAAAGACAGACGGAAAGGCGCAACCAAATACATAAAACTCTCCAATTTCATTGGCGGAGGTAATGAACATTTCCCTACCACGATACGGAATCACAATAAAGTGAATCACTAACAGTGAAAGGCTCTCTTCCAACAAAGACAAACTGACAAGTCTTTCATTTCTAAGAAAATTTATGCAACAAATATGCAAGTGTTCCATTCAAATAAATGAGTACATTTATACTAAAAAATACTTGTTGATAATTACTTATTTATCATATATACAATACAAAAGTTGCAGTACATCTTCATTTGGAATGGAAGCGGGACTAAGTTTTACACATCAGCAACCAGGTTTGTTTAATATATGTTTATAGTACACAGTATCTCTTACAACTATCAATTACAAATTCTATCTCTCATATAACTATGGTTAGAAAAAGAACCAAGCAACCAGAATGAACTCCTCAATTGATTATATCAAGTATCAGAGTTTGTTTTTTTTATTCTTTTCAGAACATCACGGGTTAACTAATTTATGAAATAATATTTGATTTGGGACTGAATCAAAAATTTGAGTATCCATTAGAGCAAAAAAAAGTCTATGTTGAACTATTGTGCATGTGTAACACTTTCCAATGAGTGCACAGATTCTACACTCTAATTCCAAGCAGAAATGCCAGAGAGTGACACTGTAATCCAAGGCAGAAGTGCTGATCCATACATAAATAATAATGTCCCTTTTGACAAGTATACTACATACAATGTATGTGTGTGCATGTGTTTGTTTTATCAGTATCAGTGCAATGAAACAAACTCTCACCCTCCGCAATTTTTTTTTTCAATTCTCATTCATTAGGGTCATGTAGAAGTGCAAAACTATTATTAAGCTTATATTCATCAGGAAAAGGGCAAAAAGAATTATAGGAAGATTTCATTAGATTAATTGCCCAAATGTTTCATTAGGTTCGTCGAACACAAAAATCTTCATGTTCATCTCATTTTGCCAAAAATTTTTCTCCATGTATTCATGTTGTAATAATATCAAGGTGAGGCTTCAAAATGCACAGATTTTGAACATTGGAGCTAAGGCCACATGCTGAATTAGCAGTAAATGGAATTGTGGTAGCATAAATATCTTTTTTAATAAAAATCAACTCATGACATAAATGCAACCAAGAACATTTAAATCTATAGGAAGAACATCTGAACATTTATTGTTCAATTACCTCCCTTTAAGTCATCAACTTTCTTTTGTTAGAATTTGATGCTGTTACTGTTTTGCTGTAGTATACATGCACTAAGCAGCATCTGTGAACTTTTACATGATTTTTACTATGTATGCAGAGAAATATTATTTTACAATTGTTTTTTAAATTTTTATAAACAGAGAAATTTGACTATTGATAATGAAGTTTTATAAAGCAATATAATGCTGCATTTCATGAGAGAAATGCTTCTAAAATAGATTCACAAGCAATTATTTTTTGCTGTGAAATAATCACCTTTTCCTACCCAGAACAAAAGATCACTACAATAAAATGCTGAATCTTTCAGGTTTAATGCCTAATTTTTTATCAAGAAATGGAGTCAACAAACATAATAATATTTCTTTTTTTAATCTAAAGTCATCTGAGTAGTAATTTATGACATCTAAATGCAGCCAAGAACATTCAAATCTAGATGAAGAACATCTGAATATTTATTGTTCAATTACCTCCCTTTAAATCATCTACTTTTTTTATCACAGAATTTGACCCTGTTACTGTCCTGTAGTAGTATGACACCTGTACTTGAAATTATTACAACATGAACACAAATAATACGAAACAACTAAAAAATTTAATAATACAATATTTATGTACTGTTGTAATTCTTTGAATGAGTCTCAAACGCCCTCATAAAAATTAACTAAAAAAAAAAAAGCTAAACTACCCAAGCATGAAGCATTTGTTTTCTTACATGCAAATTTTATTTTTGAAACAACAGCAAAAAGTCAGGGCTGAGTTTTGCATTATAGGTTCAGTGTAAATAGACCCCCACCTCGTATATAAAAAAAAAAGTAACGTAACTTCAGAATTTTTGCCACACACATTGCGCTTGATGAGAAACTATGGCGCAAACCAGGACCCAGTTTTACATTATAGTTGCATCGTAAATAGAACCCCCTTGTAAAACCTGATAAAAATTTTAGAGCCCTTTCAGCTCAAAAAAGGGGTAAGACAAGATAATACCAAACTTTTCACAGCCTGCCTCAAGATGATCTTCAGAAGACTAGACTGGGAGAATAAAGGAATCAAAATAAATGGCAAATATCTGAACAACCTCAGATTTGTAGACGACATTGCCCTTTTCGCAGAGAACCTACACAAACTCCAACTAATGCTAGATGAGCTAAACAAAGAAAGCAAAAAATTCGGCCTACACATGAACTTGGATAAGATGAAGATCATGTGCAACAACTACATCAGGGATAAAAAACACTAAGATCAAAATCAAGAACACAGAGCTGGAAAAAGTAGACCACTACATCTACCTAGGACAACGAATCTCCATGAGACCCTCAAAAGAAGGAGAAATCAAGCAAAGAATCACCCTATGATGACAAGCCTTTGGCAGAGCAAGCTCAACCTTCAAAAACAAGTCGATCCCAATAATCCTAAAAAGAAAAGTATATAATTAAAACATCCTCCCAATAGTCACTTATGGAGCTGAAACATGGAACCTAACCAAGAGACAGACCCACAAATTGAGAACCATGCAATGTGCACATGAAAGAATTATGCTCAACCTCACATGGTGAGACCACAAGATAGCACAATACATCCAGGAAAAGACAGGAGTCAGGGAATCCTAGAATCCATTAACTCAAATGGCAATTGGCTGGTCATGTCACAAAAATGGCAGACAGCTGATGGATATTGCGACTCACAGCAAAGATCCCCAGAGATCATATCCACAACCAAGGCTAGCAGAGTATTAGATGGAGAGACAAGCTAGACAAATTCAGAAAGTGCTGGCTCTACGACGCCCACAATGGAGAAATGTGGCAAATCCTGGAGAAGGGCTACATCCAACGATGGATGTTAAGAGACTGATGATGATGAAGAATGTGTTCTGACTTAATTTGGTGAGAATCAGTCAAAAAATTACACTCTGGAGGCGTGCATAGATACTGAGTGTTTGGATCTGCTAACAGAAGAAAAACCAAATGACGTAATTTAAGATTTTTACCATGCTATCGACAAAAGATAAGTACACTGTTATAGTCTGTACTTGTTTACAACACTTTGATGGGCAGTACACTGACCATCATCAGGCAGTAAATGTGAGAAGAGTGAGTGAAAGATACTTAGATCAGATTCAAATATTTGCCCTACAAAATTAGAAAGAACAAGCTTGGCTGCGTCGGGGTCAAATTCCTTTGCTCCATCAAAGTCTAAAATGTAAACAAAACAAAATTCATTTCTCCGTAGATTATCATTCAAAAACTACGAGTCCCATTTTAACTCCTTTAGTAGTAGTTCCGGTAAATGGGATTTTCAAACTTTGGCAAAACAAGTGGACCAGGGTTTGGCTCTGAAAGTGGGAGTGAATTCGTCATCAGCTTCTACCTGCATCGCTGTTATTCGTGTATGACGTCACTTGTTTTTTTATCTGATGATTGTGATTGTGATTGTTGTTTACATACGAAAATAAAGTCAAAATTCAATAAAATACTGCACGTTTGATATTTACACTATTCTTTCCTAAGAGAAGAAATAAACCAACACACCAAACAAGACGGGCTGTTGCGAAAAAAAAGTTTATTGAAACAAAAATATTTTATAGATCTGTGATCCCTGGTTATTTTGTTAAAATGTAAATAACGGGTGTCAATCATTTTAATGTGAAAGAGAAAGAGCATAATAGAGAGATTGTTACAAAAAAAAATGTTTATAAATTCTTAACCCGTATCTTTCATACCTCGGAAAAAATCTTTCCAATTTTTTTACAGTATCAATCAACTTTTAGGAAAAGGAACCGTCAATAAAGACATCTTTTTTTAAATACACGTAAACGAATACAGATCATTGCTAAAAAATGGACTTACACTGGCATCGGTTCTAATTTTCACAACAACCTACCTGCTTTCTCACCCTAACACTAAGAGCCTATCAACAACCTGAATGGTTTCAACCGTAAATTTTATTTTCTTAAGGATTCTTCCTGTAATTCATTCATTCTTTTCTTTAGAAAATGGGTGGGGGAGATTATTGCTCTAAAGATACGAAATATTATGCGTAATAATACACAAATCAGTCAAGTTACAAACAACAACAAATCCATACGATCGTGTGTCAGGTCGTTGCCGGTGAACACAAAAACTAATATCAAGTCAAATCCATGTTAATTCGATAAGGCTATCATCATCTTTGATTGAAAGTTGAAGAATAAAAACAGTTACCTATTACACGGACCCCGTTAAATAAGATAACAATAACATCTTTACAAGAGACAATAATATTCACGAATTCACGTGCGTGAAGCAACCCAGGGATGCTAAAGATAATAATTTCATTCTATGCTCAAGTTTTGAGAAGGTGGAGCAGGCACGAATTCAGAAAGATAGTTTAATGCGTGATACCTGTTTTTTCATCTGCTTCCATCTCATCCATTGTTCGGCAGAAATCTCATTTTCCAAAATTCTAAAAATTTGGTTGTCTAAATTGCCAGCTTCGCCAGCCATGTTTACTTCGGCTTTCAGGGCAATCGTTTTCTAACTCTTATTAAGAAGAGTTCCACTTCCAAACCTTGAGTTTGTGTCTAGATCTAGACATTTTTGGGTACATCTAAGATACAAATCTAGATACTCATAAGTGAAATCTAGATAATCGCGCTACTCGAGTTAAACGCTTTCACCGTCATCAACTTAGATATCTTATATCTAAATTTAGATGTTTTTGTTGCGTTTAGATATAAGAAATTGCTTTTAGATATCAGACATCAGGTTAGATATTTTTTTAATAAGGCTCAGAAATATGGATTTTTTTTTCGGCAAAATTTCGATATTTTTAGATATTTTATCCTAAATCTTGATAATAAAAGTAAGTAGCATAATGAATTTGATATGATTATTCAATAGAATTTTTAGTATTGTTTTTTTCTTCATATTCTGATAATGAAAACCTTCTTCAATCATGATGGAATAGAATGTCAAAAGACAAAGCTGGATTAGATTCACAAATATCAAACAAGATGATGATTATAACGAATATATGAAAAGAAAAAAAATCAATCGAATAATGCCATGAAAAAAGCCAGATATGATTTTGTGTGGAAGCTACCCAAAGAATGTAGAAAAAACTCGAAATACACATAGAGGTACATAAAATTCTCTGACAAAGTCAGAGGCTGAATCCCGAACCTCAAGAAAAAGCACATTATTCTCACTACTACTGATGCTGAAATAGCAAAAGTTCTGAATGAGAAGTTCTATAGTGCATTTACCGAGGAAGATATCTCCAACATATACAATGTACCTTACAAAGAACTAGTTACAAAAGCACTGAGAAACTTCACCGAGACAAAGAACGATGTGAGGGGCAGTTAACAGAGTAACTGCATTCACCAACATACACTTCCAACACACCCAACATACCTCAAATGGAACTAGGAACCAATGCACTGAAAAACTTCACCCTAACAAAGACCGATGTGAGGAGCAGTTAATAGAGTTACTCCCAAACATCTCCATCTGTTGATGAGATTCACTACAGAATCCCCAAAGAATGAACTACTGAGATGAATGTCCCACTCACCACACTGTAAAAGAAAAGTCTAGAGTCAGAAGAGCTATCAAACCCCTGGGCTTTTCTTTGGGATCAAAGAGTAGTATCTGTTCCATGGCAGAGCCCGAGGCGCAGTTACTGACACTTGCCCGTCGAATGGGCTGGAGATTGGCATGTGGGTGGTGACAAAGACCGAGTACGCCGGTGCAAGCATTAGTCAATGAGGTTTGACTGAGGCTGCGTTTGCAAAGTGCATTGTGAAGCCTTTGGACCTGTCCTTCGGCTCTCCCATTATTACTCGGCCCAGCTGCGGGGGTCTCTGTTTCTCCATGGCAGCACTGCTCCATTGCACTTAAAGGAGTAGGTCCCCTGGTGGACGCATTCGTGGCGGACGTTGTCTAGCCATTACGATGAGCTTTTCAACGGTAGCCGCATCGGCTGGAGCCATTTTTAGACAGATGGTTTCCTATTCTTCCCACGTTGAGCTCTACCTTGGGTCACATTTTGCTGCTGTGGGACAGCAAATAAATACCCCAAACCTTTGGGAGAAGCCAGCATAACTCTATCTACAAGAAAGGAGACAGGAGCGACCCTGACAACAAATGGTCCATCAGTTTAACATCTTAAATCTGCAAAATCCCAGAAAAAAATCATAGTGACCCAGATCCTCAAGCACATCAAAATGAACAACCATATTTCCAAACCACAGTACAGGTTCACTAGTGGGAAAAGTATGACAACAAAACTTGCTGGTAGCCATGAACATATGGACAGAGGCTCCAAGTCATAATATACCAGTACCTTGATCATCATAAAACTTTTGATTGCATCTCACACCAACAGTTAACACGCTGAGTAGAGAGCCTTGGGATTGAGTGGAGTGCTCTGGAGTGGATCGAGTCCTTTCTATCAAACAGACAGCAGAAAGTAACAGTAAATGGATGCGACTCGGGTAGGTCTAGAGTCCTTTCCGGGATTCCGCATGTCTCTAGCCTGGGTCCAATACTTTTCTTATTGTTTGTGAATGATTTACCTACTGAACTGAAATTAATTTCATTAAGTTTATTTGCTGACGAAACCAAGCTGTATTCATACCTACCAGCAGAAGAGGTAGTATTTCAGCAAGCTGAAGATCTCGTGTGGCTTGAAACTGGCAAATGCATTTTCAGCTGCTGAAATGTAAAGTGATGCGCTCAGGCAAAAACAGCCCAAAACACCTATGCACCATGGGAACTGAAGGGAAATGCTAGAGTATAGAAAGACCTTGGCATATGTTCCATCAGACACATGCACCTGCTGATAAATGCTTTATGGATTGGTTGTTAATGTAGCCATTGTTAACGGACAGTTTTTGAAAATAAACATATATTGTTAAGATGTGCTTTTCTTCCTTACATTATTTTACTGCAATATATCATCAAGAAATGAAATGTGGTGTTGAATAGGGATCTTGAATCCGTGCATGATTAAAATAGGAAAAAGTTAGGGGAAACATTTGAAAGAAAATCCTTTTTTTCATAAAAAAGTAGAAAATGTTCAAATTAAACCCGACAGAATCTTTTGACTTTACCAACACAGCAAATTGGAAAAATTGGTGCCGAAGGTTTGAAAGATTTTGAGCGGCGTCTAAACTATGTGGAGAAGATAGTGATGTACAAATAGATACTCTGCTGTATCGTTTGGGAAATAACTTTGAAAGTTCCTATAATACTTTCTCTTTCAAAAAAAAAGGAAGATGAAAGAGATTTTGAAACAAATCTGGCAAAGTTAGACACTCACTTCAATCCAAAAAAATATAATCTATGAGAGAGCCAAATTTTGTATGAGAATTGATCATGCAGATTAATTTGTTGAAATGTTTGGCAAACCAATTCATGAACTTGCAGAAAATTAAATTCAACAATAAAAATGACCAAATTTGTGATATGCTGGTAATAGGACTCCAGAACAAAGAAATGTCTGAGAGACTTCAGCTTGTTTCCGATAGGAAATTTGAAAAAGCAGTTGAAATGGTCAAACGTCATGAACAAGAAAAGTCACAAATGGAAGCAATGCAAAAACGCCAAGTCAATGGAATAAAATTGAGCAGAAAAATACACCCCAAAAGAAAGGAATTTATCACAGACTTTGAAGTTTTCCGAGTTATGAGAGATATAACAGGTATCATGAAAGGAGTCACTGTAAAAATATGTCAAAAATGTGGTAAAATGAATCATTTCTCTGCATGCTGCTAGACGAAAATTAAAAAAATGTTTGTGAAATACAGCAAGAAAACAGAGAATATTTTGGGTGTTCGGTAAAATAAGGTCAAACGAAAAGAAAAATGGATCTATGATACAAAAAGTTACAAATCTGTAATACGTCAGTAGCATTTAAAATCGATACTGGGGCAGACATAAATGTGATCAGCTGTAAAACATATGAAGTTTTAAAAAATAGACCTCCCCTGAAATTGGCAAAAGAAACTTTCAGATACCCCCGATGACATCCTAGCATGCAAAGAAAAATTCACAACTTCAATGAAAAATAAAGATGAGAAATTCACAATTGGAATATTTGTGATTGAAAACCTGGGTACTGAAAATTTGTCGTTGAGAGAGACAGCACTTGAAATGGAACTCGTATTTATTGTTGATGAAATAAAAACCTGACATTTGTAAACACTGGAGGGTGTATGAAAGGGAAACCAGTAAAAATTTGCCTAATAGAAAATGTGAAACCATAATGTGTCAATACTGCTGGAGGGATTTCATTTCCTATTTTCCCTGAAGTAAAATTGGAATTACAATGACTGGAGCATAATGGTATTTTTTAAAAAGTTGCAAAACTAACAGACTGGTATACAGTAATTGCTCCAGTCTGGAAGAAAAATGGAGATATACGTTTGTGTGTTGATTTGAAAAATTTTGGACCAAGAAGTTAAAAGGGAATATTTCATGTTACTGAACTTGGATGATATAACACCAAAACTGCGAGGAGCTACTGCATTTTTCTAAATTAGATGCCAAAAGTAGTTTTCACTATATTCCACTAAGAAAACTCAATCATTTACTAACAACTTTCATTACACCTTTTGGACAGTATTGTTTTAAATAATTACTTTTTGGAATCACCAAAGCTTTGGAAATATGATTGAATTACTAGAATATTTAGACAGTGATGAAGTCATTTTTGATGATATTTTGGTGTATAGTAAATCTGCATCAGAACATGATGAGATATTTGAGAAAGTTTTGAAAACTATCAAGCAAGCGGGAATAAAACTCAATCGCACTAAATGCAAATTCAGAAAAAGTCAAATTGAGTATTTCAGAGACATAATATGAAACAAAGGGGTACAACCCAGTCAAGAACATGCAAGGACTACACAGGAATTGCCTGCTCCTATATCGATACCAGAACCGAGGCATGTTATTGGTATGATGATGTATCTCAGAAGATTTTTTCCAGATTTGTCAAATACCATTCAATCCCCGACAGATCTGCTTAAAAAAAAGATGTAGTGTGGATGTAGGATCCACCCCAAATAAATGCTTTTCAGGAAGTAAAAGAATAGCTCTCCGAGGCACCTATCTAGTCATTTTATGAGCCGTCAAAACCCATTATTGTTAGCGCTGATGCATGCAGTTACAGGTTGGGTGCAGCATTATTTCAAGACGTGAAGGGTGAAGAGAAACCCACAGCTTTTGCCTCACATATTTTGTCAGCAGCATAAAATTACACATAGATTGAGAGGGAGTGCCTCGCAGCAGTCTGGGTCTGTGATAAATTTGGCAATTATATTACGGAACTTGAATTGTTTTGATTATTTACCGATCACAAGCTTTTAGTCCCCGTATTAAATACACAGGCATTACATAAAACCACACTAAGGTGTCAAAGATTGCTAATGAAGCTTCAATGATTCAACATAGTCGCTGAACGTGTTCCAGGGAAACTATTCAAAGTTCCTCTTACTCTATCAAGTACTCCCATGTGGGGGGCACAGACATATGGTTTAAGATGTAGGGTTATACATAAATTATGTTGGAGAAACTATACCTGCATCTCAGAGAAAACTCTGAGAAATTCAAGAAGCCATACTTGCCAATCCTATGTTGTGAAAAGTGATTACTTTCATGCTAAATGGATGGCCAACAGAAGGAAAAAGTATTAAGGAAGAGGTTAAATATGTTATTGACACGTAAAAAATTATTATTCTGTCTGGATAGAATTGTGACCCCCGCCCATAAATTAAGAGCTGAAACCCTTCTCTCAGTGCACAGTGACCATATGGGTCTTAACAAAGTGTAGAGAGTGGTCTAATTCTTCAGTGCGATGACCAGGAATATTACAAGAAATTGAGGACATAGTGAAAAAAAAAATCTTTGTAATCAGCACTGTCCTGCAAATCGATATGCACCTCTTAAATCAACAACTTTATCTGACAGACCATGGTAAAGAATTGGCATTGATTTGTGTACGTGGAATGGACAGCAGTATTTAGTCATTATTGATTATGTTCCACAGTACTTGGAAATTGTACATATCAGTTTAGTAACCAGTGCCAGAGTAATAGGAAAATCAAAAAACATTTTTGCCAGGTGGGGTATCCCTAATGGAGTTGTCAGCGACAATTGGAGGTCAGTCTGTGAGCTCTGCTTTTAGAGATTTTACTGAAAAATATGGATTTATCCACATCACCAATAATTTTCCACAAATGGAGAGGCATAAAGTGGTGTGAAGTGAGCTAACAGACTTTTTAAAAGCCTGATATTTTCCTGGCACTAATGGCATACAGAAGTACTCCGATGTCACCGCCACCAGAAAATCAAACGCTGGGCTGTCTCCACCAAGCTTTCAAGAATCAGGATACAGAGATAATCAAAATGCTGTATAAAATACTTATCAGCCTGCATTAAAAATTCAGCTCCTGTATTTGGTCAACCAGACACAAATTTAACGAAGATCCAAAAGAGGAGTGCAAAGAAGAACCATAGAGATTGTCCCCGCATATTCAGAAAGGCAAGAAGCGCTTGATTTGGAGGCACTATCATACAGATGAACCCGTGCAAGATCCACTGGAAATATACAGGATAACCTTAGGTCAATATGCCATTGAACAAGACTGCAAATGTAGCATTTTTCCCCCAGATAGAATCATGCTACAGCCATCCTTGAGCATTACAAACAGAGGACATAGCAAAAAGCTACAAATCCTAACAGCCAACAAAGTTATGAATCACTTCTTAAACAGATCTGCTCTTTCCTGGAACAAGCCATCAGAGGCAACAATCTCTTCTCTAAAATTAAACATATTCTAATCAAATCTCAAAGAAGATCTTAGACACAGAATATTCAAGTATGAACTTTTAAACTGAATGATAATTACAGTGAACCTCTACACGTTGACCTCACTAACCTAATATATTCCCGATTGAGATACAAATTGAGATACAAATATAACATGCAGTAAATAAATAAAATGTTGATAATTTTTAGATAATTTTCAGGAACATCTAGATGTGTTTGGATATTTTTAGCCTAAAATCTCCGATAATGTTTGGGATAATTTTCTAGTACAACTAGATAGTTGGGGTCTCGATTTTGGATTAGAAAATTCAAATTTTGTGACCTTTTTCAAAAAAGTTGAACTTTAAGCTTAGGTAACCCACAATACAGCAAACAAGAATAGTTTAAGCATTGTTTTAATCATTTTTTTTATTAATATTTATTTCAACATTATTAAAATATCTAATTATACACTTCCAGACTCAAATTGTGGCAATTCTAGATACAAGCTAAAAAAAAATGTGGCAACACTGTTACTTTGGCTAGCGAGTCATTTAGAGAATTTCTACTTTCAACTCATATAGCTTTATCCTGATGAAGAGAAAATAAGAATATTTTCTAATTAAGGGTTGAAAATTTCACAATTGAATGAGCATGCTGTTCAAATAAATTCAAGTTGACTGCTCATCACAAAATTAATTAATGTCAGTAAATATCAACCAAAGACTAGGCATTTTTAATGAAGGTGAACATTAAGATGCCCAATGTTGATGTCTGGGTGACCGAATTCACTAGGCTGATGAATTTGATCCTCATTAAGTGCCCAACAAATGAGTCATTATGTCTGTAAAGCTTAGTAAATAAATAGCCAATCTTGAGGCCCTTTACATGGAAATAATCCTGCAGACCATTAGTAGATTCAACCCTCAATGGGTAACCCAGTACAGTGGTCATTTTCAAAAAGGAGGATACTTTAGACCAGGGGTTTTAAACCTGGGGTCCCTGGACCCCTGGATGGGTCGTTTACATAGATATTGTTGGAGGTCTGGGATCTTCTTTAATGACAGACCTTTCAAGATAATTGATGTTCTTTCATTCAGACCCCAAGAAGAAGGATAAATAAACGTCCACCTCAAGATAGTGCGAGACAAAGGAATGAGTACCGAAAAACCAGACTGTCCACCATAAAGCCGGATGTCTGCCCACAGTATACTGCACACTTAGTATATTGTGTTTATTGCATACAATGTATATTAATCTATGTAGCAGTGGCTGGCTTGAGAGAGGGACGGAGTGGATAGTGGAAACTTGGGAGAAAAGAAAAACGTTTGTTTCTTAAGTAAAACGAAGAAAAGAAAGATGTTTGTTGAAAAGTAATGCAAATTTTGTTATTGCTCGATCCAGTTAAAAATCTACAAGAAACACCTTTGTTGGAGTAAAATCTTAAAACCACTTGAAATCATTGTATCAAACAATAGACAGGATCATTTATGTATGGATAACTTATACAAATGCATATGTTAGAATATAATTGTAGGTAGTTCTGAGTCAGAATTGTTAGATTTGCCAAATAAAAATACAGGACACCCTGTTAAAATTGTAATTCAAATGATATCTATTTTACATGAAGAAAGCAAAAGAGTTGGCTTACACATGAACTTCAGTAAAACAAAATTCATGTGCAACAATCACATTGAGAATAAGGATGCAACTGTGAAAATTGAAGATGCAAAACTGAGAGAAGTAGACCACTACATCTACCTAGGACAATGAATCTCTATGAAACCCATGAAAGAGGAAGAGATCAAAAGTAGAATCACCCTAGAATGGCAAGCCTTTGGCAGAGCAAGCTCAACCTTCAAAAACAAGTCAATCTCAATAATCCCAAAAAGAAGATTATACAACCAATGCATCCTCCCAATAGTTACTTATGGAGCTGAAACATGGAACCTAACCAAGACACAGACTTGAAAATTGAGAAGCATGCAATGCACACATAAGAGAATCATGCTCAGCCTCACATGGAGAGATCAAAAGACAACACAGTACATAGGGAAGAAAACAGGAATCAGAGACATCATAGAATCTATCAGAAAACTTAAATGGCAATGAGCAGGCCATGTTGCAAGAATGACAGACAACCAATGGATATCACGACTCACAACATGGATCCCCACAGATCATATGCAGAACCAAGACCGACAGTATGAACTAGACAAATTTAGAAAATAATGGCTATGCGACACCCACGATAGAGATGTGAGGTGAATCCTGGAGAAGGTCTATGTCCAACAACAGACATTAAAAGACTGATGATGATGATGATGAGGATACATAAATTGTGATGAAATGATATTATTGCATGGGACAAACTTACATGCTAAAAAACATTATGAGAATTCATTAGTTTCTAAATTTGAACTGGGTGTCCCATATTTTCATTTAGCAAATCTGGCAATCCTATTCTTATAGAACAAGGAATTGGACCAAAATTCTTGGAATCACACTTCTTTATAATGAATGTCATCCTCAAAAGATTATGCAATAAATTCATTTATATTAAGATATATATTTGCATAATTCATCCATACTTGAAAGGGTATTATGCTAGAAAGTATATTTTTTTTACTACCATCTTTTGTGTTCTCTTTTAAGACACTTTCAGGCAATTGTTTACCACTTGTTGCTTTTTACTTTTTTTTTTGTCAGCTGCTACTATGAGAAAAGGAGAGCTAAATGAACAACACCAAAAGGTTTGCTCACATGCTTTTGGCTTCACTGCTGGTCAAACTTATTCAGATTCTACCCTTTTTTAACCCTTTCAAATGGTGAACTTCAAAATATGAAATTGTGGCTGATTCTACTCTGTAAGTTCTTAGGGCTAGATTATTTATTATTAATTGACCACAAGCATGCTTTGGGGCATTTCCTTTTACTATTAAATAAACATTGTAATATATTGAACAATGTTACTTGACCTCAGAAGTTCATGATTTTACACATTTATGTAATGCATCAATATTGAAACATGTTTCCATGAAAGTGAGGCACGTGATCAGATCACGTGATTTAAGTATTTGAGTGTCTCATGACAGCTTTCACTCAAGCCTTGCTACCTTCCTATGCTGTACTAGTGTCAGTCAGACAAAATGGTGCTGACAAAGAAACCTTGTCCCTTTGTTGGAAGATATGTGTATGCTCTTGGCGACGTGAAAACTAAGCTGCTTAAAATCAAGCTAATTACTCAAGACATCCACTTGAGATGTCGGAAAATGTGCGTCTGCACATGGTGACATGAATGCAAAGCTGCTTGGAATCAAGCTAATTACTGAAGACATACCCCCTGAAAAATGATGAGCATTTTAGCTGTCCGCAAATCTTTTGGGCAAAGCAATTGTTCTTAAGTGATGTCTGTCTCTTGGACCAGCATGTGTTCATTTACAGGTTCGATTGACACCAATAACCTTTTTCTCAGCCACGCTTAAAATTGAATTAGGAAACACCCATAAAAGGGGTTCGCTGCCTTTGGTCAGAGAGTATGTCTTTGGCTGATAGCAGTTGTCATTACATATCCAACTGGAAATCTGTTTTCTTTGCCTCGTGCCTTACATTAGCTGTGTGTTTTTTTTTTACATCTTTGCTGTAAACTGTAAAACATCAGAGTTTCTATGACATACAAAAAAAAGGGGAAATAAACAAAGATGCCAAAATACCCACAGAACTTTTCTTATTTTCATCTCAGCAATTTTCTGCTTTTTCTATGAATACATAATCTCAGGTCCTATCTTTATGTACTGTATCCTTCCTCTCAAATAATTCATTACGCAACACCTTGTTCAATCTCCCATCCTATTTCAAGCACTCATTTTGAATAAAGTGAGAACTCAACAAAAAACTGAAGATCTTTGAATCATGTTTTAATGGTTCTAGCACTAAGATGAAGATCACTGGCTTAAAAGGTAAGAGATGTGAAGTATAATATCTCAAGAGGGCCATAGAATGAATCAGCCAAAACGCTATCAACATCAAAAATGGGAAGAAGAGATTAAATTGTCTGAATGAATGTTTGTCTGTACGTGACGGTTTACTCCTTGACATATCTCTACCAAATTTCTGTGGATATTCCTGGGAGCCCGAGGCAGGTTTTTAGGAAGTTAGATTTTGAAGATCAACCCCCCACCCCAATATGTTTTCAGGAGGGCTGATTAAAAATTAATTTTGAAATTTATCTACAAATACGCACATTTTTGTGCAGGTCTTCTGTTAACAGTCTTGGCTACTGCATAATTCAGCCAGAGTCTAAAAAGGAGTGGGGACTTTGTATCTTCTACAGAGAGGCTGGGAGAGAAAGAGGGGAGGAACTTAGTTAAGAGAGGACATTTTTAAACAGTCAGTTTAATTGCTTATTTTGCTCTACTTCTATCAACAGCCTTACCTACTGCATGAATCAGCCAAAGTCAAAGAGGGAGACTTTGTATCTTTTATAGTGAGAAGGGACTTGGTATCTTTTATAGAGAGGCTGGGAGAGTTAGAGTGAGAACTTTGGTTTGTTAAGAGAGGAACTGAGAGAAATCAACAATTTTTTTAACTGTCATTTGACTGCTGTAATATGTATCTGATATCATGAATATTTCATACTTTATTTTACAAAAACAAACAAAATATAACACCATGAAAATTCCCGTGTGTACAAATGTAAACCTTCAGAAAGATTTTCAGCAAATGAGTTTTGGAGATCTCCCCCCACCAACCAAATTATAATTTTGGTGTTATTAACAATCAGCTGTTTTGTTACTTTTCAGAAGCTGAAGCAAAAGGAAGTATATGATTTAAAAAATAAATTCATCATCATCATCAGTCTTTTAGCACCCGTCATTGGACGTAGACTTTCCTCATGATGTGACAGACCTCCCTATCATGAGTGTCACAGAACCAATATTTTCTGAACTTGTCTAGTTCATCTCCCCATCTTGTATTCTGCCAGCCTCAGTTACACATGTGATCTCTGGGGATCCATGTTGTGAGTCATGATTTCCAGCAGTCATCTGCTATTCTTTGAACATGACCAGCCCATTGCCATTTTCTAATGGATTCTATGATCTCATGGACTTCTGTTTTTTCCCTGATATATTGTGCAGTCTTGTGATCACTGCAGGTGAAATTGAGCATGATTCTCTTTTGTGCACATTGCATGGTTCTCAGCTTGGGGGTCAGTCTTTTGGCTAGATTCCATGTTCCAGCTCCATAGGTGATTATTGCGAGGATGCATTGGTTGTATACCCTTCTTTCCAAGACTAATGGTATTTTCTTATTCTTGAAAGTCGAGCTTACTCTACCGAAAACTTGTAAACCTTGCGTAATTCTTCACTTGATTTCTTCTTTCAAAAATTTCACGATGATTCGTAATTACTTTTTACTATTATTACTATTAATATTAACATTACTTTCAAATTAAAAAATGAACTATGAAATTATTTAATAATCACATTTTTAAATATGTGTATACAAAGAATTTTTAAAAATTTATTTAATTTTCATAAATTAAATACACAGATTCATCAAACTAATTGAAGTACGAAAATGGTAATCTTATAAGCGGCATAAGTTCATAATAACAAAATAAATTATTTTTGATGCATCTTATCAGCAAAAAGTTTGATTTATTTACTCTTTGTCTATTGTTACAGAAATAACCTACCTTCCCAAATGTGAACTCACAAATCCTTACCCACTCGATGTTAAGAATAGCATACAAGAAATAATAATTTAATTTATTACACTAAATACCACTGTAATGGGCAGAGTATATAGCTGTCTGATTTCTTGCTATCTATCTCTCTATTTCATGAATTCCCTTTTTGGACTGCAAATTACTCCGCCCTTTGGGCGGGTATTTAGTCTTGTGTTTATGATTCTTCTCTAAGTCATAGACAATTCAGTTGAATCCTCTCTTTGTGTTCTAGATGTTGTCAACACAATGATTTGGATGATGTATACTTCAGCACTTCTCAGGTGTACAATCTATGAGATAAGAAATAAAATTTTATTTCCCAAGAAAATGGCAACAAAAAAATGATGGTTATTAGTAAACCAAATGCATCAGTCCAACGCAGTAGCAGTAAGAGCAAAGACATAACCATACCAACACCCATGTAGCCAGGCAATTCCAAACTGTGCTCTGTGGAATCCTCCAATAACTTCTTTACTAAGCAAAAAAAAACCCCACAGTATTGAAGTCCAAAATAGCCTGACATGCACCAGGCAAATAAGATTAAATATGCCTCCTTGAAAATTCTTGCTTCCTTGCACTGCAACAATACTCCTTGTCAATTATCTGGGCCTCATAACAGAGGAGGTAATACCTGCATGTTTTTTATCAATATGCTATGCTAAGAGATGTAGGATGATAGAGCTATTATCAACATAGTATCAAAATCAGCTAACTGGTATTTTTTTTACCTTTTTTGCTCCCAAATGTAATATAAAATGTCACTTTTTTCCTCTTGAGGTTCCAATATACCACCCCTGGTAAAAATTATTGAATCAGCTCTCTTAGATGATTTTCACCTGAATTTTTTTTACTTTACACAAAACAATTTTTATTTCTATTATTATTCGGACTATACTCATCTTGGTTGTTTTTCAAACAATGTTTTCGCCGTTGCACTCTACGGCCTTCATCAGGTATCATCTGGTTGGTGTGGGAAAGTAATGAACCAAACCCTTTATTTAACTGACGGGGGTATATTGACCGCACTCCCCTCTTAGCATTAGTAGTATTATTATTGTCCCACACTGGGATTGAACCTAAAACCATCTGATCACTTGCAGTAATTTTGTCTGATTCTGTAACCACTACGCTATGTGTCCATGCGCAATGGCCTAAACGTCGTATGAAACACAACCAAGATAAGGATAGTCTGAATAATAATAGAAATAATAATAATACCTCATCTCAAAAATTCAGAGATATTAAACAATTTTTGTTTAATATCTTGATATTCTGCCTCCATGAAATATGACCCAATCAAATTAGATCAAAATATCTAAATTATTGGTATACTTTTCCCCAAATCATTCAATGCTGAGGAAAAAATTTTGAATTATCAATGAAAAAAATCATGGTTAGTACTTTGTTGTGCCTATTCAAGCTTTTATGATGGCCAGTATCCTTTGAGGCATGGACTCCACTGATGAAAAGTAAAATTCTTTATCAGGATGGCTCCAACCTTCTCTAATAGTGTTTGATTGTTCAGATTTTCAGGATGAAGCCTTAATCTGCACCATTTTTCTTGAAATTTCCAACATAAATCTTCAATTGGTTTTATATCCAGATGCTTTCTGGCCACATCATTGGGTTAATATGCCTTTCCTGAAGAAAAGCTTTAATACTCTTCGCTCTGTGGTAAGATGCATTATCATCCTGGAAAATGGCTTCATCATCACCAAACCTCTTTTTTACGGTTAGAATGAGAAATGTGCCCAGTGTATTGACAGTTGACGTGATGATTGCCATCTCCCATGATCCTTCACTTGACATGCAACCCTATAACATAAATAAGTCAAGAAATTTGCTTGCTAACTTGAGTCATCTTTGTATGTTTCATTGGTTTCATTGGAACATCAACAGACAAAAGTTGCAGCATCATAGCATTTGCCAAAACAAATTCATGATCCATTATTGAATATCACTTTCATCCAATCATCTACACTCTTGCTACTTGCTTCTCATCATTGTAATCTTGTTTTCTTCTATTTAGGTGTTAATGCTGGTTTCCATCTATAAATTCCATTTCATTTGGCTTATTTCTTGTAGTTCAAAAGTAACTCCCAATTTTTCTCCAAATAGTTTCACTGGTGCAATAAACAAACTACACTTCCAATAAACATGGATGTACACAATGCATTACACGTAAGGTTTAATTTGACAGCTATCCATTTTTTTCAAATTTTATTTGGCAAGCTGCTGATTTGCACACATTCTGATAAAGTTCAAAGTCAATGGTGGCAACTTTTTCCTTTGATTCTGGTTTCCATGACTGATTTTGTACCCTATAACATGTTCTCTAGCATTCTTGATTAAATGAATTCTAGGAGAATTAATTCAAGTGATCCTGTCAGCCAATCAATAGCACAATGTCATCCTAGCCTGCAACCTTCCAAATTATCCACAAGCCAAGCAGATACAATGCCTCTATAGAATGGCAAGGCATCATCTTGTTAAAAATGACAATCAGTGTCCATGATTCGAGGTCACAAAACATTTTGGAGAAGATTTAGATAATTTTCTAAGATCACATTGCTATCAAAAAAGAATTGAACGCCACAGTCTTACAACAGGTAGATTACTTTTGAACAATCAGGTATTTACTTTTGTGACACTGTATATATAAATCTATACACCACTAAACCTGAGAACTGAATTAGATGAAACTTTGCAGGCATATGTAACATGACCCTGCAAATCCCATTGGCTACAGAAGAACAAGGATTTTCCCCATTTTGCAAACATATAAGAAGGACCCATTTTTTGGAATAATATGTATAGGGCATTATCAAGCCACGTTAGGTTTATAAGTCCATGTTTCTATCAGCTGATTGACCCAAGGGACAAGAGGAGAGGATATAGATGTTGGTTAAATGTATCTAGCAACCTGCCTGGTAGTCCCAATAAATCCCCAATAAATCAGTGACTAATAATGATGATTTCTCATATCAGAAATTCAGAACAAAATTATGTTGTCCAACTCAAAAATAAATATTCACATTAAATACAATTCATATCTGAATATTTTGTGAAATTTGTGATAATTTTTCAAAACGTAGCTCACAATATTTTTTTCATCATAGGTTAATTTACAAATTAATCTACAATGTAGAAATACAAGAATCAGTGTATTCCTAATTGAAGTAACCAGCTAATTTTTTACTTAGATGTTATGAATGACTTTTAAAAAAAAGAAAATCAGTAAGAGAAATGCTTATCTGCACAATGTGTTAATCTTATTGTAGAAACTTAAAAAGCACGGAACAGAATATTCAAACATAAAATAGACAAAAAAATATTAATGCAGAGGCACACAATAGCTTTTTTTATTGGCATGTATCCACATATAACTAAACTATAGAATAAGATTGTTCAATTTTGCAACTGCGTAAATATTTTATTTTGTCCATTTCATGTTAAAATATTTTGTTTGGTGTTCTTTAAGTTCTTACACTTACATTAATTCATTATGCAGGTGCACATTTTTCATACTGCTTCTATTACTGCTTGAATAACTGCAGCCATCAAAGAGGGTGGAAGGCTCTATCTTTTTCTATATGTGCATGTCTTAGTTTGTGTTTTTTTTGTGTGTTCCAGCACTCCTGGCCATACTGTTTTGTCTACAGATTTGAAAATTGTCATCAGTACTCTACTACACCCATTCTAAAACACTTTTTTTATTTTTGGAAAGAAAGCTCTTTTGACTTTCGGGGGGGGGGGGTATTTTGACGAGGGGGCTTATTTTGACTGGGGGGGGTATTTTGATGGGTTTTATGATAAGATCTAGATTCTCCAGAATCTAGCTGTTTTGAGATGGGTTTTTTTTTCACTCTGTTCTAGATGTTTTCCAGTGGAAAATGCCAGTGATTTCATAAATAGAATCTATTCTGATCATGTTTATTCTCTGAGAGAATTTTTTACAAGACTTCAAATTTTGATGCTATGGTTGTTTATTGACTGTGATAGCGGGTTTTACTCCATTATTTTTGTGCTTTCTATTACAATCATCATCATCATCATCATCATTAGCTTTTTATCATCTGTCGTTGGACACACACCTTCCCTAAAATTCTTTCTGAACTTGTTTAGTTAATCACGGCACCTCATATTTTGCCAGCTGCGTTTTTTGCATATGATCTCTCGTGATCCACATTATGAGTCATAATGTCAAGCAGTTGTCTAACCCTCTTGCAACATGGTCAGCGCATTGCCATTTTGAGTTTTCTAATAGATTCTATGATATCTCTGACTCCTGTTTTTTCTCTGATTTACTGTGCTGTTTTGTGATCTCTCCATGTGAGGTTGAGCATGATTCTTTTTTGTTCACATTGCATGCTTCTCAGCTTGAGGGTCAGTCTTCTGGTTAGGTTCCATGTTTCAGCTCCATAGGTGACTATCAGGAAGATGAATTGGTTGTATACTCTTCTTCTTAGGAGAGATGAAATATTCTTGTTCTTGACAATTGAGCTGACTCTACCAAAAGTTTGCCAATCTAGAGTAAGACTATGCCTGATTTCTTTTTCTTTTGAGGATTTCATGCAGATTCATTGTCCTTGGTGGATTTAGTGGTCTACTTTCTTCAGCTCCTCATTTTCTATTCTGATTGTTGTATCTTTGTCCTGTACGTCTTTGTTGAACAGGAATTTCTTTTACCGAAATTCACTTGAAAGCCTACTTTCTTACTTTCTTGCTTTCTTCAATCAGTTCATCTAACATTCTTTGGAGATCATGATGGTTTTCAGCAAAGAGGATGATAGCATCAGCAAATCTGAGGTTATTTATGTATTTGCCATCTATTTGGACTCCTTTGTTTTCCCAGTCTAGGTTTCGAAGATCATCTCAAGGCAGGCTGCGCAGAGTTTGGATGACCTGGTATCAATCGTCTTACCTTCTTTTCAAGCTGGAAGGGCTAAAAGTCTTTATGTAGTCTTATAAAGGAGCCACTATGTCAGTTGATATGTTGCAAGACTTTGATATATACGGGATGTACGCTCTATTCAATGATTGCATCAATGACCTTGGGGATTTCTACTGAGTCAAAGGCTTTCTTGAAGTCAACAAATGCTATAGCAAGTGGCATTTTGTATCCTTTTGCTTTCTCTTCCAGTTGATTTACTGAATGGAAATGATTGATGGCAGAGTAGCTCCTTCTGAAGCCAGCCTGTTTCCTTGGTTGATTCTCTTCTAGTTTTGTTAATTTGGTCGGTGACCTGGATTAATATACTCTCCAACTGCTAGAACAAACAGCATGAAAGTAGAAAAAAATAAAAGCAACAATAATAAGATGGAGTAAAACTAGTTATAAAATGATATTAGCGAAAAGATTTCATCTAACAATGTCAAAATAAATGCATACCAGTTTTGCAAGCCATTACTTCTGAGTTCAATTCTGATCAGATGCTCGATAAATCTGTCCTTGTCCCAAGCTTGGATAAACCCAACAAATATCATTTGAACAATGCTTGGAGTTATGCACATACACAATCAAACATAACACTCTTCCTTCTTTTCTCCTAAACACTTGAAAAAATCTTATGAAGAATTACCTGAAGAATAGATATATTGACCTAAACACCAACACACACAAATACAGATAGATTCTCAGGTGTACATGAAAACATATATGTAAGAATATGAGGGTGTTTACTTACATAAATGCCAATACACAGATCCCACACTGTTATTCCCATGCATAACAAGTGATCTGCCAACCTCCTGGCATCAAGTATTGCTTCAATCAATCCCTTTCCTGGCACAAGAGCCCTTCCTGACATCTGATGGAGATTATTGATTGGAAATGGTGTTCAAGAGAGAATCAGGCAGAAGACAAATATGACACAAGCTGGATGTCATTGGGAAAAGAAAGAGGATAAAGGCTTTGATTCCCAAAGGTGCCTTTGCACCTTCCTCAGTACAAATATAAATAATAGATGAATAAAGAAAAAAAAATGGTGGGTGGGATGAAATACTCATGAGATAAAAATAAAAAAAAACTGGTGAGAGTTTTAAAAGATAAATGGAATTTTTTTTTTAAATGGAGAAAAAAATCACAGGTGATACTAATGACAATATAGTCATTGATGTTGGAAGAAAAAATTACCTTTTTTCTGTACACCACCATTCAAAAAAAAGGAGGGAAAAAAATGAATTACAAAAAAAAATTCAAGAGGGATATTTTAAAGGTAAGAGAGGGAAGAAAAGAAAAAAAGAATATATATACATATATATATATATATATATATATATATATATGTGTGTGTGTGTGTGTGTATGTGTGAATACCTACAGATGTACATGTAAAGATATATACATGAATACATATCTACATGTATATGTATAAACAGATATTTATATACATACATAAATACACACACTAACAAATACATGCATATATGCATACATACATAGATATACATGCATATATACATATACACACACACACACACATATACATACATATATATATATATAGATATATATTTTTTCCTTATTTTCAAGAAAAAAATAAGGAAAGATTTTCCCCCAAAAGAATAGCATCTGAAGAAATGAAACCTTGGTAATATTTCTCTTGATCTTATCAACTTCTATGATTTTCTTTCATTCCATTAGGACAAGAGATATTCATTGCATTTTGACTGTTTTATTTTAGGTTGTCCCTTCTTTCAGTTGTTATTTCTTCTATACAAATCACTTTTATCCCACAATGATTTTTACCAAGTTGCACCAGGATGAATAATGGCGATGGAGAAATGATATGATGCATTTTTGACACAAAAAAAAAATAAGATTCACAAATGGTTTGAGAAGTGAAGGATCATAGATATAAGCAATAGAAAGCAATAGTCCATCCTTCATTAATCAGGTGAAGCTGCCACCTCCACAAGATTTTTTTCATAGCCCCATTTAGCTAATATCAGTAGCTTGACTCGGAATGGATGAAAGTATTTAGCATCTTCCATTCGCCATAAAAGAAGGTGGTGTGGAACTCATGAGAATTTATAAGCTTCAGCAATTTCTTTGGTTTCCAAAAGCCAGTGATGCATAATAAAACTCTCCCAGTAACTGAGTTCTCTTTTCAGAAACCTATATATATATATATATATATATATATATATATATATATATATATATATATATATATATATATATATATATATATATATATATGTATATATATGTACACATATATGTATATATATATATATATGTGTGTATATATATATATATATATATATATATATATATATATATATATATATATATATATATACACATATGTATATGCTACCTGTGACTTTGATCATGAAAAAAATTACTGTGTTTTTCCGTACATAGGGCAACCTTCAGAGGAGACAAGACCCCAATTCCAGTATGAATTTCATGGTATAAACTCAATGTTTAGTTACTGTTTTTACATCTGGCCGATAGGACGAGCCCATTTTCGTAGTATTTTCTCAGATGCTTCAAGGTTCATCTTATTCACCAAAATATATTGGTAGTTATCCTTGTATGCCATCTCCTTCAAATTAGTCGCTTGGGCAGCTGTCACACTGGCTCACAAAATATTAACAAAATTAACTCTATATCTATAATCTTCTTATTAGATTCTACTCCATTCATATATAAAGATCATATACAAGGTGTCACCCGAGAGTTTATGGAATTTGAATGGCAAATGCATGTAAAAAATGTAGTACAAACTGTTCTCTCTCTACCTACAATGAGTAGTGACAGTAGTGTTACTAGGGTTGGTATCATCCAGGGTAGTAACTTAGGGTATCACCCCAGTGTTGCCGGTTCAAAATTTTTCTTTTTGCAGTAAATCAACCAAAAAATGTCAAAAAAAAACAAAATGTTCTGAAAAAATACTGATAACCTTTTGTGGAGATTTTAATAGTTGGAAATGGCTAGATTCATCTAAAACAGTTTGAAAAAAGCTAAAGATTGGCTTGTACAAGAAAATGTGTTTGCAACGAAAGATGTTTGTGACTTTTGACAACAGTCTTTGGCTTTCCAATATAGAAGCAATATAAGATCAATCAGTGTCCAAGGAAAAATGAATTTCTATTCAAGTAAAGATTATGTTCAAATATGTTGTTGAACCTTGATTGTCTATATCTTTGAGAAGAGTCATTAACGTTCCCAATGTTGTTCGGACAATTGAACCAAATTTTGAATTGATCCTTAATTTTTTTACCAAATAATCATTGATTAATGATATGCTTCATGAACATATCAGTTGACCCCAGCTTATGAAACAATAAATCAGGATATAAAAAGCATCATATTTTATCACATATAAAATACATTCTAAGAATCTCTCACTAAAACTATAGCATATACAAAGGCCCTCTCGGAATTTCTCACTAAAACCTTCCTGACATCCTATCCGAAGTGTTGGTCTGTGGGCCCGAAATCACAAAGCAAAATGTTTAGCATTTATCTTAATGGCACTTTTTACAGAAACGCTAGAAGTTTCAATATTTCCCATGGATTATTCATTGAAGTTTATTCTGAAAAAATAATTTTGTTGTACAGCAGTTTTGTTTCTTTTTAATTCGTAAATATTTTGATGCTTAAAATATAAATATGCTCCTTGCCCTTGTATCCTATAATGAATTTCAGCCTAATAAAATCATCATCAACTTATAGGTGAACACCAAATTTTTACTAGAAAATTCTCTCAATAATCCAATTAGTACCCAAAAATCACAGCTATTAAATACATATTTGATAGACATAAGAGTCACTATGAAGATATTCCACTCAAATTACCAACATTTAGGATGGCCCCCAAATTTTTGCTTTGAAATTGTCCTATAAATTCAACTTATACACAAGTATTTTTAGTAAATTGAACTGCCCAGCAAATTATCCTAAGCATACAATTTGTATTCACCACATATCTGAGTTACTATAAAGACATCCCACTCAAATTCTCTGGTTGTTATGATTAGCTATATTTCTTCACGTGTTGTCTGTAGCCATTATTTGTAGATGAGGCTACTGCTTAGGCAGGCATGAATATTCAGCTGGACCTGACCATCCAGCTGAAACCAGTCTAAAGATGTCAATAGCTTATTGGCTGAGAAGAATGTATCCTTAGAAGGGAAACCTTACCTGGCTGAAAAGCTCCGAGTAAACAAGTGATCATTTTCAAAAAATGTCAGTTTGAAAATGACAAACTTTTTTTTTCCAGAAACATTAGAAACAGAGACTTTCCTCCATCTCACAGCAACTGTTAATCAGCTAGAATCTAATTCTTTATTTTATTCACTCTGATATTGATCAGTTATATAATAAAGCCCTTTCTCTTTTTGTTTATCTGGCCAAGGCAAATTTAGTCAGTATGGATTGCTCACATTTTAGCTTAATTAATTTGTATTGATTCAAGACGATATCAATGATGAAGATGATTATCTTCTTAGGAAAGAGGTTTCAAAATTGACCATCTATGATTTGTGTCGCCAGAAGATTTATTTGTTTTAAAATTACCAATTGTAATTATCCATCTATAAACGAGGTCTGTCAACAGCAGGAGAGTTTATTGGCCTTAACGTGTAGGCCAACATAAGCTTACTTATGAATATACCTGCAGTAGAGTCATAGATAGCAAGCTGAGAAAGATTAATCTATGTATTAAGGCCAATTCATGGATGCTCCAGCATAATAAAAAACCTAAAGTACTTATCCAAAAGCACGTGAGAATGGTTGAAAACAGGAAAACGAACATGTTTTAATCAGGCCAGCAATGAGTCCTAATCTCTATCCCATTGAAAATCTTTGGTTTATGGTGCATTGAAGACATGTTTTCAATGCACCATAAACCACAGGAATGCTGCAAAGATTCATGGGCTTGAACAGATCACAAAGGAAGAGTGGGAGAAACTACCAGCTGACAAGTACAAGAAGCTTATAGATGGCAGCAAGGAATGTTTGGAGGCAGTCATTGTTGCCAAAGGGATTTGCAACCAATTATATAGGAAGAGCATCAATATGACTGTCCAGATAATATTTCTGATTTTGTCTTTGAAATTACTACATGTGAGTGGAAAGAAAAAAAGATTTCTTTATCAAATTACCTTCGGCAACTTACTAAAATATTCTGCTGACAAAAATCCAGTTGATTTTCATTCATTTCTGAAGTTATTATACAGTTTACACGAAGAAATTCAAGGGTGCCAATGATTCTGAGCAGCACTGTATATTGATGATTTCTCCGTCCCAGTAAAGAATTAAACCCTAGTCTCTCACTCATGTAACAGGCATGGGCATGCACTACTGAGGACTCAGCTGTTATAAACCTTAGTGATATTCTATGCAAGTGTGATGAACAAAAGAGAGCCAACCCACGTACTTGCAATACGAGTAGTCACCCAGAGCACCAAGTGCAAGGGGGCGCTTGTCATGTGTCTGAGACACTAAATAGGCCCTTTGCTTATTATAATAATGAATCTGTCATATTCATCAAACAATGATCTGAAACTCTGATGCTTTGTCAGAACAGTTTCCTTTCACCTGTTTATTGTAATAAACTTTCTATTCTTATGCATTCATTTTTATGACTGTATAATGTAAATTAATAAATAAGATAATGCTGTATTTTAAAAGGTGTCAGTGTCCACCAGGGTAACCAGGAACCCAAGGTGGCAAGGCCCTTAATGAGAAAGAAAGAAAGAAAGAGAAAATAATGCAATTAGTCGTGCTCTAGCAAATATCTGCAAATAGGAATTATCAATAAAAAAAAAGCTGAACATCAGAGAGTGTACAGTGAAATGAAGTATGAAGAGAAGAGAAATCTATAGTAATATAATCAGTGGCACGGCTTAGCAAAAGAAAGTTGCATGACATGGTCATATGATGTTGGAATGCCTGCCAAGTGTAGGGCCTGTTAGGCTGAGGGTGGACAATTGGGCACAATCCCTCCCCTCCCCCATTTTTGTGTAACTGAAATTCTTTTTCATGTAAGGACTTTATGTATGACTCTTTGTCCAACTCTGTAATATCATCTGTAAAGAAGAGAAAGAAAACAAAGAGAATCATTGTTTGAAAAACATTAAATCTACTTTTTTTCCAATCCATCAAAAATTCTGTATGATTTCAAGGATTTGATTGGCTAACGGGTGCGCAAATCAATCCGTTATTTTGCACTCTTTGAAAGTCAACAATGGATGGGCTTCATTAAAAACAGCGCAAAGTCTTCTTTTTTTAAGGTTAATCTTGTCAAATTTCCGCTAATATTTCAACTTCTCAATAATGTAAAGAAATTGATAGCTTCGTTGTGAATGAATAGGAATGTTATGTTATTCTCAGCCTGTTCTGCGTTAGTTTGCACACATCAATATAATTGAAAAAAAAAAAGACTGAAAAATATCTCTCAATTTCTAGATTCGTCCCAATATTTTACCACCTCTTTCTTCCCTCATTGTCAATACTTCCTCAAAATCTAATTGGAATCCATTCAGTACTTTTGAAAATATCATCTGGGCAAGCGGACAGATGAACAAACAGGTGAACAGATTCCACCAAATATATATACCTCTTTTCAACTTAGCTGACAGATTTAAATGAACCATCAATCATTGTACTGATCTTCTGTATAATGCACTTTCAAATGATTTATTTTGGCTTATGAGCAACAGTCTATTAATCTTCTCTCTCTCTCTCTTCATGCACATATATACACACACACACACATATATATATATATATATATATATATATATATATATATATATATATATATATATATAGTCTAAAAGCTAAACATTAAAAAAAAATTCAAAAGCCGGTTCTTTAATATATTTCTTTGTACACAATACAACAAATTGAAAAAAAAAAAGATTATTTTACATCAAGATCTTGTTCTTTACTATCGAGCTGCACTTTTTACAGAATATCGTAGTCAAGTTGTAATTAAAATGTTTAACATTTGTGTAACCACTAAAATTGGAAAACTGTATAAGATTTAGTATATCTCAGAATTTTTGAGATGAGGTATTATTATTATTATTATAGGTTTGGGAAGTAACGAACTGAACCCTTTATTTATCCGACAGGGGTATATTGACCGTACTCCCCTCTGTAGCGTTAGTAGTATTGTTATACTGTCTCACACTAGGATCGAACCTAGAAGCATCAGATTACTTAACAGTAATTTGTCTGATGCTGTAACCACTGCGCTATGTGTCCATCGTTACTTCCCAAATCTACCAGATGATACCTGACGAAGGCCATAGAGTGCAACGGCCGAAACGTTGTATGAAAAACAACAAAGATGAGGATGGTCCGAATATCAATAGAAATGTATTAGATTTGTTTGTTCTTTGAGAAGAAATTTTTGGTGCTTTCAACCAATAAGAACTCCATCACATTTTGGAGGGTGTCTGTTCTGGAAGAAGACAGATCTTGAGTTATTTTTTGGTGGGGAATGGGGGAGTTCTATTCACCTTCTGTATATAATGAAATCTGACACTTATCTAGAGGTAACAGAGGTGTTATTGATTGAAAGCACAAAAAAAACATAACCTCAAAATCAACTAAAAAATTGAAGTGAAGGTCAATAGTTATCAAGAATAAACAATAAAGGTTCACAGCAGAGCTTCTCAGACTTTTATTCATGATGGATGAGACAAATGTTTTTTCGTGACCCTTCACTCAGTGTTACAAAAGCACTAATACGAACTGTCTTTGCTCGTGATCTTACTGCAACTGAACATAGAGACAAATTACTCTCCGTCTCCAAGAAAAAATTGCAAAATACTAATATTGACAAAATTTGTAATAACAAAATTATTGAATAGCCTTGAGTCATTTCACATTTAGTGCCAGTAGAGTAAATGCCTGTATCGAGATGAAAAAACAAACAAACTGTAGTTGCATAATTACTCACAATACCCAATAGTTTCTACTCAATATCTGGAGGGGTCTCAACCCCCAGTTTAAGAAGCATTGGTTTATAATATTTCATCTGATAGGCTCACAAGCAAACTCTCTAGTATTAATGATTGCTGCCCACTTACCTTGCCCATTTTTCTAACGCAGTCAGGCATGCACACACATATTTTCAGATGGCCAAATTTATACATATTCATATAATATGTATATTTATAATTATAAATGTGTTATTTTTATTTTGAAACTCTATTTGAACTGACATCCTGTTTTTAGGCGGCAAATATGCCAGTTAGGCCTAGATAGCATAAACATAATAACCTATTAAAGACATTCTCATTCTTTTTATGCTGTCTAGGCCAACTGGCATATTCACCGTGTAAAAATGGGATGTTGATTCAAATAGAGTTTCAAAATAAAAATTACGCATTTATAATTATTTCATCAGATCATATATCCATTTCTTTATAATACATGCATATACATATTCATACATATATATATATATATATATATATATATATATATATATATATATATATATATATATATATATATATATATATATATAAGAGTAAGGCCTGCTGACAGGCTGAGGCAGCTGTGTGTCCCCCCCCCCCCTCGTGCCAATGGTTGTTGCTTGAACCCAAATATTAAAAAGCCAGGATTTCAAATCCTGATTTTCAGCTTAGTTGGGTCCTCTCCTGTTGAAAGATTAGCACTATACAATCCTCTTGGACACATTCAGCCACACCTCAAACTAAGCTGAGCTGAGTAGATATCTATCTGACATTTCAAAAGCTGATTTTCCTGGAAGGCAGGCCCTCAAAAGATTCGTACAACATTATATTCCTACTCCTGTCTCTTGCCTTTGGCTTTGTTCCAGACTAAGCTATGCTTAGTAAATATCCGCAATAAGTTTATGATTAGTAAGATGGGCTTATAAGTGGCCGAAACTGCTTCTCCATTGCGTAAAAGGTATGCATGGTTTCCTGTTTGTTTATTCCTTTTCCTGTCTGTTATTAGAAGGTGCAGCCCGTGAACAAAAGTTTCCAATAGGTGGGTGGATTGAAGGTTTAGCCTTTTCTCGCTTCAACAGAAGCGGTGAGTCTCGAGCTGAGGATTGGTTACCAAGGTTATAGATATTAAAAGGGGTACCCAACACAATACACCTTAGAGACATCAGATACAAGACAAGTGGCAAATCATTCTCTTGAAAATGGTCAGGAATGGAAATGGTCATGTATGGCATTTTGATTTTTCCAAGGTGACATTGCAGACCCTTCTGTATGTTTTGTAATATTAAAAACCAAAGAAGTACACTGTGGAAAAAAAAAAAAAAAATAAGCCGTAGACATTTGTCCAAATGTGTTTCTGAGATGTGTCATCTAATGGAAAAAAAAATCAAAATACAATAGAAACTCAGAGTAGATAATTGAATAACCATAGCATCAAAATTTGTAATCATATAAAAAATTCCATCGAAGAATAAATATGGTCAGAATAAATCCTATTTATGACATCACAGGTGTTTTCCACTGGAAAACATCTGAAATAAAGTAAGAAAAACAACATCTACACATATCTAGATTCTCCAGTATCTAGATGTTATCAATAAACCCATCCGAAGAAGGTCAAAAAAGCTTTTTTCCCCAAAATCAAAATAAACATTTTTAGAAGGGGTCTAATAAAGTACTGATGCCAATTTTTTCAAGTCTACAGACAAAACGGTATGGCCAGGAGCTCCAGAAAGCACAAATACATGCACAGATGAAAAAAAAAGGATAGAACTCTTTGCCACCTTTGGTGGCTACGGTTGTTCAATTATTTTGCTTGTTTAAATGCAAGTAAACAGAAATGGCATCAATTAGCAATTATTTAAATGAATTACCAAACTATTGTGTGACTTTCTCTGTTTCTCAATCTGTAACAATGGATTCTTCCACTTAGAGGGAATAATTTTGCTGATGAAAATATCTCTAACCTACCATTTGAAAGCAGTTTCCCTGGAAAAGAGACCAGTGATTTCTTAAAAAAAATTATCTCATAGAAATTCATATATATCTTTTAACATTTTTTCTGTGGATTAACTAGTTATTCATTAATCACCATAATAATTACCTGTCATGAATAATGAATGGTAGTTAATTGCAGTAATATTCTTCCGCCTTTAGATAAAGACTTTATATCAATAAAAACTTATCATTTACGTATATTAGCATGTTTGTGCTTCCTGTAAGCATAAACCACTTGATACAAGATCACTAAATTTGTCATTTTTATAAAATTCAGAATGTTATTGTGTAGGCCGTTTGCCAATATATTCCCCAGCCTGCAATTTGCCACTTTAAGAATCACTTTTTTCAAAACGTATTCATTATGGATATCCCAGTATGAATAAAAACATTTTCATCTTCTTTCTATAAGAAAATATCTATGAATCATTTTATTAAAAAACCCATTGAAGCTAACCAAGGGAACAAAAATAAAATTTATTCCAGGTACCAGTGAGGATTTCAGCCAATGTTCCATATGAAAAGACATACATGCATTGTTTAAAATTCCAATATATGTTATTGTTCTTATTCCATGGAACATTGTGAGCAAAATAACTAAGAATAAATGTATTGTCTATGATTTTAAGAAAAGCCGTTAACATCCCAACTTTTCCTTGGTTAATCTAATCTCATCTTCAATGTTGACACAGTGTTGCAGTCAATTCATTCTATGATCCTCTTCGGGTGTAAAATATAATATCTGTAAGCAAAGGCAATCTCTCCCATTGGTCTCTTTCTCCAGAAGAGCAAAGCAAAAAAAAAAAATGGTATCAAACAGAAAATTTCCTTACAGATACAACATTTCATGCCTAAAGAGGTTCATGGAATGAATCATCTAAAATGTTGTATAAACATTGAAGATGGGAAGAAGAGATTAGATTGTCCAAACAAAAGATGGTTTTCTTCTTCAAATGCATCATTAAAAATGAGATAATTATCTGAAGATCAGATTCCTAATCTAAAAGTGCAGCAATTTTTTCCTCTATAAAATTGATATATAAATTTAAAGAAATATTATTTTATGTATACCTATAATAGAGTTTCTTGAAGTTTAGGGCTATAACTGGGCCCTTTTGCTTCTGGGTAATCACAGGATGTACAATGATCCTCAATTTGTTAAGAAAAACAAATTTACCTGTTGTTTTCCCACGAAAAGCAAGATCAATTATATCAAACAGAATTTTCTTATGAGGATGTTTTACATTTGAGTGAAGAACGTAGAATAATGAAAAAAGTAAAGAAAGAAAGAAAAAGGAAGGATAGAAAGAAAATGAATGAGGCTGGACACAAACTAAGGGACCAATTTAGCATAAACTTACATTGTAAATTGATCCCACTGTGATTGTCTTATTTAGGGAATTTTGAAAAAACAAAAAAACAAAAACATGTTATTACCAGGAGTCCTCTGGCCCCATTAGTGGAGCTTATTTGCATGATACATACACACACAAACATAACTAGACACCCAAAAGTACTAGAATATAGGAATATGGGGGCTTACTATGATTGCTCGGATAGTACAATATCTTTTACTGGTACCTGTAGTCAGCGTGTGAGCCCAAGTAAAAGGCAGAATTTCGAATGTAAATCTTTAACAAAGACTGGTATTCCACACTTGAAAGATTCGTACAGCTCAAACTTTGTATTCTAAATCTCTTCCATTTTGCCTAATCAAACACAAGGGTATTGTGTAGAACTAGGCTTATCATAGTAAGAAAAAAACCCTTTTGTACAATAAATGCTATTGACATTGTAAACCTAATCTATTGAAATACCAAGGGCAGCTAGCCTAGCTGCTGCTGCTGCTGCAACAAAAACAACAACAACGACGACGACCACGATGATGATGATGATGATGATGATGATATTAATCTGTTTGCCATTAGGGTCCAAATAATTTGAAAAACATAATTTTCAGAATTACATTATTTGTTCCCCGAATTCTTCACTTTTTCTCTAACTCACAAAATCCTTCTCTCAAGAAAAGCCTATTACTGGCTTTCTACCCCTCACCCTAATTTGTTTGGCCCATGGGGACTGATATCTTCAAAAAAAATGTTCACACATCATCAAGTAAAATTGGTATTCCTTCCTTCCTTCCATTCAAAGATTGTCTGAGATTCCATTCAATCTAGAGTCAGTTTCTCTGTAGTCTTGGATTCAATATAATAATGATCTGACTGTTTCATTTTCCCCCATGGCTATCTCATTCATTTCATGTCTAATTTGGCTTTCACTTTGATTGGTGTCTGCCTAATTAAACCTATTTTTTCTCCTATTTTTCCTTCTCTCTTCCTTTCTTTCAGCTTTTCTTTGATCCCATCAAAGTAGTTATCATTTGATAAGGGTAGCTAATCATGTAAATACCGTTTTTTTTAAAATTTTTTTAATATGCAGTTATGTTTGTCAGGACCACTCAAACTTTGTGAACACGATTTTGAGTATCAAATGGGTATGTGTTGTACATAACCCACGTATACAACAACCCCACATTCAAATTTCTGAAGAAAAATGGGTGTTCTCTTTTTCTTTGATAGTTTCTGGTATTTTACGCCATTTTTTTTTTCACAATTTTCAAGGTTATGTAGATGATAAAACAACGTTTTGTTTAAACAGCAACTTTTTTAAAAGTTAGAGAAAGAGCAAGCTTGTTCATGAACTATAGCTTATTAATTTGGCACCTCATACTTAATCGAATCACTGTAACCCCACAAATGCCTCCCTAACCAACCAGCCAAGTGGGCTACAGGTTCTTCACTTTGCTCATCTGTGTTTCTGTCTGTATGTGTGTCTCCAGCTCACATTTTTTGGACTGCAACCATGAAAATCTGCATGAGTACACAACTAAGCGCCATCTAAAAACACATTTTTCTGCTTTTTCAAAAAAATGCTTTTGGGGGATCTCTGTGGTCATTTCAGAGCAACAAAGCCCAAATTTTGTGCTGGCATTTTTTTAAAGATAATTTTAGATGAAAGATCTATTTTTTTTAGATAATTGTTTTTGATAATTGGTTCTGGTACACACATGGGCTACAATAGTTTAATTATTCAAGGTATGTATATTATACTGTATTATTTTTTTTTCCTCAAAATACCTGGAGTGGTATCTCATCCTTTGAGTTTTGTCAGTTGATTTGTAACCAGCAACCAAAAAAAAATCTTTGCGCTGGCTGTCAGTCATAACAGACAATAGATAAAGTAGTCATTTTACAACTTTTTCTGTTTTGGTCAATGTATTCCTTCTTCAGATGTTGTATTTATCCTGTTGTATGAAACAAATACCAATCTTGTATGCAGTCTTGTGAGAGAATAGTATTCAGGGCTATCACACCTCTTATCAAAGATCAGTGCTAAAGTAAAGGAGGTAGATTATTACAGCTTCTGTATCTAAAGAGTGATAACCCAATATTATAACAGTTAACTAACTCTAGCATAGGACATACTTACAACCTATGTCCTTCGTGTTGCTGAAGAAGAGAGTCCTGAATCATCAGCAGCAGCATTTTTATGTCCATTATTTGACATAGACCTTCCCCGAGATTGGCCAGATTTCTATATCACGGGCATTGCAGAGTCAGTATTTTCTGAATTTATCTAGCTTGTCATGTCATCTTACTTTCTCGCAGTGGTTATAGCACCAGACAAATTACTGTTAAGTAATCTGATGGTTCTAGGTTCAATCCTAGTGTGAGACAATATAACAATACTACTAACGCTAAGAGGGGAGTACGGTCAATATACCCCCGTTGGATAAATAAAGGGTTCGGTTCGTTACTTCCCCACACCTACCAGATGATACCTGACAAAGGCCGTGGAGTGCAACGGCCGAAACGTTGTATGAAAAACAACCAAGATGAGGATGGTCCGAATATCAATAGAAATAATCTTACTTTCTGTTGGCCACAATTTCACGTATAATCTTTGGGGATCCACATTGTGAATTTAGATGTCCATTGGCTGTCTGCCATTCTAGCGACATGTCCAGCCAAATGCCATTTGAGTTTTCTAACTGTTTCTATGATATCCCTGACTCTGATCTTTTCTCTAATATACTTTGCTGTCTTATAATCTCTCAATGTGATGTTGAGCTTGTTTCTCTCTAGTACACATTACATGGTCCTCAGTTTGAGGATCAATCTTTTTGGTTAGGTTCCATGTTTCAGCTCCATCCTGCTGATAGCATCAATCAATTTTTTTTCCTCTTGTACTTCAACTGTTTGTCTACTCTGTATATGTGGCCATCTTCTTACAGGCTAGCTATGAGAGAAAGAGAAAAATGTTGCCATTGCCTGTAGAAAGAAATCTGTGATACCCAGATACAGAACAAGCGATCGTGGGAATACCCACCTACTGGATAAATTATGTGCATGAGGGAGAATGAAGAAGAGACTGGATGAAACATAGTGATAGAACCAATGAGGATGAGAATATTGGTCTGAATAACTTGTAGAATAATGAGGATATTTGTCTCAATCACTCAGAAGATAAAGAAAAATAATATAAGCCCTTATTAGATTTTAACTAGTATTTCTTTAATTTAGATTTTAGTTGTTTTACACCGTGACTTCTCACATCGTCAGTGGACAGCATTGAATAAACAGTGAAGATCGAAAATAATGAATAAGCTCTTGGTGAAACTCAAACATCCCTTTCACCTCAGGAAGCCTGTTTTTTGTTTTTTTTTATACTAGCTGCTCATCTGCAAGATGAAAGAAATACAAGTCAAAAATTAATATTGATTGACAATGCTTCATCTAACAAAAAATCAAGTTAATATTACTACTTCTAAAATTCAAGTTAATAGAATTCATACTTCCGTTAGTTAATCCCTGTTGTCTGCTCATGTGACAGAAGAAATTATCTGGAAAATGATCTAAAAAATAGGTCTTTTATCTAAAAATATCTGGAAAATACCAACACAAGATTCGGGCATTGTAAGACCAAAATGATCATAGAGGTCACAAAAATCACCTCTTTGGAAAAAACTGAAAAAAACGTTTTTAAATGGTGCCTAGTGATGCGCTTATGCAAATTTTCAAGATTGTAGTCCCCAAAATACAGGATTTCCAAAAGATGATATGGGAAGAGAGAAAGTGGGAGATGCTGGGAAGGGAAGGTGACAGAGGAAGATAGATTGTAAGATAGACATAGAAAAATGGAGATAGCAGAGAGAGAGAGAGAGAAAGATTCATAGAAAAATGGAGATAGCAGAGGGAGAGAGAGAGAGATTCATAGAAAAATGGAGATAGCAGAGAGAAAGAGAGAGAGATTCATAGAAAAATGGAGATAGCAGAGAGAGAGAGATTCATAGAAAAATGGAGATAGCAGAGAGAGAGAGAGAGAGAGAGAGATTCATAGAAAAATGGAGATAGCAGAGAGAGAGAGAGATTCATAGAAAAATGGAGATAGCAGAGAGAGAGAGATTCATAGAAAAATGGAGATAGCAGAGAGAGAGAGAGAGATTCATAGAAAAATGGAGATAGCGGAGAGGGAGAGAGAGAGAGAGAGAGAGAAATTCATTGAAAAATGGAGATAGCAGAGAGAGAGAGAGATATTCAAAGAGCATGAGAAGTCATAAAAGTCTGTTCCATCTTAGTGCCTTCTAGGCTTGCTTCGTGGGTGAGATACATATTTTCCACTAGCCTTGTGCCATACTAAGCTAAACTTATAAATTATCTATCTCATCTTACTCCCTTTAAAAAGTCATTAAATCATAATTGCTTTGTATTGTTGCCAGTCACGAGGATGTTGTGTTGCCAATTTTCTTCTTTTTTTTCTAACTTCCACTTGTGCTCAAGATGTCATAGCGAGATACAGTCACATTATTTTGTCTGTTCATTTCTATTTTACTTCATATCATCTAAGTATTTTTGATTATAATACTGGCTTGCTAGCCCTATAGAAGGTTCATCAGAGACCCATAAAACAGTTTGTTTTGGGAACATTTTCCCTATTCCATCTGTTGCCAGTCTCTCACAAAGCAAAAGGAAGGATTGGACTTTCCTGGTTTGAATTCTCAATCGTCCAACTCCTAGACCGTTGCCAACCAAGGCTGAAGGACCCAGTCAGACCAGCTATTCACCCATACCTGGAGGAACGCTTTCCCAAGGACATTAGTACTAAGTGAACAAAAACTGTCTCAATTGGAGTTTGAACTTGGTTTGTGAATTTCCCATGCCTCTAACTGTTAGGCCACTCACACCTTCATGTTGCTTCTGGCTTGCTATAATAGGAGATAACTCTATGAAGAGTGAATATTTTTCAATCTTTTTTCCTGAAATTCCAATAAGGAAATTGTTTTTCAAGATAGGTGCAGAGCAAGCATTGATTTTTCATCCACTTCACTCAGTTTAATATGACACAATGCCAAATAAGGAGAAACAGAAGTGAAAAGATGTGTTACATCAATCTATCAAGTGAGAGGGCCATCCTGCCCTCAAAATGAGTACACAAAATCCTGGCTTTTACCTGGGCTTGAACCGTGACCACTGGCAGAATATTCCAAACAATTTGAATGATGAGACAGGCCAAGTATGTTTATACATTCATTGAATTTGTGAGTAGTTTATTTATATTTGATTGTTTGCCCACAATTGTAGTACATGATTTGGTATGTAACATGAATGGTTTAGATAAGAAGAATGATTTATGTCTCAATTTTACAATGAATTATTATTATTATTATTCAACAAATAAGTTAGACAAACACTAATATCATTTTGATTCATGTTTTTTCAGTGGAACATTGTCAACTATTGTAAATTTTTGACTAGTATTTCTTTCATCTTACTTTTAGTTGTCTTTCATTGCAACTACTCAGACCATCAGTCGTCAGCCGTTAGTAAATAGCGAGGATCTGAAAGAAAGACTAAACTTTTGACGAGACTTAAACTTACATCCCTGTGCCTAAGGAAGCCTGGTTTTCCAGCTATTCCAGTGCATGTGCAGCAAGACTTTTGGCTGGCAAAAGATCAAATCTAATCATATAAACTTAACCTTTTTTCCCTCCTGATTGCATGGTACCATATTTGTTGTTATTTATACATACACTAGTGATATTACTAGTGGTAATACTATCTTGATTTATTTTTTGTAAGATTTTTAGTGGAAATCCACAGGTGTTCAGAATATATGAAATTAAGGAGGAGATTAGGTTTTTTTATGTGCATCTCCAACACTTATAATCTCTAGAGGAACTGTTTTGAAGTCTTGTTAGGTTTAAAAAAAGACTGAACATTTATTCTACCGAACAGAAAATATAATGCAAGAAGTCACTTGTATAAATCACCTTCAGTGGAAGCAGACAATCATAGATGCAAAATATGCATGCACATGGATTCATGGGAAATATGATTTCCAAGGCTTGAGGTTTGTGTTACAGATTATTTTGTAAAATTTAGTAAATTTTCTACTATTACGAATTGCAAGTAAATTTAGTGAAAATTACTAAAACCATCATCCTAACCCTGGTCCAAACCTTTGAAATTCATATTTCCAACAAATTGGTACTCATCCATTTTTGCTTCTCCATTTCTGTGAATGTTTGCTTTTGTTAATGGCATCTAATATAAGTGACTACTTTTTTTATTTCTATATTTTTGAAGAATTTCATCTGGTTCATCCATAAGACAATTCCTAGTTAGCTCCACTGAGGCAAGGTAATGATTAACAACACTTTTTTTATCAATCACTATCACTAGTGTCATGCTGTTAAAAAAAAAAGAAGTGAGGAAATACAAGGCTGCCTGCTCTAGTGAGTGTAGTAATATGTTGAGTGAAGCAAGCCACTATAGCTGTGTAGTGAAGGAATGCTGTTTCCCATCAAAGTAGTCGAGTAAAAAGCTCAAACATCTAAGCAACACCCTTATCAAACTATTTGAAGTGAAAGACAAGACATCATTTTGAAAAATTACCAGAAGTCACATGATTGATGATGTCATCAAAGGGGGACTTAAATTTTCTTTAAAATATTGATATCTTCAGATGTATAAATCAAAATCTGATGCAAATTGTATTTATAGATAGAGCGAAGAAAGACCTCTTGAATGATGTATAGTTTGACAAAATTAAGTTTGCATTAACATATCAATTACAGTTGAATTTTAAATGCCATCTCTGCTGTATGTTGCATTTTTCATAGGCTCATATAAATAGAATGAGATCATCTGTATCTTTCGAGACTACCACAACATCACGATCTACCAATTGAGCATGGAGAAGAAGATGTGTGCCCATTGTAGTATTTATAAAGCATGAAACTGCCTTTTTTGTTATTGAATATGTTATATCTCCAGCAATAACTATAAGTGGATGATGCAGTAAGCTTGTACCTTCTGATGTTACAAGGGACTTAGCAATGCACTGTATGACCACTTCTTTGCCTTCTCCACTACTAAGAAAATCCTTTCCTCCTTGCAACATATGGTGGTTGAATCCATCTATTCCGACTCTTGCTCCTGATTTCCCTTCTTTCTTCTCTTGTACTGGCCTTTATGCTCTCCTTGTTGTATTTGTCATTGGTGAGCCCAACCTTGATTGCCTTTGACTCTTTAGGTGTGGTAATGAAGTGCCAAACCCTTCAACCCTTCCCAATAAGTTTTCGTTGGTTGCCTGGAAAGAAATGCAGCTAGACCATGGATAAACCATGAGCAGTTTTTAGTGTCTGTTCACTAATTGGGCCAGATTTCCCATTGACACCTTGTCAGACTGCCGGAAGGATGTGTCGGTTGTAGCTAAAGCTAGTGACACCATTTCTATTGGGTATTGAAATGCCTTTTCAGACTGATTTTGCAAAGATCGGACGAAATGGTTGGTGATCTTCTTGTAGTAAAAATACTAATTTTTGTGTTTTTTTCTTCTTTTTGAGGCCATTGTTCAGCTCCATCCTCTCAACAAGCTAGAAAGATCCTTTGCCATTGCTTTTTTGTGGTTCTGTGGTTTACTTCGATTATGTATAGTTTGAAATCCTTGTATCAACTGCTGAAGAGTTTGTGTTAAAACTGCCTCTGAAAGGTTTTTGCAGTTCCTTTTTATTATCCTTATTAAACAATTCTGTTATCAAATCTCTGTGAATCTATGAAAATTTCCCAACTCCTATATTTCCTCAAAAACCCTTCACTCTTAGTTCTTCAAATGCTGGATGACAGCCGTTTTAAAGATTACAAGTAGACATGTTGGTAGCTACAATATCTGGCATAATTGGGGATCAAATGAGAAGACCTGGTTCAGCATATCCTTCACAGACTGAAGATATCGCTTTGTGTTTCCTCCCTTCCTTCCTTTCTTATAGTTGATACCATTGCAAGCATTGAGGAAATGTTCTTCAGAAATCTAATGAAAATAAATAAAAACTATGGATTTTAGTTCTTATATCTCAAATCATAGATCTAGATTTATAGATGAAATCTCTAAATGAGCAACACTAAAAGAAGTTACTAAAATAATTCAAAGTCATAGTTTCATATATTACATGATTATTATGGCAGGCTAATCCACACACCATGAAGTCCGGCCCTTTCCAGACATGCACCTTTGGAAAAGGAACTGTGGAAGAAATTTTTTGTCCCTGAGTGTACGTGTGTGCTGTGATTACTCGACAACTGGATGCAGTGCGAACTTAGCATTCACTAGATATATTAGTCAGCACACAAGACAGTGTAGGGTCGAGTTTCTTGGTTCAGTGGTTTTCGAGAAATCTACGAAGAATAAATAGAAAAATAACAGGTTAGTGATCTTTTATGTAAGATTCTAGTTAGAAATTCAGATATGAAATATCTAAATGGTCAATAGATTTAAATTTTGATATAAAATATCAAATCTGCAATGCTGATGAGAAGTGATCGAACGAGGATATAGATTCGTACGACGCACGGAAAAATACTTTACATGACTATCACGGTAGGCTGCTCAACCAACCATAAAGTCCGGTCCGTTCAGAACATGCACCTTTGAAACGGGCAGTTCCGGAGTTTTTTTCAAACTGGCCCGCCGCTCACCGGAATCTTAACCGCTAGGCCACTCGGTAATCTGCTAGTGTCTTACATCTGTGACACATTTCAGAGAAAAGTACCTAGGAGTGACACTAAAAATATCGACTAAAATGACCGACTTTAATGAGAGATACGTACACGCAACACATTTGGCTCGTTTGTTTTAGTTATAAATAGCACGTGTTGGCATATTCCGCAATTAGCAATGACCGCTCCCCGGCATCCCTATTTATAGTTCGATGCTGCGATTAACAAGCGCTCCCCGAGAGTCAAAACAAACATGGCCGAGGACTACTTGCTGCATGCGAGTGTCTTTAACAATGATGTGTCTCGTGTCGCCCAACTCTTACGAACACACGATGTCAGTCAGAAGGACATGCACGGTAAGCAGGAAAAGCTTCTCGGACAATTTCCAAACGGATAGGTTTACCGTGGATATTTAATTTTTTCTTCTTCTTTTTGTCCCATTCTTCCGAACCTGGAGAAAGAGTGAAGCTCCTCCTACCACGACGACACTCTCTACTCTTTCTACTCCCACCGTCACTTTTTCTACTGAGAATCGATGTTCCTGTTTTTATAAATGTTTGTTGAAAAGCCTACCACATCCTCCTTCGCTTCGATTTTAACCGTATCCACTCGAAAGAAAAATGTTTGTCTGGTATTCCCTTCCCGAATATTGTTGTCTTCTTTCCAAGACACTACCGAGCATTTAGCATGTCTACTTGGCCTTATTAAACTCTTTTTTTCCCCTGCTTATTTTCCGTGAAAATACATTACCATCGCTAATTTTTGAATTGGTGGGGTCTGCTCTATTCCCTGCCCTTAAAATATGGTAGTAAGTACATCAGGGCGGTCACTAAATCGGGGAATAATCTTCCGGTGAAAGTATACACAGAAATTGATTCCCTCAGTTCTCGATCTAATCCCCTAAGGTCCCCTTTTTTATGTACGTAAAAGAATAATTATAGTGTATTTGTTTACTTTGGGTCTGAATTCACAAAATTGTTAACGTCTCTTGATGGGTTTCATTCATTTCATCAGTGTATAGTTTAGGTCCAACTTAATCGTGTAGTATACCTGATTAATTACACACTTTTCCTGAACCTAATTCACAACAAACAGTTGAATTAAATGCAGTGTTTTTATTCACTTACAAAGGTATAGCTTTTAGTTTATCCTTAAAAAAAGCCCACCAAAAACACCAACAGTTTCATCATGTCAAGAAGTTAGTAACGGTTAATAAAATTGTGGTTCTCAAAATGAAGATATAAAACGTTAAGCAGTCACAAAGAGGACAAGTTTTTTTTTCTCTTTAATTAATTACCAATTATTGTCTTTAATTAGATAATTAAAAAAAATCTTTAAAAATGGTAATTGTCGTTGATGGGGTTTGAACTTATTTAAAAAAATAATCGGGTTCGATCCCTTTCTTCCGGTCATAATCATTTTTTTTTTTTTCGTTCTTTGTAAATTTTCCCAAATCAGGTAATTATCAAATTTTAAATAAGACTTTCGATTTTGAATTTGACTTTGAAATGTGTGATTGTGCTCGTAGAAATTTGATTATCGTGGAATTACATGTTATTGAGGAAGAAATTAATCCTAAATTCTTATTAGGATTTTTGTCGATCTTTCCTTCCCTAAATTTAGATGAAAGAAACAACATAGAAATTCTGCTCACCTGCTGTGATGATCATCAAAGCCCTTCATTAAGTAAAGTCTATTTGTTTTCATTTCATCTTACCGGTAAAAGCTATTTAATTTTTGAAATGATTTATTTTATTAAAGTCATTTAGTTTATGCTTTCATGTTTTTTTCTTTTTCCACTCCTACTAAATAATCGAAATAAACAAAATAAAATGAAAAGGTTAATATAATATTTTTGTTTTTCTCTCTTCTTACACATCCATGAATTTAAGGTTTAAAAAATTATCCTAGTTTACTCACGCAGTGAATAAAACTTTTCTTTAAATTAAAATCATTTCAAACCTTGTCTTCCAGACCACTAGACCATACACAGTACACCTGGTGCAAGGTGATTTTATTATTTGAAATTCTAATCTTTCAAGAAATGTTTTTAAACCGCCATTTTTGCAATGGACACCAGCTTTAGGTTAAGGCCATTATTATTATTATTTTATTGATTTATTATTAGCTAAAATGTTTTAAAATTACAAAAAAAGAATTATATCTTACGCCAGGTGTACACAAGTTATGGGAACAAAATGATTAATTTAAATCTAAAGTTAGGTTTCGTCTCAAATTAGGATTTTACCGGAATTGTCATTATTTTCTTTCTTATTTTCATCATCTTATTCAATGCTTCGATCGGATTAACAAATGATTTTCACTTTAACCACCTTGGTTGACTTTACCGGCTACCCTTATCCATTTAAACGAATCTATCTCCAAGTTGCTCAAGAGGATATTTTTTCCTTTGGAGTGATATTTTTTTTTCTTTTCTGTGAGACAACTATCTCCCACTTATGATTTTGTGGTTCATAAATTAACTAGTATATTGTAATTGTTAGAACAGCTTATATTTATTTAATAAAACCCATAAACAAAACCTATTATTTCGTTTAGAGTTAGTCATACGTTAAGAAAGCTAAATAAACAAAAGTTATTCATGACAAGGAAGGGTGTGTACCTATGTGCGGTTGGTTTTATTTTTATATTTTTTATGAATGGAAATTACTACTCACTCTGCTAGCTTATTTGTGACAATCATGTTCAGACTGTACATAAAACTACATTGTTGTTAATTCGGTTATTATTGTTGTTGCTTATTCATACCCACAGCCGTCTTTTATGTTCCGTTGTATGGGAGTGTTACAATAGTATTAATTCAATCTATTGTGGGTAACTTCAAAAAAAATTAGGGACTTGAGAAGTTGAGAGATGGGAAGATGAGGTATCTTTTATTTCATACAGCATCCGTGCCTTAAATCGAAATGGTTAGTGTGATCAGTCTTTTTGGTTTTGTGTTCGGGGAAAAAAAAAGCCCCCAAGTTATTCATTTTTTTTTTCTTCTCAAAAACAGAACATTAAAACACCGAGATAGGGGTTTGATGAATTATGTTTGTTTAGGTTACATACATACATAAAGAAAATTGAAGTAAAGTTCACGATGTGCCTTTTTCGGATTATCTACTGATGAGTTTTATTTTTACGATTTTTAAAAATATCAAAAGGATTACGACGGTTCTTGAGTTAGAAAATGACGGATGGGTATTGTTCGCGATATGAAACCAGGTAATAAAGGGTACCGATCGTTACTTCGAAAATAGACGATCGACAATCTCAAGTGGTTCAACTACTATGAACTGGATGCTAATTGTGGGTGTTGGGTGCGTAACTTTTCAAGGGCACAATTTTTACTTGTTTTTGCTGGGTCTGTCAATCACTCTTGTTTTGATTAGAAGAAAAAAAAACACACTTTGTTGTCATGGTGAACTTTTCATTAATCCTTTGAAGTGATCAATTACAATTGGCGTTAATTGAATTGGAAGTCAAATAACGTTAATTTAAAAAAAAATCTTTTTATTTTTTTCTACATCGGTTGATTAGCCCTTGTCGTTTTAAGAAAGTTTCCTGTCTCAATATCACCCCCCCCCCCCAGCAAAACAAAAACTGATCTTGTTTACCTGAAGATATACAACACAGCTGTTGTTGCATGAAGATTTTCCAATTGATCCTTTCGGATGTTTTTGTTGTACCGAAATCTTATCCTAAATGACCATCCATGCATAACGTTCAGTGTGAACAGTGTCTGGCTTCTGTTGTTTTTAGGTTCAGTAAAATGTTTAAATACAGCACCTTGAATCGTTTCTGTAAATTGCAGGGGAACTCTAATAAAAACCCGCCCTTGTGAACGGAATAATCAAACTGTAAAGAAAAAAAAATGGAATCAAATAATTTAATTCAATTAAAGAAAAAAAACGATTGAAAGTTTGTTTAATCTCGTAATGTTGATTGTACATACACGACGCCCAAAACTGTCATTCTTCCTTTCACTCTCAGCCCCTAACAATACAAACAAATCAGCAGCCGATACTCGTTCTCCTTACTCTCCCATCCTCTCTGTGAACGATACGAACTACCCTCTGCTTATTTTCATCAGCACACGGGTTGTTCTGCTGAAAAAGTAGGCGCAAAATGTGTCCATTTTAGCATAAATCTATACCGCAAATTTTCCCCATCCTGCGAAAAAACGTGTATGAGAGTGTGCAAATTTTCCCAAAATGATTCATAAACCTTTCCTAGGTTCATATTGGTACATACACAAAAATTTTATGCAGTTATGTTGTGTGGTTTTTGTGGTAGGCTTTCACATACTAATGGATGGACAGACCTTTGCAAAATTATGATCATATTAATAGTAGTTATTCATGTAAGATTTTTTTTTTTTTTTTTTTTTACCCAACAGTACTGTATCAAAAAAGCCCCAAGAGCCCCTCTTCCCCCGTCTCAAATCTAACACCCTCAGCTGATGTGAACCTTTTGTTTTTTCCCAAAACTTGAATGGAAAAATATCCTATTCCATGAAAACATATGGATGCACGCGGCAAGTTTGTCGTTATCTGGCTTTACTATCTAAAAAAAATTTCTTCTATGAATATTACCTCCAAGTTTTGTCAGAAATTCTCATAGGAAATATTGCCATTATTCTTCAAAATTTTTGGTCTAATAACCTTGTTTTAGTCGTTTCAATTACTGTTTCTGGCCATTTTTATTTGTTGGTTGCATTTTCCGGCCTTTGAAGTATTTTACAATATTTCAAGATGAGTCATTATCATCATTCCTTGTATTATTCATACTAGTGTTCTCATCTTTGTTCAGAATACTACATTTCTGCTGACCATCCCCATTTGAATGGGTCATTTTATAGCCTTCTTTCTATTGTACAAAGTTTTGAGTTGTCATTGATGGCATTCCTTGTATTATTCAGACTGGTATCTTCCTCTTTGTTGAATGTACTTCTTTGGGGACCTTTAAGGCTGTGGTGAGCAAAATTATGGCACCACTTCCAAAACATAGGCAAATGTCCAAGGTATCTTTGTGCCAAGGGATATTCTCCCAGGATTTCCCCTTCATCCCCAAATGACGTCATAATGAGCAGGTATGGTAGTACTTCGGATATAAAATTTTTTGTATTTGCCATGTTCAACATGTGTGTTCAGTAACATGAAAAATTGATCCCCATAACTACAGTAATTTTGCCCAGAAGCTCCTTGCCTTAAATCCTTGTGAAGACTTTTTTCAAATTTAGAATGCAGTTGTTCAATGAGACTGTGTAGTGGGAATTTTTATTTATTTATTAAAATCTTGAAGTCAAATTAAGGTTCAAAAGTTACATGACCAATGGGCATAAATCCAAAACTCAATAAAAACCATATTAATCAACCGGAACTCGCAATCTTTGGTGTTCCTTTGTATTTTTGGATGAAGAATCGATCTGAAAATATTTTGGTTATGTGTGATTTAGGGGTTCAAATGTTCTTGTTCAGTATGCATAAATCTAAAACCCAATGAAATCAGCATTAATCAACCGAGACTCTCTCTTGGTATTCATGATTACTTTGGGATGAGGAATCTACCGAGAACCATTTGTATCAATTTCATTGGTTACCAGTGTTTAAGAATCGAATTTTCAGAAGACTTTAACTTGCCAAGGATTTTCATCAAAACAATTTTCAGATGTGGTTGCATTAGATTGTAAAAAATTTTAGATTGGAATTTAAAAAATTAAAAAAAAAATTTTTTTATTTTAAATATAATCTAATGTTGAAAATTACCTATTTATAATTCATTCATTTCTTTATTTTATTGTATTTTTTTCGTCTCTCTCTCATGGTATCAAATTTAATTATCTTAATTTTGAAGAAAATCTCTATAATGTTGTAATTCATAGATTATTTCCATATTTTTGTAAGCTTTTAAAGACCTCTTAAGTCAGTTGTATAAAACTGCTTTTTCTTTTTTTTTTTTTTTTTCTCTCCACTGAAAAGGTATTTAGGACTCTAGCATCTTTCCTATCCATCTAAACTTTGGTTTGATTTATTTGACGCTATGTTAAATGATCTTGGAAAACTGCTCATTGAATGAAGTGAAAATTTGTGACAGTTTTGTAACATTAATGAAATATTTTCAACTTTTTGGGGGAAAAATACAATGATGCAATTGAGGATTTGATTTTGATTGGGAGGATTTATACTTTTTGGCAATCCATGCAATAACACACTTAGGCAAACGGCCATTTTGGATGGCTTAAAGTTTGTAAATTTCGTTTCCATGTAACTGTATAGGTACCAAAAAGTATAAATATTTCTCCATAGATATAAAAAACAGTACCTTTTAGATTGAGAATGTTATTTGAATGTTTTGATCTTCAGATCACCTGAATCTACCTAATTTTAGCCATTTATAAAAATAACCTAGCCACCTTTGAGCCATTTATAAAAATAACCTAGCCACCTTTGAGCCATTTATAAAAATAACTTAGTCATGTTTAGCCATTCAAAATGGCTGATACAAGAATGTTATTGCAAAGATTGCCCTCTTCTCTTCAGTCTAAAGAGCTGCACTTATTTCTCTCTCTTATGATTCCTTCAACATTTTTGTCTCTCATACAGAATGGCTCTTCTTTTCATGTTGGAATGTCATTAAATCTTCCCAGTCCCTTTACTGATGTTTAAAATTTTTTTTTTCTTCTAAGTGTGTGTGTGTTACACAGCTGATGTATGCCTCCCTTCTATTTTATTAGAGAACCCTCAAACAGTTATTCATCTCGCTTCCTTAAATACCAGTTTCAATCATTTCTCCAGTTATCTCTGGAAAACTCGCAACATGATACCATGCATTAAATGATAAGAAAAAACTGTCATGCTTCAAGCTACTTGGATGCTACTGAGTTAATAAAGTTTCCTATTACTGTGTTATCATTATCTCCTGTTTGAAGCTGGTTCACCTGGCTGTACTTTCTTTGCCTCTCTGACCATATCTTTGTGTAAGGCCTATTGTCAATAGTTGTTTGATTCATGTTTTATCTTATTTTATTTTATTTTTTCAATTTTGTGTATCAAAATCTGAATTTGAAGATGAATTAACTGGATATTTAGATATTCTAAATTTTAACCATTTATTTAAACATGTTCCACTGTGATGGGTATGGCTGATATCAAAGTTCTGATAGGAAAAATGTCCTGAGTGGATTATTACTTAATGACTTGAGACTGACCAAACCTCCAACTTTCAGAGTAGAGAGGGTATCAATTTTGCATTTTTGATTTGTAATCCTTGTTTCTGCTGAAAGAAATCTTTCTTCTGTTATTCAAAGCTGGAGTATTAACTGACACAATGTGATAGAGGCTATAGATCATTGTATATTGATGTCATTAATATTTGATCCGGTTTACAAGCATTTCAAGATCAAATCTCTTTAGAACTGGATCTGTTTGTAAAATAAGATAAGATTTTATGACTGAATAAGTTTAAAGAAAAAAAAAAAATTGGTTGATCCCATGATCTTTGCGATTGAGATACCCCATTGGATAACTTTATGGCTGTGGTGCCTGCATTTCAGGGTGTATAACAAAAAGGGTAAAGTATATTTTTATCCCCTGTTTTGATATCTCTATTCTTACAATTTGACAGTTTTCCCCAGTCATTTTCATAACTCAGCGGTTGCCAACCTGAATGATATAAACTTGTCAGCAAGGAAGTTCCACATTTTGCCAAAATTATGAATGAAAAGCAAGAACTAAATCATTAAGTTAGTATGTCCACAATTCAGATTGATTCAACTGTCCATTCTTATAGAATTGCTCAATAAGCATTTTATGTATTGTCAAAACCTTGTTTTGAGTTTTAATTTGTTCACCTGCAAGACTGTATGTGGTTCAAAAATTATTACTTTTGTAAGGTGTGCAAAAATTAATCAAACATTTCATAGGGGAATCTTATGAATTCGGGATGGTTACTTTGGTCATAACAGAAGCAGGGAAGAAGCCCTGATCTGATTGCACTTTTCTGTAACCACCATTGTGACAAACCAGTGAGGAGACTTTCTGGTGTTGTAAAAGATTACAGTTAGGTAGTTTCATACCTTCTCAAAGGCATTAGTGCAAATTGAACCTTTTTCTATTATGCTACCTTGCACCTTCAATGTTATTTATAGGTTTAAATGATGGCTTAGCCAATTACATTTTTGTAATTCAGATGAAGAAAGTATATTATTGTTGAACAAATTTGTGAAAAATATTCCACCACTTTGGTCATATTTTCCCCTGCTTGAGTGTCTTATTTTAACTGTTATGATTTCCAATTCAGTTGCTCATGGCTAAATACTGGTTGTCGTGAACATATCCCAACTGTGGTGAAATTCTATTTAAGGTTGGGGGGGGGGCTTTTATTACCACTGAATTTCACACAGATTTTCTTTTCTGATAGAATCATTTATTGGATGTGTCAGGGGAATTAATTGACAATTTTAGGTGCTGCTATGCAGAAAATTGTTTTATCGCCCATCAAAAATCCCTATTGCTGTCATCCCAGTTGCAACAGAATATCAAGAAATGTGATTGTTAGCAGTTTTCCTGAATGAGAACAACCTAATGAATAAAAAACAACCATCGATTTTGGATTTAATGTTATTTTCAAGAAATCATTGAACAATAAGTGTCTTTGTATCTTTTGAGGTACTGATACCTGTATGTTAAAAGTGCTCAAAGAGTTTTTTGGGCCATTGAACCCCCCCCCCCCCCCGGCGGTCGTTGTATAGACTGTTGAACTCCCCCCCCTCCGGCCATTGTGTGGGCTTATCCATTCTTCAGCCTTCTTCAGGTGTATTATTTGTATAGAATACTGGTAGACAAAGAGCTTTCCCTCCAATGGTAGCCATGCTTATAACCTAGGATTCAATTGTCCGGAAAAAAACTCATTGAATATTAATGATCCTTCTTAAAACTGTACACAATATGTTAAAACTGGTTTTGATGAAATGGAGAACAGGCAGATGGGCCTGCTTGTTGAATTTCAGAATGAATTATGAAGAAGCATTTTCATTCACAATTTGATCCTTTCTGAATTCTCAAGGCTTGACAGTCTGGCGTTTTAATTATGTATTATTCTTGAAGTCCACGTTGCATGAAATGTGATCACCGTAGTAAAATTTGCATGAGATCAGCATTATAGATATCAACCTTACACTGTTAACCTCTTATTGACACACATAGAAATAGATTTGGATAATAATTTGCAGAATCCTCCAAAGACCACTTTCCCATAAGTGCATTTGACATTATTTGTTTATCTATCTCCCATGTGAAACTATTCTGTAACATGTATCCAAGATGAGTTTTGTATTATTTACAATAAGATTTGCACCTATAAATTATGCTTGCTTGAAGAAAATGATTTGGAAGAATTACCACTTAAGGCAGAATTTATTCCAATTTTACCATTACAATTGTTTGATGTTTATTTATCATTTATTTATTTCTTGAATTACTGCTGTCATATTTATCCATCCACCAAATCTTCAGCCTTTCAGCCTTCTTGACACTTACAAAAAAAATTACTATATGTTGTTATAACCATTCACATTTTTCTTATAAATCATTCATAACAACCTAATCTATTTGACAAGTGTCTAAACTTATCTTTGTTGTCCTAGAATATATTCTGCTGTCATTATTTGAAAAAAAACTTTGGACATTTTTTTTTTTTTTTTTTGTTGAATATAGTTTTATACTATAAATATTTCTTCCTTGAAACTCCATTTCTCTGTAATAAAGGACTTTTTTATATTCTATTTTAAATTCTATTTTTACAAATTGATAAAATGCATTAGATTTGTGCACATTTTCTCCGGAAATATCCCTCCTAGGGATGTTGGACAACCATATCTCGTTAGTCTTCTGGAATATGAATGATTACTAGGTCTGTGAAATACCTATGAGATTTCTTGATTGGCATTGTTCCAGGGTCTGCTTGGGCAAGATGTGGCACTTTATCACCTAACTCTAACCTGCTAAGGAGTTGCAATAATTAAAAGTTAGGATGCCTGCCATAAAGTGATCATTATCAAGCATGTCTCTTAAACCTGCTGTGAGTTGGATTATCATCAAATGTCTCATTGTAGCCTTTTGCCAAACTGAACTTAGGAAAAGAGTATTATGTTCAAAAATTGAATATTTGTCAGAATATATATCCTATTTAATTCATAGTAGAACCTCCCCCACATGAAGATGATTGTATGTTTCAAGACTTCCAGCAGATGCTTTGAACCGCAGATATACCAAATCATCTGTGTTCAAAGTTTTTACTTAAATACATATCTATGATAAACTTTAATATGTAAACTTAACGAAATAACTAATATAAAAATAGAACAATTATAATTGCTCAATAGAAAGCATCTTTTGACAGCATGCCATGTTGGGTGATTGATCAAAACATTGGAAATAGGGTGTGAGATCGATGAATAACTTGCTTCTCTCATATCTTGGCGGGTGGTGATCACTAAAAAAGTCTGAATTTTCAAAAAAGCAAGTGGACACAAATGAAGTGATAAAATTGAATTAATATTGTAAATTGCCACCCTCTCCTAAAAAAACAAATTTAGGTGGAAATTTAAAAAAAGTCTTTTGTAGACACAATAAGGAATAAATGTTTACAGTTTCAGCCCTCTAGTTCCATTGGTGCGTCTTGCACGTGTGGTACATACATACATACATACATACATACATAGCCAGCCAGCCAGCCAGCCAAACTCGAAAACTGAAGAAATCAATGTTGACACGTGGTTGACGGATATAAATAACAATGCTAGCTTGACTTGTGGAAATTCCACTCATGTTGACGACTAGGATATAATCATTAAGCTTACACATATTTTTTGTAATTAAAGTGTATACTTTTGTCATAAGTAATAGATTACTATGGAATGTATCTATATTGATTATAACATGCAAAGGCAAGTGAAAGTACTATATCTGTTATCATTGATTACTTTTGCTCTCTGTCTATATTCCTGTGGTCTACTACTACTATAAAATAATTTTTAGGTTTAGGACCTGAGGAGTAATAAAAGAATGGCAGGTATAGTGAAGGTTGAGTCTCTTGCTCCCATTCAAGCATAAGCACCCTCTTCCATTCTTACTTTGGTTCATTTCAAGGTGAGTGAGAAAGGATCCACGATATGATGAGAATGAATGATAATCAGGAAGCCTTATAGTCCTGCATAAAAGCAAGCAGAATAATAGTATAATAATGGAATAAAAGTTATGACTGATAGAAGATTCATTTTTACTATAGATCTTCTAGCAACCTCAGTTTATTATTTTGTTTTCTTTCCTTAAGTCAAGAACTTCCACCTTTTCACTTATAAGAAGCACTTCATAGCCTCTCTTTGGCATATCCAAATTACAAGCGTCACTGCTCTGGTGCTTAGGGACCATTATTAGGTGCAACTTATGAATTGTTTATTGCTGGGGTTGACCCTGGATAACTGAGAAATATCTATTTTTGTATTGGCTCTAAAAAGTCAACATAAGTCCAGTGACTGTGTTTGGAGTTGGTTGTATAGTAATGCACCATATCTGTAGTGATGCTGACTTGATAGGTTTGCTGCATTGGTCTGTATAAAAATCAAATTATTGACCTCTGGAGGTAACGATGCTCCTCACTGAAATACAATAATGTCAGCATGTAAGTCAATCTTGGAAATCAGTCCAAACCAACCACTTTCAATGATTGGAATGCCTTGTCTAACAAAAATATGACGAGGGCATAGGTTTGACAGAAAGACCCGTGGAAGGCTATAGCACTAATGAAGCAAATAAGTATTTTATTTACATCGACTCATGAGAGCAAAGGAGGTGATAGAAATTTAAAGAGGTCTCTGAACGTAAGCATTGTTATTATTCCATTATTAGGGTTATTATCTTGGTTGTCTTCGTCACATGGTTTTGACTGGTATTTTCTCACTTTTCTCAGGTGCATGTTGCATTCAGTATCCCTTCAGTGTCATAATGTGAGTGTGTGTGTGTGTATGTCTAATATATATCCTGCATGTGTGGGATGATGCTCAAGATAACCAGATGTGACAGACAGCTGAGGAACGCTAAAGAACACCTTATCCCCTAAAAGCTGTGATGAAAACAAGACTAGGATAACAGTCCAAATAATTCAAGGAATGATATATTATTTATTTATTTTTTTTTTCTTAAAGATTTATTTACTTTATTTTCTTTAACCTGCGCATTGTGTTTTTTTTTTTTTTTTTTTAATTCCTTTTCTGTATCAGTTATTCAGTTATTTGAACCCATTCCCATTTAGTCTAGAAGCTTGTGAATAAAATGTATTAGACATAAAGAATGAAGGTGAATCCGGAACATAATTACTTGAGATAATTAATGTTAATATATTGATGTGTATACAAATTAACTTCAGAACGTTATGAATGGAAGTGTTGTTGTTGTTGCTGGTGGTGGTGGTGGTCTTGGTTTCTCTCTCTTTCTTTCTTTTGTTGTACCAGACAAACTAAGAAAACAGACTTGAATGGAAAAATGCAACTAGAGATGTAGGGGGTTCTTAATGAAGCAGGATGGAGAATAATAGTAGGGTCTTTTACTATACCTTTTAACACTAATATTGATTCTGAAATAGTTATTTACGTACACAAAATGCAATGTGTATCCATATTTACGTATATTTTGTGTTCAGCACTTTTCAATGAGTGCATCGACTCTACGCTCAGATCCTTGACAGAAGTGCTAATCTGTTACTAAATGATCCTGTTATTTTTGACTGGTACTATGCTAGTGAATCAATAATATCGTGAACCAAAATATCTTTTTTTTGACTATGATTTTTTTTGAATTTATTTACTTTTGTTTTCTGATTTGTATTGCAGAGAATTAAAAATACCTAACAAAGTGACATGGCACATATGCTCATTTATATCATCTAATTCTATATATACCTACACATGCGTTTCCTACTTGAATACATGCCTTTTATTTACCTGCATCTGTTTTAATTTTCCCTCAAGTGTGTAACACATTTTCTATTATGTAATGTGCATCCATGTATGATATACACCTATGACTTTGTTATTTAGGGAAAAAAAATTAATAAATTTTCTTTGAATTTGTAACCTCCTTCCAATGAGGTAACAGCTTGAAGTGTACATACTGATAGCTTATCATTCTGATTAGAATTAAACGAAGGAGTATTTATGCATGAAATAATCAGGTGAACAGGATTGTGTACGAACCAGTCACCTCAATATGCAAGTCTATCTTAAACCATGACCTTCATTTGGTGTGAAATATGGTAATTCCTTTTCACATATCTGACTTGTATAGTTTGTCATTCAAGAGTTTAGCAATTGGTAATTAGTAATTTGCAAGTGTTGATTTGTGGAATATTTCTTTCTCTCTCTCTCTCTCTCTCACTGAATAGTAATTTAGTGTGCTTCCAATAACTGAGATATTTAATGATTTTAATATATCAGTTGATCTATTCTCTGGCCTTTTTGCAGGTGAATTTGTCCAGTATAGAGTTTATTTATGTACTGCTATGCCTTTAATCCATTATGTGGACACTTTTGTTAATTCTGTTCAGCAGTTACATATTGAGTGTTTCTCGCGATTCCCTCCCAAGTCTCTCCTTTCCTTTATTTTTTCTCAAAAAAAATTTTTAAAAATTCATTTTCTAAGTGAACTTTTTAATTTTTCAAATGAAGTTTTTTTTTTTCTTCCCCTCCCAACATATGAAATTTGCTCGTTTCTATGGTTTCCTTGTGTTTTGTAGAATTATCAATATCACCACACATTAGAATGCTTCAGAGCAGGGCTCTAGACTAACTTTTTTCACCTTTGTCCTTTGTCCGTCTAATGAACTATTTTAACTGTCTCAAAGGAAATGGAAACTGTCTCAAAATCAAAGTGCTGTTTCACTACTTTAAGCTACTATAGATAATGATGATGATAATAATGAAACTCCATTGTTGGGGAAATAATTACATTTAATTTGCTTCATTCAATAAATTGGTTTTTAACAAATCTGAAAAGATATCTGTAAATGGTAGAGCTGCAGAAATTGATTGACTCATCATTATCATCAATCTTTCAACATCCGTCATCGGACATGGACCAACCCCAGGATTCGCTACACCTCTATCATGGGTGTTGCGGAGCCAATACTTTCTGAATTGTGATGTCCATCGGTTGTCTGCCATTCTCGCAACGTGACCAGCCCATTGCTATTTGAGTTTTCTAATGGATCCTATTACGCCTCGGACTTCTTTTTCTTTTTTTTTTTTTTTGTCCCCCCCCCCAATGATATATTGTGCTGTCATGATCTTTCTCTGTAGTGTTGAGCATGATTGTTTCATGTGCACGTTGTATGATTCTCGGTTTGCGGGTCTCTCTCTTGGTCAGGCTCCATGTTTCAGCTCCATAAGTGACTATTGGGAGGATGCATTGTTGTATACTCTTCTTTTTAGGACTAATGGGATGTTTTTGTTTTTGAAAGTTGATCTTATTTTTCGCTTGTTTTTTTTTTTTTTCTGGGGATTTGGTGGAGATTCGTTGTTCTTGGTAGATGCAGTTCTGCATCTTCGATTTTGATCGTTGTGTTCATATTTCTGACGTGATTGTTGTACATGACCTTTGTTTTGCTGAAGTTCATGTGAAGGTTGACTTTCTTGCTTTCTTCATTCAGTTCATCTTGCTTTAGTTGAAAGTTGTGTAAAAAAAAAAAACAACAAAAAAAACAAAACCCAACTTAATTGATTAGTTGAATATTAAATTAATTACCAACATAGTCCTCTGACAATAAGTTCTATATCTTTGGGTTGTGGACAGAAAACAGTGATGGACAATTTTCACTGTTTCTTCGAACCTGTAGAACTCCTTGCTTAATCAAGTAGTTGATTAGAAAATCAAAGGATTATTCAAAATGAATAGAATCATTAGTTGCAGCCTCAGTAAACTGAAAAAAAACACAGAATTAAGAACAAATAAATTGGAAGACTCAAATTCCGTGTGTTGTTCTGAACTGAAGTTTCTTTGCCTTACAGCCAACACCCTGCCACTTTTTCACTGCCTTTATAGTTTTATCTGAGACAGACATCTATAGACAGAGGGATAAAGAGTGAAAAAGTATGCATTTACATAATGGGAACCAAGACCATGGAGGATCCCCTAACCTGTCTTGATTGGTTTTAAAACAGTATGAAATTAGTCAGCAAGTGGGATCATGATAAGTTGTAAATAGACTGGGCATTTGGTTGCATTATTTGAATGTTAGTGTATGCATATGATAAATGATCATTTGGTGACATTGGGTATGTCCTTGGGATTCTCTTTGTTTTTGTTTTTTTTATCTCTACTCTGTTTTTTGAATATATTAGCTCCTTTTCTTGTCGTTTTTAAAAAATACATACAGTGCATATGTACGGTAATGCATACTTTTTTTACTCTTGCCCCAAAGACAATTTTTAATGTCCCTGGGATGCAGTTAGTCTCTAGCCTTGCACCAGATACGTTCACCTGAAAAAAGCCAAACCTTACACCTTCTTTTTTTAAGGTGAACAATAAAGATAAGGAAGTTGTAAATAAATCTAAAGTGTTGACAGTCCAAAAATTTGTGCACAAATCAGTTTGAGTTTACGAATTTATATTTTGAGCTTGTGTCTTGGCGTGTCTCAGCTGCGAGTACCACATTGTACCATACCATTCCATTCCATACCATACAATACAATACAGCAGCATCTCCAACTCTAAGCTAATGGTATACTGGTTAAGGTGGATTCTATCTTCATAACTTTGAGATGTACCAGTAACAGCTGATAGATACCTGATGTTTTCAGTCCAAAACTTGAAATTTGGGGACTGTTCCTAACCAAACTAATTAATCTTACCCATTGTGTTTTGAAATATATAAACAGTGTAGAAAGTATGCTTCAGTTTAGGGCACTTATAACATTGTTCTTTCCCCCATTATGAGTGATTCTAATAATATTTTGTATTTTAAATTTGACTGAAAAGATTGTCTTTAGTTTCTATAATTCTGTTGATAGTAAACTGATCACACACATTATCCTACTCCTTGTAAATATGAACTACCAGGAGCTTGCGATGATTATTTTATTACATTTAGTGTTTTTGAGTATGCAGGACTTGGATTTTTAATGTGGTGTCAGTTTGCTTAAGCCTCAAATACAAAACTGATCTGCAGCTTTATATCCTATTAAACTATTCCAGGCTGGACTGGTTTGATATTTGGAATGTGAGACATTAATGTGTTGGTTCTTAATGTTTATTTTATATCTTTGTCATTGTTTCAGCGTTCATTCATCTTGTGACCTGTGAGTGTTCTGGCTTTTGTATACTCTTGAAAGGTTAACTATAAAGAGAATAGTTTAGTGTTGGCTTAGGAGAAATTTTTTGACACCATTAAATAAATTGAATCATTTATCTCGGTTCAGGCCTCTTATTCGTTCTTACCTAATCTGGAACATATGATTTTTTTTTTCTTTTATATTACTGTGGTAATATAATGTATTGATGAGTTCAGCTTAGAATGATACAAGGCACCATTTGAGAATTAAACTCTCTACAATGGTAATAGTCTGCAAGATTAGGCTGCTATCCCCTGTATAATGGAAAGGTACCTGGCAACAATCTATTCATTGTAGAGCATAACTTTTTTTGAATTATTAATCTAAAAATGAATTTATGATCTGGTCTGTGAGATGCAGTAGCAACTATTATTTTTATAAATTATTTCCATTTTGTTTGCAACCAAAATTCAGAACATTTCTCTAGTCAAATGAGCTCTATAGATTGGCTTAATCTGGCACAGTCACATATCTGGGGGGAGAGTATTGCACCAACCTTTCAAGTAGGAAAGCCATGCCTATTTTTGCTTTATCACTTGGTTTTTATTGTCCCCAAAAATGTTTGCCAGTGAATCCCGGTCATTGTTTCCTTTTGAGCTGTGTATGTGAACACGTGTTTTGCCAGCAGCTCACAAAGGAAATTAATATATGCTGGAGAGATCAATTACCTAAAATAACTATAATTAATAATCATATTTATATGTATTATAATAATTATAGTAGATAATCTCTTAGCTAACTATTTGTGTTCACTAGTCAATTGGTTTTCCAAATACCACATTAGTGAGGGATGTTATTGCTATTAATTTTTGACATTGCATCACATTGAAACAAGAGATACTCATTGATGTTTTTATTCAATGGAACAACAAACCGAGCAAAGTAGTGAAAAGTATAAAAGCAAATCTCGACCAAATAGGTTACTTCACAAAATGCAGTCATACTTGTATTATATTAAAATATGCAAATCCTGTTTTATCAGCCATGAAAGATAGACTGTGCCAAAATTATCTTGAAACAATTTCAAGTTCACATTTGCATAAGCCTTCAGTGCACATGTACTTTTGTCATAGGAAAACGTTTGCGCAGCATTAAATTTTTGCACACGCTGAGTACTATAAATTATAGGGAACATTGATTCTGGTTGCCTATGGTTAAGTTTGGCCACTTGAATGCTGTTGGCAACAGTCCTGTTCAACTAAACCCTTTCCAAAGCAAGTTAAAACTTGGAGTGAGTAAATTAGAAAAGAAAAAAATCACAGGAAAATTATCTACGAACATGAATAATCAAATGAATACATTTACTTCTTCTATTGCTGTGAATGCTAATTTTTTAAGTAGAATTAGTTGAAACTTTGGTCTATGAATTTCATTAAGAGACCTCTTAGTTAGTCTTAGTATTACTCAGTTAGTCTTCACCAAAAGCTAACGCCCATAATTTTAAAGTACGACCCTCTTCTTTCCTTCCAACCCAAATTAAATTGCATATTTCTTGTCGAAAAAGAACCATAATGCTGGGTTTTTAATGTTAATCCTCACTATCTAAACAAAAAACCTCAATCCTAACTCGAAACCCTTATGTGTAAATTTTTTTTTTCTTTTTTCTTTTTGTTGGGTTTCAGGTCATAAGACTTGTTGTTTGAGAGAAAGGACAGTCTTGCATTTCTTTCCAGTTGGGTTCTGGATCAGTCATGTTGTCAGATTTTTTTGCCCAAAGAAGAGGCTAGTGTTGTCAGGAGTTTAAAATTAGAAAAAAATACTAATATAGCCCAAGATATTTTAGAGCTTTTTCATCAGTCCCCACTGAAAAAAAATAGTTATTACCGATGGGATTAGATATGTTAAATTTACATTAGGTACCCGTAGACAATTAGGGATAGAGTTTTGGGTTTGTGCTAGGGACTAACAATGAAGGCTCAGTGGGTCTTTTTAGGTGAGAAAGAAATGTAATTTAATTTGACGGGTGGGAAGGTTGTACTTGAAAATTAATGTTTTTAGTGGAGGGTAACTGAAAAGGCCCATGTATTTTTATTAGGAGACCAGTTACAACTAATTTCAATCTAAAAATTAATATTTGAAGTAAATGTAATTATTTGATTATTCATATTTCTTGATACAGTTTTCTTGTCATTATTTTCAATTTGCTTGTTCTAATTTTTAACTTGATCTGGAAAAGATATAGTATATCAGTGTCCTGATACTTAATCTGTTATCAAATGTTTTCTGCTTTGTTATGCTTTGGGTAGTAAATGTTTATTCATTGCAGCCCATGTTCAAATGCTTTCTGAATATACTGTATTCGTTTGATTTTGAACTTGCTAACGGTACAAAGGAAACCACTTATTATAATCACAGATAATATTATCAAATTGTTATTGCTATCAAAATCAGCCTGTCCCAAACACTTTATTTAGATTGATCACAATAAGTGGCTTCCTCTAAGTGGCTTCACTTTATGTTCTTATGTTCATGCATGAAATGTTAGAAATAGTTAGTTTTTGGTTTGTGCGACATTAAGACTTATTGTTTAGATTATTTTAGCAGGAAAACGTAATCCCTGGACTTGGGTATTTTGGCCAATTATAAGTAAATTAAGATAGCAAATTGTTCTAGCTAAGTGAAAGAAGTCCTATATGCTGGTTAGATAGGCAATTTATGCTAGGAGCCATTTTTGAATGGGACCATTGTATATAGCAGTTACTTTACTGACCTTACATAAAATTACCAAAATAATATACTTATGTATAATGTGAAACCTACATTTAAGCTTTTGATTCTGATTAAAAAATTTTTAACATTTGTATACAAATAATCCTGGTATTTCAAAGATATTATTTGTTTATTTATCTATTTATTTATTTATTTTTTTACTTCACTTTTTAATCCTATAAGTAAGAGATAATTAATATCCATTATTTGGACAAATATCCTCACCTTTGTTTTGATTGTTACATTCTGGCAGGTGGGCTAATGGGCCTATAATGTAATCTTTACTTCCTCATTGTTCAAGCAACAAAGATTTGTTTGGCACAAAGCCTACCAGCTAAAAGGTAGTGAATGGAAACAAGAGTGAGGATATTTGTTTGAATAGGGTATCTACCACAGTGCAAGTTAGTCTTGATGATTAACCCTGTAGTATGAGTTTGATTCTTACTGGTATCTTGTGCCAGACTAAAGCTGAGCTGAATGAATATTAGTGTAACACTCTGTGAAGCCGTAGTTAGCAAGTTGGCTTTGGATATTGTTTCCATTATATCAAGTTGGAACCCTACTTGGGTCTAGTTGACTGTAGATGTATTATCCATTATTGACCTCACAATAGGCCTAGAGGGCCCCCTGTTCTTTTTAAATTCCCCCACTATGTGTTTTTAGATGGGCTGGTCTATCAGCAATGTAAGTTCATGCTAAATTGTTCACTTAGTTTGTGTTTGTCTGTATTCACACTTGTTTTTGATTCAGACTTTTTAGTAATCATTGCCCAACAAAAGGTGGCAGAAGTAACTTATTCTTTGATCCTCTCTTCTCCTGATTTTTTAATTGATCATCCCCAACACATGCTGATGATGAAAGATGTTGGTCAAATGACATTCTATCAAATGACCTACCGAATCTGCAATGATCCTCGGTTTGGGTCATTTTTCATGATAGTGGATTTTTGCTATGGTGCCTTTGTCAGAAGAAAAGTTCATGCAGATGTTTTATTTAAAATGAAAATAATTACGACATTTCATTGTAAATTGCTGAAAATGACTGGCTCTGAGGCATATTTTTTTATTTTTTTTCATTGTAAACTTTACTTGACATGAAATTTCCTTTCTAACAACAAATAATACTTCCATGTATGAAAATCCCCCCCCCCTCTCCCGGGCTAGGTCACCTCCAGCAAAATTCTGCCCTGATGAAAAACGATCCGAGAATTTCTCTGGAACTGATCTGGAATGTCAACCCAAGTTATTTCTTACTCTCTGAACGTCTCTGTAGCATGTCCAATAGGTTTCATTAATCAACTCAGAAATTCCCAGGGAACTCTACCGTGCCAGGACTATTACTGGATTAACTTAACTGGCACTGTACAACAATAAAACAATTTCTCTTCATCTTGATAAATGCCAGTGTTCACTTGCATTCAAGTTCGGGTTGTTGAGGTAGCTGCTCTCGGTCCTTTGATCTTTTCATTATCACTACAATTATTACCATCAGGAAGATGGAAATTCTATGGATATCTATCTATATAAATGAACATGATTTCATTTTCTCTCTGTCCATAACAATGGACTCTTCCTCGGGGAAGTAACTATTTTCCTGATAAGAATATATCTTGCTCACCGTTTGAAACAATGGACCCTTCTGCTTGAATGAGTTCAGTTACGTTTCATAATGAAACAGACATTTATTTGTAATATTAACAGCTTTGAAGTAGTGAAATATTAAGTTTTAATGTAAGAGAATATGAGGAGACTGCTGAAAATCCTCAGAAACATTAGTAGATTTATATATAGTTTATTTGCGAAAAAAAAATCATCTAGAAATTTAGTTGTGTTCATGAATCTTTTGATGGTTGATAAATAGTTTATCTATTATCGTTGCAAGGATTGAATATCTGCTGGAAGTATATTTTTATGTTCAGGATAATTAAACATCCTTGGTTCAACGATGAATTTCAATAGTAAAAAATAAGCAAAAATATGAAAGCAAACACTAGAAATGTAAATCAAACTTACCTACATACTGTAGTGTAGTTTGAAATTTGGGGGCTTAGGTCCTGGGGGGGAAGGAGGGCTCTCCCTCCAGCACTTGGTACAGGGTTTCACTTTGGGTCTAGTGGGCAGACCTTCCAAAAGCTTGTGGCCTGTGAGCTTGTCGAGCAGATGTTCTTTCAAAACTTATGACATAGCTAGAGATTTGAGGGCATGGGCAGAAGGATTGGCTCTTTGAGGGTCCCCTCCACTATTTAGAGGGATTTGTCATTGTATAATGTTAGTAAAAATGCAGGTGAATTCATCAAGCTTTTGGGAGCCCCTCCTCCATTTTGGACTCGGTTATTGTATGATGCTAGTGAAAATGCAGAAGGGCAGGTGTGTCTATTGAATTGTCCTACATTAAATTTTCAATTTGAATTCCTTTTTCATGAGGCCCCACCAACAGCTAACATCCATTATTATGGAAGCCTAAAAAGTTTAGGTTGTATTTTCTTTCCCTTGCTAATTAGGAGCTCAATTTGTGGTGTTAGTTTTGGGTAATATTTTAACAGCAATTTCATCTTGTAAAATAAAAAATTTCAGCATTTTTCACTGTCAGTCTTGAATATATCTTTTTAGTTTGGTTCCAGATCAGTCAAGTCATCAGATTTTTGTAGCTTTAACTGAATAAGAGGCAAATGATGTCTAAATTTTCAAATGAGAACAAGTTAGCAATTTAGAGCATAGCATTCAGGGACTTTCTCATTAGCCCCCACCAGACCAAAATTTTCATAACCATTGGGAATGGGCGTGTTGATTTTATTCAGCTAGCCCACCTACCATAGCTAGGGATTTTGTTTTGAAATCATCCTTTTGGCTCTCATACTTTGAAGATATGGACATCAGCTGAGCATTAACAAAAGGGGACCTTACCATTCTTCTCGATTTTAATTTTTCATTAACTTTTTTTAATGATTTGATTAAATAAAAAAGAAACTTGAGGTAATACCACCTCATTTCTCCCATCCCCTGCCCTTCTTTCTTACTTTCCTCTATTCCTGAATTCACTCCCTCCCTCCTTGTGTATTTTTCTATATTTATTGGCATTCTGTACTCTGTGCTAAGATTGTTATTCTCACTATGGGTGGTCTGTCCATACAGGAAACTGTACATCTCTGATTGTATTCTGCCAGCAAGGGTGGTGCACTGATTACCGTGTATTAACCTGCTTATCTAGCTTGCTTCCATCTTCCTCCATTCCGTTATCATTGTTGCCGGCCTGCCTCTGTTTCTCTCCTGATAAACAGAATTACAGCCGATCTTCTGTGATAGGCACAGCACTTTGGGGATGGATAAATGACAAAATCTTTCGTTTGTTTATGCATCTGTCTTTTTTAAAATTTTATTTCATTTTTTTTTTCTTAGTTGATTATCCAGTTCACTCTGAGAGAGGAATTTACTGTGGGTTTTTTTTATGCAATTCTTTTGATGTTGGAAATTTTTTTTGACCACCTTAGAGTTAATTTATCAATTTTTTTTTTTTTTCTCTCTCAAGACTAATATGGTAGCTTTACCTGAAGATTCTGCAAGAATCACTTTTTTCCCCTCACAAATTGCCAACAACTCCTTTCAACATACACACAAATGCATACATACATACATACAAAAAATGATTCTGATGGCAAAGATGGTAATTTCCTGGGAAAAAAAAGAAAAGAAGCCCAGTAGCTAATCAATATTTAATCTACAAATGATTGGTAAATTAGGAATCACATTGAAATATCAGAATGATTTGTTTATCAAATATTGATTACCTATGAGTGTATTTTGGGTGAATTTCTCCAGTCCTTATTGTTTTAATATCTGGAAAACAGTGATTCAAGACGATGATGGTGGTAATGAATTGTACAGTCCTCTGATAGAGGGGAAATCAATATCACTTTTATTTTTTCTCTGTATATCTCTGTCTCTCTCTTTCTGTCTCTGTCTGGGTGTCTGTCCATGTGTCTCTCTCTGTCTCTGCATGTGTATGTGTGTGTCTCTTATCGTTTCTCATCTCTTTTTATTATCTCTTTCTCTATCTAAGGTTAAACTTATCTTAAGATTTAATTATAACCCTTTAAAAATCACTATAAAAGCTAGCTGTTCAGCTCCTCAGTTTGATTGACAGTAAAATGAATTTGATTGAGCTTCTCAGATTTAGCAATTATGTAGTGAACTTAGAAAAAAGGTTTTTGTCAGGTATTGTCTTGGGGACACAATGTTACTTACCAAGCCGATTACAATACCCTCCCTATGCTGGGTGACTAAATTCGGTGATTGGGGATTTCACATGAAAAACTCTTTCATGACTGATTTCTTTTTCGATCGCGAGTCAGATTGAAATATTGCATATTGGGTCGGCCTGTTGTTCCTCGTCTAAAATTGACTTCCAGCAACCTGCCCAATAATATCAAGCTGTGTGTCCTTTACTTGTTGGAGTAAATAGAGATCATAATCATTCTTATTCTCTTGAATGAAGCCACTTGCACAATGTGTCTGCTTTGATAGTGTTATAGTTAGCATGCCTGCTTCACGTGCTGAAAGTTTGGGGTTTGATTCTGGGTACGAGCAAAAAGCGTGGAAAAACTCTTCTCCAGGACAAATATCCCCGGGCATCTAGCAATCAATTGAGTACGTAGCTTTGTAATCAAGTCCGTTTGTGTTCACTTTATGCTTATTTTCATTTGAAAGGTGTGGATCCAAAACCCCAATTGGTATTCGGTTTATAATTTTATAAGTCTTTTCACTGGTATGCCAGGATGGTTGATATAAGCAAGTTGGTGAGTGAGCACTTGAACAAATTCTTCTTCCATAACTACTTCACCTGTCCAGGTAGTAACAGTAAAAAGCTGTTACATGTTTTTGAACTCAACAGGAGACAGTCGTATATAATTTCCCTATTTATTTATTGATATATATTGTCTTACTGTCTGGCCAATAAGTAATGTCATTGAGAGTTTTATGTGGCCAGATTTGTGTCTAGCTTTCTTCCTTGTTCTGTAGGAGATTAAAAGAATTTTTTTTTCCTGTAGTTCTACCATCACCCTGGTTCAAAATGGGTCTCTCCACCCCTCTCTATTGATTAATGTTGTTTGTTGTGCTTTTTTTTTTTTCTCTAGATATGTAAGCCAATATACTTGTAAAATTCTTTAAAGTCTGAAATGATTTTCATTGAATTATTCAGTTGATGAATGGGGGATTTTTCAAGAATATTTGTTTAATCTGCTTTAGCTTGCCAATGTATGTCATTATGTAACTGATATGCCATCATCTTGATCTGGTGAAACCAATGTCCTCGTATTTGTTTTAGTGCATCATCTATATTTTCAAAGATTTGTTGTTTTTTTTTTGATGATTCTATTCCTTCGTTGCTTAAACCTCTTGAGATATCTAACTACCCCCCCCCTTTTTTTTTTGTAAAAAAAAAAAAAAAAACCCCAAAAAAAACAAAACAATCAAATCCAAGAGTTGTTTGGACTATTGGTCTCATTCTTTTGTTACCAAAATTTATTCGATTGTACGCCTGAATGATCAGTCGTGTACGAAGAAGGGGTTTTTCTTATTTAGTGTCTGCCAATACTGAAAAAGTCACCAGACAGAAGAAAATCTGTGGCAAATGTTCTGAGTGGGCTAAGCGATTATGTCAGATCTCATAGCAGCATATGACTTGGGCAGTTCCATGTACGCAGGGTTATTCTCCATTTCTTCCCTTGCTAAATGAAATTAAAAAAAATCTACGAAGACCTAATATATTTTTCCTGAGGCTTATGTATGCAGCTTATTTCAATTTTCTCCCCCTTCAACTGATGTTTCCTATCTATTCATCATCAATCTTTTAGAATCCACTGTTGTACATAGACCTTCTCCAAGATTTGCCAAAACTATCTATCATGGGTGTTGCTGTACAAATGCTTTCTGAACTTGTCTAGTTTGTTACATCATCTTATTTTTTTGCTACTCACAGTTGTGCATATGATCTCGAAATTCTTATTGTGAGCAGTTGTTTGACATTTTTGTTATGTGACTAGCCCATACTGGGACTTAATTGCTACAAAAAAAATGAAATCAGCATTCTGAACCAGTTTTAGATAATGATGAGTCTGAAAATTGCAGAATAAACCAGATTTTACCAATTCCTTCATGAATGAGTTCAGAATTAATAATGCTACATTTTGAAACTCTCTTGCAGTGTTTGGACTTTTTTACCGGTAAGAAATTTGTGATGACTTTGTCCTGTGAAACATGCTTTTTTGAGGGAGTTATAAAGGAAATTACACTGTTTCTTAGAAATATCAACTTGGTCTAAGGTTTCGTGTTAGATGTTTCAATAAATTTCTATTCTAAAGAATCTTGCCCAACCGATAAAGACTGGAGAAAGGTCTGGTCAATATATCCAAAAGGACAATGATGATTATAATCTTGATTAAAACGGTTCTAGTTTCTGTGTTGACCAAGAAGTAAAAATATCTTTCATTGAAGACCATCTTTCCTAAATTGCAGATAATTACTAAACTTGGCTTGAAGTAACTATAGGAAGGTACCTGTCAAGGATTGAACTCACTAGATGTAATCATTTACAAGGCAAGCATTAACCATCTCTGTAGCAGGTGCCTCATCTTTCTTCTGCAGTGCATATAAGCTGATGAAATTCCACCCAAATACAGGCTTGTGTAAATTTGGGCTCTGTCAAATTATGTGATGATGATTGCAATTACTAGATTACATAATTACATGATGTAAACTTTTAGGCTTGAGAATATAGTTGAAATTATTTGGAAGGGAAGATTCAGATTTCCTCTTCATTTGACTTCTGTTATTTTATGAATAGTATTAGTTTAATTTTTTGATTCTTTTTATTCAGTATCCTAAGTAATTTTTTTTTTCCTTTGAGTTACAAGACATGAAAAAAAAAAAAATGAACTTGGCTTTTAGGATTCTGTTATCAGGCTAATTGCTAATTATCAAGTGCAGTTTCCTATTTAACAACAAAAAAAATCGGCAGGAAAATAGTTACTTTAAAGATGCTGAGTGGTAGCTGATTTTGCAGGGGGTCTGATATGCAGGAAGTGATAAAATGCTTTCTTATTGAAAGGTTTGTGCTGAGAACATGAAAATTGAGACTTTTATCCTGGTTTTGAAATTCTATCTCTTTCATCTATAGCAACCTCAGCACATATCTTCTTTATGATATCCCGGTTACTCTCTTAAAGTGCCCAGTGTATATCATTTATTGTAATGTCACAAAGTAGAAGGAAACCTAGTTTAATACCTGTTGAAGTGAATTAGGCTCTTCCACCTTGAATGGTTCATAAATACTTTAACATAAGGGCTAGTCAAAGCTGTATAAGTAGGTACTTTTCCTTTATATATTCCATTATATATATATATATATATATATATATATATATTACTGCTGTTATTTTTTTCTGTTGTATATTTATCTACTTTATTCCTTGATTAATAACAACACTTCACTTCAGATCTTTAGATTTTATAATTTTATTTTCAATGCTGCACAAAGCTCAAGTTGTCATTGACGTCATTTAGGATAGCAGGTTTTTTCCTGCTTTCTTGGCTCTGTTGAAACCAAGAAATTTACTGTTCTCAGATATAGACAATGCTGCACGAGAAAGCTTCTTCATTAATATAACAGTGACTTCTTTGGCCCTCTGCCTTCACTGCCAGGGGATATTAACCTACATTGATTTTATGGACCTCTTCCTCAAGACAACCAAAATAGTTTTTTCTTTTTTAATATGGACAGATAATAAAACGATTACTGTTTTCATAACTGGCTGTTGTATATACAAAATGTTGGGTTATATAAATGCCTGTGTATATTAGTTATAAAAATTTCCGTTTTGGATTCTTCTTGTCTTCTTTACCACTAGACGTGGTCATAGATGTTTCTCTTCGTTAATATAACCTGAGTGCTTACCCAATAATTGTCGGCTTTCTCCTAAAAAAAAAGAAAAGGGTGACGTTTGTTTGCTTTTTCTGCTAACTGAGATGTTCTGCGACCTTTTTAAGGTACATTTTGGATCAGATCTGTTGGTGTTTCCTGTTTGTTGTTGTCCCTCTCCTTTTTTTTTGTCTACTTGCACAACTGCTTCGATTAGAACAATTCACCGATCTGAGCACTAAAGATTCTTGCCGCTTTATAAACTGCGTTTTTGAAAAATTCAGATTTAGACCACTGTTTGTTCATTTTTATGTAGTATACATTTGGGAAACTGATGTTTGATAAACATAGTAGGCCTCTAATTACTGTTTATTTGATTCTTTAGCTTTACATGATTTCATGATTTGTTGGAACCAAATGTACACTGATTATCCAAAACCTTATGACCACCTACCTGATGAGGTGTTGGTCCATCATGTGCCTGCAAAACAGCTCTTACTGAATCAGCCATGGACTCTACAAGACTGCTGAAGGTTTCCTCTGGGATCTGATGCCAGGACGTCAACAGCGAGTCCTCTTGCAAGTTATGTGGTGAAGGTTCAAACTTTGAGCACATTTTTAGGTCCAATACATCACATTAATGCTCAATGGGACTGAAATCTGAGCAGTTTGTTGATTAGGACCATACAGTGAAATCTATTTTTCTTTTTTTCAAGCTATTCCCATACAATGTGTGCAGTGTGGCAGGACGCATTGTCCTGCTGAAAGATGCTACAGTTACTGTGGAAGACTTTTGTCATGAAGAGTTGTACCTGGTCTTCATTAATGTTGAGGTAGTTTGTAAGCAACGAAGTCCCTTCCACGTGTGTGATTGGACCCAGTGATTGGACCCAGCCTAGACCATCACTCGGCCTCAATTGGCTTGTTGCTTTCCCTTCAGCGTGATCTGGTGCCATTGCTTCCTTGGCATAACAATGCACACATATCTTGCTGTTCACCTTATCCAGGAGAAAGTGATACTCGCAAGACCAGGCAACCTTCTTCCATTGATGCTATGTTCAGTTCTGATGCTTGAGTGCCCATTGGAGACACTTTGGGCAATGGACATTGGTTAGCATGGGTACTCTGACTGGCCTGCATCTTCACAGTCCAATGCACAACAAAGATTGATGTACTGTGTTGTGGTGCATTCCTTCCTTCACCTTGAACAAAGCTATCTACAATTTGTATTATAGTAGGCTCTCTGTTGGCAGGAACGCTTCTGTTCATTTTTTGCATCAATAAGTCTTGGCTGCCTAATGCTTTCTTGGCAGTGTGTGATTATTCCTTTTTCTTTTTCTTCTTTTTATTCATTCATTTATTTTTCTCCTTCCCCCTTCATAGACCACTCTCCACAACTCAGCATGAGCACCATAATAATTTGGCCTTTATCAAAATCAGTCAGATCTCTTTTCTTGCCTATGCCTGCAGCATTTAACACATTAGAATGAAGTACTTGAGGCCATATTACCTGACCCTGACATGTGCAGTTATGAGACTGTACCACTGATTCTTGCCATATGTTGCTGGTCATAATATTATGGCTCATTAGAATTTATGCATGCACACATTGAAATTTTACTTTTCTATTGCATATATCTTGAAATGAGACCCAGATTTCTTTTACATCTCTGATGTATATCGGTTGGAGGTCTGGCACCCTTTCAAAATGTTTACCTTGTGACAAAACCTGTGAACATTTTCAAGAGAAGAACACTTCAACATTTTGGAAGAAGTTAACCAGCCTCAGTAGACATTAGAACAGGCTTATCAGAATTATTGAGACTTATCATTTTTCTCACCAATATTAACATGATGCCAATTGGTAGGAAATGAAAACAAAAAAAAAATGGTGGGTATCTTCTTTCAGTAAGTGCTGAATACTTCCTGCTTTTCCTGGAACACGATTATGTTGTGATAGAATTTGTTTCTTCATCAGTCGATAATTATTGATTCCTACTGAAACCTGATAATGCTGCTATATTATTATTCGAAAAGCCTCTTCTTGGATATATATGTTCTTGTGTGATGATAGTTTTATGGTAGCCATATTGATTATGAATTTTTAAGACATAATTTTTGGTTTGGGTTTTTGGCATTGACTAATACAAGATTCAGAAAAAAAAGTTTCATTTATACCCCTGTTCTCAACCTTGTACATACTTTATATTATACATGTAGTTTTGGGCTGGGGTAACAGTTATCGGTATGCAAAATGGAATATGTAAAATGCATTCAAATTCTTGGCTCTGGCTGTTTATGTATACTTAGCACTAAGGCTTTGAGGAGAGACTAGTTATCTTCTCTCTGTACTCTATCCTATAACCAGATATTTCCACAGATCTTATCTCTGACGTACCATAATAAGTTGGAGAAAACTAGGTAGGTGTGAACTTTTGAGCTAACCTTTTTCCAATAAATGCCTTATCTGCCCAGGAGCATTAAGAAAAATTATCCTCAACACCTTCTGCAATACCTAGTCAACCATGTCATGTTGCAGTCATATGTGATACCAGCCTTCTGTACTAATTACTTTGACAAAGGAGTGAAAACTATTCACTTTGATATGTTGTCTATCACATTTTTATTTTAGGATTTATAAATCATCATCATCATCATCATCAGTCTTTTAACGTCCGTCGTTGGACATAGACCTTCCCCAGGATTTGCCACACTTCTCTACATGGGCGTCGCAGAGCCAGTACTTCCCGAACTTGTCAAGCTCGTCTCTCTATCTAATATTCTACCGGCCTTGGTTGCACATGTGATCTCGTGGGATCCATGTCGTGAGTCGTGATGTCCATCGGTTGTCCGCCATTCTTGAGATTTTTAATGGATTTTATGATGTCCCCGACTCTTGTCTTTTCTTGGATGTACTGTGCTGTCTCTCCATGTGAGGCTCAGCATAATTCCTTCATGTGCACGTTGCATGGTTCTCAATTTGCGGATCTGTCTCTTGGTTAGGTTCCATGTTTCCGCTACATAAGAGACTATTGGGAGGATGCATTGGTTATACACCGTTCTTTTGTAGGATTAATGGGATCTTAGTTTTGATGGTTTAGCTTGCTCTGCCAAAGGCTTGCCATCCTAGTGTGATTCTTCGCTTGATTTCTTCTTCTTTTGAGGGCCCCATAGAGATTCGTTGTCCTACGTAATGGCAAAATATTAGCCAGTGTGTCTTGCTGCCAGTCATTTGTCCAACTCTGTATAATTTTAGCACTAATGAAATTTTTGGTGTTGTTGTTGAAGTGTCTGACAATAGAATTTGCGTCACAATTGAATAAAAAATGGAATGACAGACAGCCGTGGTGATATTCTTGATGTTAATTGATTTATTGATTGAAAAAGTTGATCAGTAAATCTCTTGAAGAAAAAGTTGGCAGAGCAGATGCTTAGAACATACATTCATTCTAAGATCTATTAAATCAGACTCTGGCTGTGTAAACTTATTCGAAGAATTCAGAATTTGGGTGGAAATTTTCAATTCTCCCAATGCCCTGCATTGAGAAGAAAATATTTAAATCTCCCCCTGGAGTTGGGTAGGAGGTTCAGAGACCCCCCCCCCCCCAACTCAATGATCTCTCCCAGTGAGAAGGGCATTATAATTTTTCCATGTGACATCAACAACCAATCATATGATCCCTACCCTCTTGTAAACCTGTATTTGAGAATGGTAATTGATACACATATTCGATGCAAAATTAATCCACCTATGTGCTTCAAACTTCTGAGTGGAATTCTTCCCAGATCGAACAGGGGATGAGCCCCTGCCCTAGGTAACTGTCCATCTTTTGATTCCCAGTTTTTTTAGAATTCAGCTGGGCCTCCTCTGACCACAGTTATGTCTAGATATCGACCCTGAGATCAGCCACCTGCAGAAACAATAGCAATTTCCTCCTCCAGCTAGGAGGTCCAAAAATAACTTTTTTGCATTCATTTTTAACTGAATTCGTAAAACCCATCACAAGTTTACATTATCTAAAGAAAAAAAAATTATTTTTCTGAAATATTTTATCTTTTTTTTTTTTTTTTAACAATGCTGCCAAGAAACTCCTATACTTATGACATACTTGTAAAATCCAAAACACCCATGTTATCATGAGTATAAAAAAAAAAAAAATTTAGCCTTCTTGTATTTATCTCTACAAATAGCACATTAAGAAAGGGTTGGAAATTCTTAATTTTAAAGTTTAGAACTGTTAAGAATCTCTAATTGCAAACTGCTACTTTTTCTGTGTACGGATGTTTTCATATGGTTATTTGCTCAGCTTATCTTAGTCTGGGTGCAGTCACAGTAGTGGTGGCATCTAGTGAGGATTGTGAATTAGACTGTTAGATGAGCTTGCTCGCCACAGTGTTATGGTCAGTCTAGATATTTACTGAAATCAACTTAGTCTGGTGAGAAGGCCATAGTAGTGAGGCACCTCATCATCAGTCTTTTAATGTCCGTTGTTGGACGTAGACCTTCCCCAGGATTCGCCACAATTCTCTATCATGAGCATCGCCGAGCCAGTATTTCCTGAATCTATCCGGTTCATCTCTCCATCTTGTGTTCTGTCGGCCTCGGTTTCTTATGTGATCTCTGGGGATCCATGTGAGGCGTGATGTCAATCGGTTGTCTTTCATTCTTGCAACATGGTCTACCCATTGCCATTTGAGTTTATAAATAGTTTCTATGATGTCACGGAAACCCGTTTTCTTCCTTATACACTGTACTTTCTTGTGATCTCTCCATGTAAGGTTGAGCATGATTTTCTCATGCGCACGTTGCGTACTTCTCAGTTTGTAGGTCTGTCTCTTGGTTAGGTTCCATGTTTCAGCTCCATAAGTGACTATAGTGATGGGGGTAAACTGAAGTTTGAACCCATCACATTAGTTGTGCTATGGTAGGTGTTCAGCAGTTCTTGTGTAAATAAAAGATTTCCCTTGAAATAAACAATACAAGTCTACCTTGATAAGTGTAATTGATTCATCCCAATTTTTTCTGCACCGAACAAAAAATGCACTATTCAAGTCTTGTATTTCAGTGTATTTTTTTTTTTCTTCTTTTTTGAGCTTGTACTTTGCTACATTAATTTGTACAGCAATACCTTGACTGTACTGCATCAAAACTTGTACTATTCTAGCTATTCCTGTTATTATTGATGTTGTATTTATATCCATTCTTCGACTCACTCTGGATGTAGGAGAAACTTTGTTTTAATGATTGAGAAGTGATTCTGTAATTAATACAGATTTGATTTCAGAGAAATCAACTTTTATAAGATTTTTTTTTTTTTTTTTTTTAAGGTAGATATTGAATTTGCTTTATTTTTTTCATTTTTGTTTTCCCCTCCCTCTTTTTTTTTTTTTCTCTTTCTGGGGGTGGGGGGGGACTTGTTTCCAATTTCATGTCGAAATGGATAGCTTGGTTTGAGTGGTAATTTTTTTGTATTGCAGAAATCAATTCAGGATGTAACTAAACAATTTTTTTCTTATTGGTCTTCGAATAATTTCATCTTTAGTTTACCAGGTATGGCAGAGTTTCTCTTCATTTCTCTAGATACTCTGTCTCCTCTGAATGTTCAATGAATAATTCTCTCTAACAGTGTTCGAATATAGTTATATCAGGAGTTTCTAAAATTGGAATTTAGTCATGCTGGGATGTGTATCAATTCCTGTATTGATGATAGGAATGAGGATTTTTTTTTCTTCTTGAGAGTGGAATCTTAATGTATTTTTCCGTTTATTGTGGTTGAATTTCTATAGGATTGCAAATCCCATGTTATTGGTAGGATATGTGCCTGTATAAAACTCTGTTGGATAAATAGATATTCTTTGATATACCTGCAAGCATTTTCCTTCTCTCTAGTTGTTTTGTGTTTATATTGAAGGGCTTTAGGTATTCTTTTGTTGTATAGTTTAAAAGGGATCAATTTAGATCTTTTTGAATGAGAAAGATCCCAGATGTCCATTAATTTTTCAAATTCATTTTCATTCATTTATTGATTTTTTTTTTTTTTTTGTGTGTGTGTGTGTGTGTGTGTGTGTGAGAGAATTTGCTAAACTATAATGGAACTACAGCTATTGATGATTATGAAAAGTTAGGTTAAGATCAATCAGCACTCTGTGTTTAATATTAAAACAACACCCAGTATTATCTCACTTATTACTGTTAATCCTCCCTAATAGAATAGGGAGATACAGTTCGAATAATCCGTGGGAGAGATTATTTAAACTGAACTTTTGGGGCTTACTCACTGTAGGCATTGCTCTGCATTTCTATGATCTATGAGTTTCTGGAGAAGGGAACAAGCAGTGAATGGCTCAAAAAAAATTAATGCCCCCCCCCATCCCCCCCCATTTTTTTTTTTTTTTTTTTTAAGAAGAAAAAAAAAATGCTGATGTTGAATGTGTCTTCTGTCCTGTTGGTGGTGAGGAGAGTCTAACAGTGCATGTGCAGTAAGTCATCGCTCTGGCCTATTTCTGATTCGAGGAATAAGACTTGTTGCAACCGTCCCCTGTTGATACTGTCCTCAGTCCCTTCTATGTGTGTGTGTATGAGTATATAGATATATATACACACACGCACACATACGTCTTGGTGTTTATGAGTATGTATATATATATATCTCGGTGTGTGTATATACGTATATATATATATATATATATATATATTATTGTGTCATCCGCAGACAGACATTACAACTCTTTAATGTGGCTATAGACTATCCCTTATCTCGTCCAGTACCACGAGGCAGGATTTAAACCTTCACTTCAAACCCGGAGGCCGATATCCTACCTCTGCACTAGGGAACTGAACAGTCAGTAAGGTTGAATTTAAGCGATATATTAATTTTTTTAGCTTAAATTCCCCATCCACCAGAATGTTCTATTCCTATGGGAGAGCATTGCATAAGCTTACAATGAACGAGTTACCTCACTTAAAGAGTGCTCAACCCTGAACAGATCCTGAAATGAGGTAAAATTAGATGTGTAATAAAGAAAAACAAAGTTGGTACTACTAAAATCATTTTTTACCCATGTAACACCCTATGTACAAAGTTTTCAAAGCTGATTATGATAGAGAAATGATAGGGGAACATTTTTGTCATGGAATAAATTTTCAGATCAAGTAACCGAAAAGTCAAATGATGACCTTAGATTTTCACTTAATGATGAAATTTTTGTTTTCCAGCCTTCCTTATAAAAAACCCATGACATTTCTGGAATCTACTGATCATTCTGTTTCCAAAATGTATGTACTTTTATTTAGCGAGCACCAACAGGAAAAAAAGTTATGGCTGTTAAAAGGGGGAGATCAACACTTGATCTCAAAATGACCTCACCTGTAAGTTTTGAACCATTGGTCAGATGTAGCTAAAAAATTGGGAATCATGTTTTTGCAAAATCAAAGTGGTGGTGGTAGTGTTGTGCCTTGTGAGATCTATCCTGGAATCCATTGTGCAAATCTTTGAAGAATGTGTTCAAGAAATGTTGTATTATGATATAAGCAGTTTTTTCACTTTTTTAATCTATATATATATATATATATATATATATATATATATTTATATACACAATTTAAAAAAAAAAATTTTTTTTAGCAATAAATCTCATCCCCTTTCCTCCAGGAACTTTCCCTATATTTCTTCTTTCGCTGATATATTTCCTAATCTTGTATTTGGTTGGTGATGTTGGTTTAAAAAAAAAAAAAAGTTTTTGTCTCATTTTTATCAGACCAGACACAAGCAATACATATTGAAGAAAAAAAAAATATTGAAGCCTCCATTTTATTTGTCTGGAAATTTTGGACCTCTTCAGATCAAAATGACTGAAATGACAGGAGCGAGAAAATGAAAGTCGAGTTTGGTCGTTTGATTACTGGTAAGTTCTTGCATATGCAAGAATCAGGCATCAAGACAAACCTCTCTCTCTCTCTCTCAGTAAATACTACTTTTTGTTATATCTGTCTTTAACCCTTTCTGAACTAGCATTTGTAGAGTATCTCTCCATCAGGAACTGTCATTCTCAATGTAGATCCCTTGGCCGACAATGTGATTTAGGTGGCCCACCTGTGGTGATTAGATTGGCTGCTTGTCACTAATATTCATCTTCCACCCAACTTGGTGCATTTGACGCCTAAATATTTTCCATAATAGTTTTGTCTCTATTGTTATCCTCTCAGGTCGGACTTTCTTTTATTTATATATTTGGAATTAAGTATCATTGCATATTCATAAAGTCATCCTGGAGGGAGAACTTACAAGAGTCTTATGTGAATTGTGTGGAAGCCAATTTGTATCAATAAAAGATGTAGAGATGGGATGTCTCCTGGAGAACTTTTGTCACCTATTTAAATAGGCTTGACCAGCTATATTAGTGATTTCTTTCATTATGCTATATCTACAATTCATGTAGAGAATATGTATCCATTATTGGTATTCTTGGAATTTTCTCTGAAAATTAGTCTAGAAGTTTGGATATTACATGAAATCAAGATAATCCCACCAGGAAGATGTACAATTTCTGTTGGGTTATGTGATCTCAATTTTGTCTTCTGCAAAGTCCTTAAAGGGAAAAAGACATTGTTATGATTGAATTTTTGTTCAGACTATTCATTCTGTGTTAAGAAATGGATGGTTTAATCCATTCAAGAACAGGTGAAATTCATCTGTGATCCTGAGAATCTAAAGAAAGAGTTGAACTGTATGAGCAGTATCCTCCAACAGAACTGTCTCTTATAACATTTAGGATGAAAACTTCTGAGATACCAGCTATTGTAAGTCTACCACCTGTTAGAAGATCAGCTGAACAAATCCTAAGGATTTATTGACTTTCAACATCAGAGTGGTTTATTTATATATCCTCTTCAAGATCTACTACTGCTGCTGACACCACAGACTTCATCACAGACTGAGCCAAGTCTCACACAATAGGATGACCCTAGCAGATTGGATCCCATTTTTTGCTCACGAAGCAAAGCTCCTGATGGTGGACTTGTGTTCCACAGCAAACTTATAACCATTAAATGGTACACACACACACACACACACACACTCACACCACACCACACCACACAACACCACACTCTACTGAAGATGGGAATACCTCCCGAAACATTTCTAGACCATCAAGGAAAACATTTACGGATGAATAAACTTAATTACCATATTCTTTCGCACCTGAGTCTCACTTCGTATAGTTTATATATAACTTCCCTTTCAAACTGGAAAAATGTAAAGGGAGAAAGAAGCTAACCCTGAAAGTCAGACTTGAGGAACATAGGAAGGTCATATCCAAAGATAAAGGAGAAAAGTTTGGTATAGCAGACAATATCTAGATAGTTCCCCTGTAGAAATATAGGTAGAGAGCATTGCTGGTTAGTGGGGGGAAAATTGAAAGCTGCTGCGCACATTAACTTTCAGGATAAATGTATGTCAAGTTTAGCAAAGAAAATACTGGCGAGCTGTATTAAATATATGAAATATTGATTCACTTTTGCAACAAATATTGCTTTGAAAGGATAGGTCTGATCAGTATATTTGCCAGCATTTCTTATGTTGTTTACCATTTTTTTGGTTTGCCCTACTGAAGAAGAGACCCCCACCCACCAAACAGATTGTACACGTGAAGAAAGCTATAGAACTGATCAACTGAAATGTCACAAAAGCTGCAAAAAGAATGATCATTAGTCTAGACTAATCTTGGAATGAAATTGAATTCTCAAAATTACAGATGGTGCCAAAATTAGGGTCCACAAAACTTTCTATCTTGAATATTTATAAGACCAATCCTATCTCACTGGATCACCTTGGATATAAAATAGATTAAATTCGATTTGAGATTATGGGAGCAAGTCAAGATTAAAGTTAAATTGGAATTTGTCATTTTCTAGGGTACTATGATCCATTAAAAATCTCAAATGGCGGTGGGCTGGCCATGTTGCAAGAATGGCAGACAATCAATGGACATCGTGACTCCCGACATGGATCCCCCGAGACCACATGCGCAACCGAGGCCGGCAAAATATTAGATGGAGAGACGAGCTAAACAGGTTCAGGAAGTACTGGCTCCGTGACGCCCATGATAGGGAAGTGTAGCAAATCCTGGGGAAGGTCTATGTCCAACGACGGACGCTAAAAGACTGATGATGATGATAAGGAAAAAAAAAAAAAAATTAATTTTTCAAATTTAGTTCATCATGTAAATAGTTTGGAGAAAACTCTGGGAAGGAACTTTTTTTTTTTTTTTTTTTTTTTTTTCTTCTCAGAACCAATTCAAGAGGCTTATGGGTCCAAATTCAGGGTCCAGATGTTTTAGATTTTCCACAACATTTCGAAATTAAGAACAATGAAAAAGATGTTTTGTTAATTTAGGTCGGAGGATACCAATTTGTGTTTGTGTACAGATTCAAATATGACCCGTGAAGGTAACTCGTATTCTGAATGTATTTGATCCTATATTCCTTTAATCATTCTCACTAATATCCCCAACCTTGCTGTTTTTATTACTATGTTTTGGTCAATTCTATTCTTTTCTCAGGCGTATAATTTGCCCGATTTATTTTTCTTTTGTCTATATGTTTCTGGGGCTGGCAATTAAATCTAACGATATTTGATATCCAGATTCATTTATAAGGTGTGCAGGGGGGAGCTGGATGAATTGTACACTCCAGGAAAGCAGAGTGACGTATTGGCTGGAATGTAGTGATTAAAAGCAATTAAGTTGAACTTTATGAAATAATGACACTGATTCATCCCTGGCAATATTTATGAACATAGATAAAATTCCATATAATTGAATGAAAAATTTTTTCATTCACTTGGTCATCTTTCCAGAAGTGTTGTATTCATTTAAAAAACGATCTTGGTCCATTTTTATTTAGAATTATCTAAAGAATCTTCAATGTTTTTTGCAGATGATTTGTTTGAAGAAAATCTGTTTCCTTGATATGGATTGAATGCAGAGTAATTTTATATAATATTCCTTCACTTTTTCAAAATGCAAATTAAGTTACAATATTGCGTAACTCTGCAAATTGGTTCGAACCACAGACCATCTGATCTTTTCAATCACTGGACCGACCCCTCAAATACATCAATGTCATGACACTTGAGATCTTCTATGAATGGTTCCTTAATGTATTTCTTTGTTAATGATATATGTTATGGTCTCATTTATGCAGAAGTGTAACTAGGGGGAAAAAAAAAAGAAGCTTACCCTCTCTTGTATCATGGGAATAGTGAATGTCAATATTACTTCTGGTTGAGTTCAGATCTATTTAGAGAAGTGACTTGATTTCAGTGCCCTGCTTTGATCTGGTATTCTTTTCACTTGATTAAGTTAATTAAAAAGGTTATGGGATTGTGGTGATAAATACTATGGTTAGTTTACGACTATTTTTTTTTTTTTTTCTTCCCTTCCCTAGAATTAACTAGAAGGCTGCTGTTTATATAATGGTACAGACATAAATAAAATATAGTGTGGGCGTGAAAGAGATCGTATTTAATGGAAACTCCTATCCATTGTGATAGTTCTAGTGGAAGTTGGCATTTATAGCGAGTTCTTCATACTTATTCATTGGTTGGAACAGAACCAAAAAGCATTTGATCTTTATGGCATATGCAAGTGAATATGAGCCATGTTATGTCAAATATATACAGAAGATAAGTTTGTTTTGTTCCAGGATTCCAGTAAAGTATGTCAAAATATTATTCTACCAATTATTTGAATTCTTATCCTTGTCTTTGTTTTTTGTATCATAACATTTTGGATGGTATACCTTCCCTCCCCCTTTTCGTCCATCTGTTCTTAGTTAAGGTTCTGAAAGGAAGCATTTTTATTATTCTGTTCCATGAGTTATTTGAACTAGTATTTTCATCTTTGTTGCTTGTATCGACTGATGCTATTTGGGCTTCTTCAAATGTATATTGCATGTATTCATTTGTCACTTGAATAAGGCAAAATATGACGAACAGTCTTTTAGTGTGGAGTAATTCGTAAACCTATACAGTTATGACTCAAGGCTGCAATTTATGGTGGGTCATCCAAAAATTGCCTGGTTCTTTTCGCCATTGCTGCATGTATCAAAATGTTTTCTGTATTCTCTACTCCTTTTGGTGATAAAAGGAGGTGCTACCTGGGGGAATGAATCCTTGGTCACTCGACAATTAGCGGATAATGGTTTGAAACTAGCATTGCCAGGTATATTGCATCTAGTCCTTAAATGTCATTTGTACGTATGAATGGCAGTATTGCCAACTCAAAATTTTTTATGGGCTAAATAAATTTTGAAAAGTGTCAAATGCCAAAAAGTATTAAAAACATTGTTAGCGATTTTATGGCTGTTTAAATGTCTAAAAATTGCTTGATTAGCCTGAAAATTAGCAAAAAAATCTGCTATAGAAATGTTGCTGAAAATACGAAGTATATCATACTATTGACTCGTGTGTGTTTTTTTTTTTTTTTTTTTTTTTTTACACCTCCTTTTTCATTTGTCAGCTCTTTGTCAACCCACACTACATGTGTATTTGAGTTTTGTCAAAATGTTTCTTTCTGGTCAGATCTCCGGATATTCTAAAAACCTTCAATTTATTTATTAAAAGTTTAATTTGTCTTCCTGTGGGATCCCCTCTGCCCTACAAGGGTCGGTTTTGGAGAAGTGGGCCAGACAAATATTGAAAAAAAAAAACCCCAAAACAGTGTCTGGGATTAAAAACTCGGTGTTGGTAGCCTTGTTAGCATAGTACCTGTCAAAAATGACAGGGGTATGTACATATGAATCTATTGTATAGCTAATGATCTATCTTGTTAACCTGTTAAATTATTTCAAAATGCTGTGAAAATAAAATAGTTGAATGAACGTCTTATCTGAAAATAAAAATAAAAATAACAAGATCATTAGTTTAATTTAGATGCGACTGCTGTCTTGGAAGAAACCTGTAAAAAAAAACAAAAACAAATTAAAGACTGATTTTTATCAACTAAATTGGGGAAAAAAAATCAGTCAGATATTTATCAAAGTAGTTTTATTTCTCTCTACACAAGTAAATAATCTTCCAGTTTAGTTAGTTAACTATTGTTTTGTGTTAGGAGTCCATTTCTTGAAATCAAAGAGTTGGCTGGTAATTTAATTCAGTTTTGAAGTATTAAAAAAAAATAAGTGAGCATCTGAAAGTAAATGCTGGGAGCAAGCAAAATACCCCCCTCCCCTCCAAAAAACAGTCAACACATTTTTCCATCTTCTCTTTTTGGCTTAAACCCCAATTCAATACCAAGCAGATAATTTGGTTTGAGCAACAAAGATAATTTTTTTTCACTTCAAAATCAATGCTGCATGTAACTTGGCCATAACACTCAGAATTTTTTTTTTTTTATACATAGGCAAGAGAACTATGTTGGGAAATAGAAATTAATTGCATGTCGGTAGATGAGATTTTCTTTCTGATTTTGCTGTTGACATCAGTTTTGTGTTGTAAATCAAAATGTCTTATTTCTTTAATTTTCCCTGAAATAAAATTGAAAATTGCAGGGATTTATTGACTATTATTTGACTTAATTTGTGAGAAGTAGTTTGAAAAGGTTGGGCTTTTTAAACATGTTGAAAAAAATTATCATTTTTAGAGATGACCAAATTCAATTAGATTAATATTGTTGTAATGAGAATATCTTATAAATGTGTTCAAGTTGAAAAATAATCAAAGATGAAGGTAGGTTCAAATACTTGAGAAACCCTTCCTCTCTGCAATTACTGCACTTTTTTTTGTTGCTCTGGTCAGCATGTAACTTGAATTTGTCTTCTGAATGATTTAATGGAAAAGATAAATTTACTGTATCTTCATCTTTATATGGGTAAGGGTACAATTATGTGTAAATTCAAATACATTACAAACAGTTGTCTGTAAATTAGTCTACAGAAATTATCATAATTAGAGAGTGTATTTTTGGAAAGGGGATCAGATGAAGGCTTGGTTTTGATTTTATAAAGAAATTATTGTTTAATCTCTTGAAAAAGCCAAAAAAAAATGAATGCTTATTCAGTTTCTCCCCTAGAAAGTCTCTCATAATTATGACAACTTCTGTAGTATAATAGATCACTATTGATTTTCCATTGTAATTTACTCTAGATTGTAAATTCATGTGACTTTCAGACTTCATTCATAAACTACCCCGTGCTTCTTTCCCTCTGCTATTATCTCCAGCAATAATTTCATTCACACAGTGCCTATGTTTAGTTGCATTTCAAACCTAAGCTACTCGGGGGGGGGGGGATGTGTGGAATTGAATGGAATCATTCCAACTTTGGATTCTTCTATTCATTGATGGCAGGTACAGGAAATGTTCCATTGCTGTTGTTTAAGGCTTGTGGCAGCGCCATAGATTATTCTGCTCAAGCAGAAGCTGGCTGCTTGTAATCTAATCTAAAAGTCATTTTCGTATGTCTCTTTGCAACATTAAATGATGCAGTAGTAATGGTAGTAGTTTTTCTTTTTGCAGACTTGGGTTTGTTTTTTTAAAAAATCTTTTTAAATTTTTTCTTGGAAATATGGTTTTTTAAAATATATTTCTTTCATCTATTAAAAGCATTACTATTTAAAGCTTCTACTTGTGTTTGAAATCAATAGCGAATTCTTCTGTGTAGCACTCTGATTATAAAAAAAAAAAATGTTTAGCAAAAATCTATTTTCAGAATCTAATAATTTGCTCTTTTTGTAATGATTGCATACCATGGAATTGACACCTAAATTCTTGTGACATAATTTTGGGGGATGAAAAGGTATCGGATGTATTATTTGATTGTCTTGTTTTTCCAAAATTCGTCTGGACAATAACTCGTTCTTTGTACTGCTGCTGCTGCTGATGTTAGCACAATGTTTCAGCCGATCCATTCCACAGCCTTCTTCAGGGGTATAATCCGTGAAGAAAAGAGGAGGGGTCAACTGTAAAGGAGAACCACCCCTCCCTGTATGAATATTAATCACCTGTGTTACGGTGGGTGGGGGTAGAACTAATGTATGGCATTATTTGATAAGTAATATTGTTGTAATGAACCAAGTTGGTACATGATCTATCATTCCTTTTCTCTTTCCTCAGATTATATTCCCCTGAAGAAAGCTGTAGAATAGATCAGCCAAAACATTGGCATTTAAAAAAAAAAAATTGAAAACATTTTGTACTTTATGAGGGGTCTCCTCTCTATTTTGGTCATAAAAACAATGAAAATTGGCTCTTATGATACTTTTTAATAGAGTGCTTGATCATTTTTTTTCTTGATTGAAAAAAAAAAATGATCAATCACTCCCGAAGGATATAAACTGAGAAGAGAAAGAATAATAGCACATGTACTAACTTGGTTCCTTCCAACCCAATATGGAGGTCTCCTTAATGGTTTTCCCACAGCGGATTGAACTGTAATTGCATGGCTCGCCACATTAGCTGTTGCTTTGCATTTAATAGTTGTGTATGGCACTATGTATACAGGGTGGTACTTTTTATCCCTGCCACATGTTAGTGAAATATTGTGATTTGAAAAAACAAAAACAAAAAAACAAAAAACTCTCTCTACCATACGTTGACATGTGGCAGGGATTGTTTTTGCATCAAAATATTTCAATAATGGTTGGGAATATGTTTGGGAACTAATTGCATTAAGTTTGAAGGGATGGTTTCTGCATTGAAATATTTAATTAATGTGTGGCAGGGATAAAACATACTGTCGGTGTATTATCCATGAGAACTCTAAGTGAGAAGTTGATGTTTAATGCAATGAATTTTTGTTGGTCAGGTTCTCTGTCTCTTGACCCTCAAACTAAGAACCATGCAACATGCACATGAGAGAATTATCTTCAACTTCCCATGGAGAGATCATGAGACAGCACAGTATAATAGAGAAAAGACAGGAGTCTGAGATATCATAGAAAGCTCAAATAGCAATGGGCTGGACATGTTGCACGAATGTTGTCCAATCAGTGGATATCACGACCCACAATGTGGATCTCCCAGTGATTATATAGAAAATTGAGGCTGGTAGAAAGTGTGATAGCATGACATGCTAAACAAATTTAGATGATACTATTTATGCAATGCCCATGATGGAGAGGTCTAGTGAATCTTGGGGCAGGTCTATGTTGACGGACCCTAAAAGGCTGCTGCAGCTGATGATTTTGATTTTTGTTGTAATCAAGATCCAGTAAAGAACTTGAATGGGGGGGGCGGGATGATTCTTCATATTTGAAATGTGAATGATAAACACTTGAATATTTTCAATTTTTTAAGGTCATATCAAAATCCATCTTTTCATAAGTTCAGCAAGACAGGCATTCCAGAATTGTACTTTGCATACCATGATATTTTAATGCCACCATTTAAAGCATTTTCTCAAATATCTCAAGGACTTTTAAATGCTGTTAATGTGTTAGACTTGGAAACAATTTATATTGAATTTTTTTTGTTTTTTTTTTTTTGTTCAAAAATGTTTTGTTTGTAAAATATTCAGTGTTGTGATAAATTTGCCTCCTGATCACCTTTATAAGAAAATTCCTGTGAAACACATTTATTTACATCGTTTTGATACTGCTTATTTGGGTCATAGAATAACCAAATACATTTGCTTCGTCATTGTCGGCCAATTTTTTTTTTTTTTTTTTTTTTTTTCCCACAAATTTTGCTCTATAGTGGAATGAATATTAACTATTGATAAACAAGCATTTCAACTTTCTCTCTCTGCACAGCTCTGTATCCTATCTCACTCTCACTCTCAAACTCTTTTCAGCTGTTAATATTACTACTGCTTTTTGATTGGCAGATGAAAGGGGGGAATTGTATGAAGTGGTTTTCGGATTGCTTCACTAATTGTCTGCTGAAAACTGAGTGTTAGAGGTTCTGTTTTTATGCCTTTTTCCTTCAGGCTGTGATGTTTATGAATGGCTTTTTGGAGAATGCATTGTCTTTATTGTTTTGAACACTTGGCAATTCTCTCTTTGATTGTCAAGACAAAGAATGGAGAGAGGGGAGGAAGATAAAGTTGTTTATCTCATGCACTCAGGAGATAAAAAAGCAATTATTTCTTTTTAGTCGTAAAATCCTTCAATTAAATTTGATTTCATCTTTAATAATGGCATTATCTCTAATTTTTGAAGGTAACTCTTCAAACTGAACACCTTGTCTTTTGAAGTCTATTATGCTGGTTGATATTTATATCATTGTATAGAATGGATTTTATAGGTGTATATATCCACGAAAGCCTCGCTCTCTCTACTAGGCTTTCCTAATTCATACTTCTCTCTCTCTCATATATATATATATATATATATATATATATATATATATATATATAATATATATTAGTGTGTGTGTGTGTGCATGTATAAGAAATGGATATGTAACCTGACAGAATATTTATGAATGTGATAGAGTATTTGAAACGACTTCAGGTTTTTTATATATATATATATATATATATATATATATATATATATATATATGTGTGTGTCTAGAAAGCTTTATCACTTCAAACATTAAAAAAAACTTTCATTTTTTTTCTTGTCACTTATTTCCCAATATCTGTCAATGCAATTTATGTAATTTTCTTCAGTGTTTTTTTTTCCCTGTTTTACATATACTCTGTTATTATGGTACAATGTACAAATTTTCTCTTGTTGGGATCATCAGTTGTTTACCAAGAAACTGATTTTCAAGAACAAAACCTTTATATCATCATGACACCCCAACAGTGTTGATCAAAATCACGTTCTTTTCAACCATGATTTCAGTATATAGCTTATGTCACATGTAGTCTGTTTGTCATATCTATATGTGTGTGTGTGTGTGTGTGGAAAACAAACAAACTACATGTCATAAGCTTTTAAATTGCTAGAGGAATAGAAGTGAATTTTTTGATTTTTTTTTTATTCACTCTGTGTCATCTGAGGGAAATGACATCCAAGACCTATTATATCAGTAATGTCAAATGATAGCTTTTAATCCCGCAAACAATGTGTTTGTAGATTCCATAAGTACTAAGTCAGCCAGCTATCTTAGCTATCAAGTATATATCTTTGCTATTAGGCTTAGATTGAGATGAACCAGTTGTAGGCAACATACTAAAAACTTCCACTAGTCATACTCTTGTGTAATTTATAACTTGTGTGTGGCCCATTGAGTAAAAATGGTCATTTACATATCTTGACTCTTTTGCTAATAAATCACCAGTTCCACATAATATATTCTAGCAAACTTGAGTTTAAAATATCTTTTCTTTCTCTTATGGGAATTCAATTATCCTTTTTTTTAAAACGGAGAAATTGCTATTGAACTTTCCATCTCTTGGTCTCTCATCTTTTTTTGGATCTCGTGTTTATAGATCTCCTCCACCCCATTATCTAAAAATAGTATTCCAATAAAAAAAAAATCATTTCATCAACTGAAATGGCTTAAAGTGAAAAAAAAATGATCACTATTAATCTATATGGGAAATTATTTTTGAGCATTCCCAAATCAGAGGAGACTGCAGTGTAGGAGAGAGGAAGAGGGTGCATGTTGCTTCTATAACAGCTTGCGGCAAAACAAATACTGACAGCTTTTTTTTTTTTGTACTTTTTTACAAAGCAAACTTCTAAAAGCCGAGAATACCTGTGTATGAGTGGAGGGGATCAGTTTTGTTCCTTTATTTGTTTGAGTGCTATCTTCCTTTTGGGTTAACCTCTGGTGTTACTGTTGGTTATAAATAAAAGAAAGGTCATCTGTATTTTTCTTTTGATCTTTCCATTTTGTTGACATTTATAAATCTATTGCATAGCTGGACAATTGTTTTTCCAAACTGATTTGTATGTACATGTATAAAGTAATATTTTGCTAGAAACAAAGGGGTCTAATGGAAACACAATTTTTCTTGCTATTTTCAAGTTATTTTGCAAAGCTCCCACTGAGATATATATATATATATATATATATAAACGCTCCCCTATTCAGGGTTAAGCACTCAGTAAGTGAGGTAACTCGTTCATTGTAAGCTTATGCAATGCTCTTTCAACATAGAATGGAGCATTCTGGTGGATAGGGAATTTATATGCGTAAATAAATGTATCGCTTAAATTCAACCTTACTGACCATCCAGTTCCGTGGAGTAGAGGGAGGATACCAGCCTCTGGATCTGAAGCTAAGGTTTCGATCCTACCTCGTGGTACTGGATGGTATAATGGATAGTCTATAGCCACACTGAAGAGTTGTAATACAACAAAACAGCTCTCTGTCGATGACACAATAATATACATAAATGATAAAACAAACACAATGTTCAAAAAATGCAAAAGTAGAATATTAACTCATTGAAGATGTACATTAGAATAAACTAAACAAATGCCACGTGGTTTCCATCTGGAACATCGAAAGGAAAGGTGCTTGTATTGGAATTATATAGGAAAAAATCATGCTTTCTTTTCTTACAAAACAATTTCAGTCAAAATAATGAAAACTTGAGAAGAAAAAAGTGATTTTCCTATTCAATCTGGACTTGGATGTATGCTCTAATGTCAGACTTTGCCACTCTTTTATGACCAATTGAGCACTTTTTGAAAAAAAGCATAATTTCTAACATAGTATGTACAATTAATTAATTTTCAGATGTGGCAGTAAGTCAGATTTGATCTCTTCGGCCTGTGAGAGGTCAAATTCAAGATGGCCACCAGTGCTAGGGCTAATGTTCAAAGTTGTTCAATTTTTTTAATCAAACAGTGTAGAAAAACATTCAAGATGACTTTTCCAAATCAATTGTGAATGCTCAGTCATTTGGTGATACATTTGAGATCACCAGACTCTGAAGGAAATGCATTCGTCAAAGTAAAAAAAAAAAATAAAAAAAATTGGAAAAAACATTCTTTTGCTGATAGATTTTGTGCTGGGCAGCATGTTGATCATGTTACTAGTAATATCTCACTGAAATATCAGAGCAGATGAGAAAAAATATTTTTAGCAAAAGAAAGCCTTAAAAAAAATAAAGAAAATGGACATTACCTTGCTCTTAGTGTATAAAACGTGTGTTAGTACTTATAATTCAATTATTTGAAATTAAAGTAGGTTAAAGAGACAGACCCGACAATTGAGAACCATGCAACGTGCACATGAAAGAATAATGCTGGGCCTCACATGGAGAGACCACAAGACAGCACAGTACATCTGAGAAAAGACGGGAGTTAGGGACATCATAGAATCCATTAAAAATCTCAAATGGTGGTGGGCTGGCCATGTTGCAAGAATGTTAGACAATCGATGGACATCGCGACTCACAGCATGGATCCCCCGAGACCACATGTGCAACTGAGGCTGGCAAAATGTTAGATTGAGAGACGAGCTAGACAAGTTCAGGAAGTACTGGCTCCGTGATGCCCATGATAGAGAAGTGTGGCAAATCCTGGGGAAGATCTATGTCCAACGACGGACGCTAAAAGAATGATGATGATATTTGTTGTATGAATAAACTCATAATCTTTTTTTCTTTCTTTTCTTCTACCTGATAACCTGTTATAATTGTAATCACGAGTGGTTTGCCAATTCTTACTGGTTGTGAGTTCTCAATAATCCTAGTTTTTGATGTTCTTTCCCCTTGGCAAAATGCTAATAGATGAAGAAGTATTAGCATTAAAAAAAAACCAACTTCTTGGCTTCAGTTTTCTTTCTGTCTTTACTCATTTGCTCATGAAATTAATTGAATTAATGTCATTATCATTTTCACACTTTTTTATTTGGCAAACTTTTGGTAATTCTCAAGTGATAGCTGTGAGATGGGGAGTTTAGTCATTCTACCACAAACACTTCTCCAAGGTCTAGAGGGCTAATTCTTCAATTGAACCCAGGCCAGTTGTTTCCAAAAAGAATCACTGGAAGAATTAACCTTGATACATCGTAATTAGTCATTTGGTTGAGCATCTGCCGGAATGGTTCATATTTCTCATTCAATTTGTAGTGCTTCTATCTGCATTTGTTTCTCTGTTCATGACTAAGAGAGTTTTTATTATTGAACGACAGTTTGCGTACAATTACGCATATGTGTGTTTGTTCGAGTTGGACTTTATCTGCATCTCTAGCGAATTAGGAATGTGACAAGTTGTCTTTTCTTGGGAGATTTCAAATATCATTGTTGATTGACTCCAACTAAAATGCCCACAGAAGTGACTCCAGGAAGGGTCTCACTTTGGAGAAATCCCTAGTTTCTGACTTCAAATTCAAGGGTTTGCATTTCTTCTGTGTGGTTGTTGACTGTTGGCCTCCTGTCTCAGATGACCATGGAGCATGCACCAAGAATTGACCTTTGGTTGAGTGGCTGCACTTGCTGTGACTATACTGCCTGATTCTTGAGTGACAAACTCTGTTGCAGCTTTTTCCGCTGTACTCTGCCCCCGACTCTGTAGGTGCTGTCCTTGCTTCCTACCATTTACGCTGTCTTCACTGTTTCCATCAGTTCTCTCTCCTCTTCTCATATGTCTTGATACCTACCTCGATGACAAGACACCATCTACTGCAATACGCTGCCAAAGCCTCTCGGTCTACTGGGTTGATGTTGCCTGTTTTCAGGTCTTGTTTATAAGTGTCTGATGTAGAACGGGTCTGGAGCCAGTTGTTAGCTTTCTGTACAACATGTCCTTGGGTATTCATCCATCCTGACGGAGTCATCACAAGTGCCTTTGGGTGAGCAAGGTATATAAGCTTGATAAATCTACTCGTGCTCAAACCTTTTTGTTTGGGATGTAGTCCTTCCCAGTGATGCCTAGGATTCTTTTGAGATGTTGTAGATGGAAAGTATTGAGTCTGTGTTCCTGGTTGTTTGTTATGGCAATGAAGATACCATAAGGTATGTAGTGACTGAAGGTGTTAATCGATAGTTCCCAAACACAAATCCTGCTGTAAAGTTGTTTTTTTTTTTTTTTTTTTCGTACTGTAGCATCTGTATGAACCCATGACCTGCTGATAGCTTAGGAAAATGCTTAAGCATTACTTTCCAATTTGCTAGTAGATGTTTGTATATTTAATTTATTTATCTTTTAAAATCACTTGTATCTAAAAAGCAGATGCTGTTGGCAACGTCTTTCCCACTGTTTCTGTACACATCCAGTTATGTAATAGAACAGTATATGGGACACTCAGTAATTTTATAAGTTGAACTCTTACTTTTAAGATTGACACTTTATATTAGAGACCTTAATCATTTACTATATTTATTTGAATTCGCTTTGTTTGAAATGCTTGCAACATGAGGTAAGGTTTAGTCAGAATTTAGATGATTTTATTGGAAGAAGTTTCTCAGTTTCAGACTCTAGTGATAACTGACCTAGAGCTGGGAAGTGGAAGATTTTGAATGAACTGTAAATATTTGTGACCCGACTCCACCGCGCACATCCTTTGTGCCAACTATTCCGAGCATGTGAATTTAGTGCAGCACAGCGTAAAAATGACCAACAAAAACAAACTATAGAATCTGAATTACAAAAATCAAAATCACTTTTTTGAATTGAATTATTTTAGTGAACTAACTTACTATATTTTTATGCTTGATTTTCTCCTACTTTAAGATACAAAGTATAATTTAGATTAATTGTCTTTGCTACTTTATCTTATTGTTTGCTTATCTAAATGGCTTGTGTAAAACACTACTGTAGAAACATATCAAAACATCCTCCCTTACATAAAGGAGATTCTAGAAAAGCTCATAAAGGGTATATAAAGATACTTCAAAATTCAATTTGGAATATTGAAGTTAAAATTTATTGTGATTCCCTTCCCTCTCGTTCACTTTTTAAAAAATTTCAATATTAGGTTGAAACTTTATATTTGACATAAGCATACTTTATTTATTTCACATACTGGAAATTTTAAGCTTTCATAATTTTTCCATTAGGGAAAACATTCCTGCAGCAGTAAATGTATTGAATATCAATAAATCTGGAATCTTGGATTCCAGGCCTGCTAGAAATATAAGATCTATCTTAAGGAAAAAAAAAAAAAAAAAAAAAAAAGCAAGAAAACAAACCTTAGCAGTACTTGATTGAAATAATCATAATGTTATTAGTTTAATGATAGAAATTGATCTTTCAGTTATGGCAGCTTTCATATGATTTCTTTCATTGAAATTCTAATATTTTAATTGAAATATTAGATTTTAATATCTACCTCCCCCCCCTTTTTTTCCATCAAATGTAATAATTCATTCTCAATTATAATACACCATCCCATCATTTTTTCAGCTACTTGTAAATGTATGTTTTTTTCCTCTTCTCTTGGTCGAAGTTATTTGGCATACTTGGAGTTTATTGGTTATCAATTCGACACTTACTAGACTCTAAGTTGTAATATCTATAAAACTTTATGTAACACATTTTCAGTTTTTAAAGGTTCTATTAAAAACAATGGTATGTCATGTATAGTTATACAGTATTTGCAAACATGTTGCCATTAGCACCTGTTAACCTGACGTTTCTCGATAGAAGTGAAAAAAAAAAATCAAATTAGAACATATATAAATGTAACACTTTTGGAACAATACAATAAACTTTAATGTAAGCTGAAATCATTTCTATTTATTGTACATCCTGGCTGGTAAGACACTTTTTCCCTGAAAAATATTTGTTAATAAGTCCAAAATGTGATATTTAGCTGAGACAGGAAAAAAATGATACTGTAGAGTTGGCAGCTTCTACTTGTTAGTATGGTTAGCTATTTAATCCTCAAATATTTTGCAAAAAATACCTAGCTAATTATAAGGTGTGTCTTGCCACTTGTAGCATCTTACCATCCAGGAAATACGCTATTTTTCTTTTCCTCGGGGAAAAATGACTTCGAAATTTTTTTGGAAATATGATTGGGCACTCCACGAAAAAGAAATATAATGTAACACTTTATATTTGTGTTTTATATATCAATGTTTTCAACTGAGCTGTTCTAAAGTTGAGTAAATTCAGAACAGGAAAAATAGCTTCAGATTAGATTCGATCATGGTATGCAATATACAATTTTGGTCTCCTCAGAAACTGATTTTTCAAATCAAAGGCTGAATATCAAATTGAGTGGTGAGAAAAGTTGAAATCAAGTCAAAAAGGTGTGTGGAATAATGAAAATACTTCATCACAGTTAAGGAAGAATGAAAGAGCAATTATTAGAATTGGCTTGAGAATTAATCTAGCCATCTTTTATTTATTTCCTTAGTTGGTTTATATTGTCAGTAATGATTTCATTGGAAATTTTGTCCCATTGAAGAAGCTTTTATCATAAAACTGGCAAGTGCCCATGAAAAAAATGACTTGATTATTTACATATGAATTGGCCTTTCTACCTAGGATTAGAGTATATGTGTGCCCTGCCTAATTGTTACTTACCAGCACCTGCTTAATATTGGAGTGTAGTATCTGTGTGCTCATTGAAAAGTGTTAAATATATATATATGTTTCATATAGTTTGGTTGAGGATAGGGCATGGGCAATGCTCTTTTCTTTATTTTCTATAATAGAACCGCAATCTAATTCCTTCATCAGCTAAAGTTAAGTCTATTCTGAAGTTTTACTCTCGTGAATGTCAATATCTATGAATATTGATTATTTAATTCTCATAGATTGTTGGACTTGGAATTGTTCAACTTTCATTCAGTTCTCGTCTCTAATAGCGCGCACACACACACAGATCTTTCCATCATGATAACCTTCAAGTCTGTTAGGCTGCATTGTGTAGTGAAGTAAACAATGTGCTTGAAAATTAACTCGGAAAAGCATGAACTTATCAAAAATACAAGATTCGCACAAATATAGAAAAGTAGGTTGGTTACTAATATAATGTTTTGTTTCACTTCAATAAGCTTCTGTTAATGTCACCATGGTATTTTTATTTTTATAGATCCTAACGTATTTCTAACCAAGTTTAATGTAGATGTTCACTATGCTCAGCCTAGTTTGGCATTGGACCACTGTAGTGATTAGTTTACTACTTGTTGTGCTATGGTAGTTACTTTTGGTACTTACCTTATTAGTCTGATACAAGATTGCATTAGTTGGGCACTCGGTAGTCTGTTTCACTACTTTTCTAATCATCTTAGTTTGATACCCCTTCCAACTTTTATGCTCTTATTACTGCCGGGTAGTGTATTTTCTTTGATATAATGTACCTGATTTGTTCATTCTTGGGTCATTCTGTCAGTATTGATTGCCTCAACTTGTAAGCCCAATCCTCAAACCATAACCTTCATGGTATAATTTGCTGAGTGATTTTTGGAACAATTGTTTTGGGGAAGAAAAGTATATTTACAGGTGGAAAATTTCAAATGTGTTTATGGATAATCATTTAATGTTATTTGAATTAGTAGCTACAGTACAGCAGAAAAAAGAAAAAACAAACCATTAGCCTTTAAGCATCTGTCATTGTACATTGACCTTCCAAAAGATTCGTTGGACAAAACCCACGTCTAGGTCAACGGGAAAAGTCTTTTTGATAATGCTGTTATGATTTACCAGAGTAAAGCAAAAGTTGCTCAGCTATACCTTGAATTTGCATACAAGACTTGGGGGACATTTTCTGAGCCTTTTTCTTTTTTCTTCTTTTTTCTTCTTTTTTCTTCTTTTTTCTTCTTTTTTCTTCTTTTTTCTTCTTTTTTCTTCTTTTTTCTTCTTTTTTCTTTTTTTTTCTTTTTTCTTTTTTCTTCTTTTTTCTTTTTTCTTCTTTCTTCTTTTTTCTTCTTTCTTCTTTTTTCTTCTTTCTTCTTTTTTCTTCTTTCTTCTTTTTTCTTCTTTCTTCTTTTTTCTTCTTTCTTCTTTTTTCTTCTTTCTTCTTTTTTCTTCTTTCTTCTTTTTTCTTTTCTTTTTTTTTCTTTTCTTTTTTTTCTTTTTTCTTTTTTTTCCTTTTTTCTTTTTTTTTCTTTTTTCTTTTTTTTTCTTTTTTCTTCTTTTTTCTTTTTTCTTTTTTCTTTTTTTTTCTTTTTTCTTTTTTTTTCTTTTTTCTTTTTTTTTCTTTTTTCTTTTTTTTTCTTTTTTCTTTTTTTTTCTTTTTTCTTTTTTTTTCTTTTTTCTTTTTTTTTCTTTTTTCTTTTTTCTTCTTTTTTCTTTTTTCTTTTTTCTTTTTTCTTCTTTTTTCTTTTTTCTTTTTTTCTTTTCTTTTTTTCTTCTTTTCTTTTTTTCTTCTTTTCTTTTTTTCTTCTTTTCTTTTTTTCTTTTTTCTTTTTTTCTTCTTTTCTTTTTTTCTTTTTTCTTTTTTTCTTTTTTCTTTTTTTCTTTTTTCTTTTTTTCTTTTTTTTTTTCTTTTTTCTTTTTTTCTTTTTTCTTTTTTCTTTTTAAAAAAAATTGGGTCTTGTATGTCATCATACACGGTATCTCTCAACAGACAAATTCTTTAGAATCCTTCTTGCTGGAAAAATGGGATAACATCACTTATATCATCTGCAGTTGTCACATTGTTAACATTTGCATGCATATCCACTGTATAAATATATGATGTTGTAAAAATTGTATGCATACTCTGTGAATAACGGATGTGGTTATTGCCTGAAAGTTGAACACTCATAATATAGAATAAATGTTATGAATATTGACTGGTACATCTTTTTGGTAATTTTCTCCACGTTTATGCATAGAAAATAGAGTATAGTTTATCAGCTCGAAACTGTAATAGAATTTTCTGTGCGTTGTTGGAAAAGCAGTAATGTGTAGTAAAACCACGTGCAAATGCAATTTGGAAATGACTAAAATTTCATGAAAAACTATGGTGAATTGAACTGTTTCATTGAAGTTGCAAGAACAGCTTCTGAAAAACAAAGATGAAAGCAACATGTAAAAAAGAGCTGTCTGAAGCTATGAGAGGGAATGAGGTGTTCAAATCTGATAGGAAAACGGGTGCGTTGATCTAAAAGATACTTTTCACAATATTTTTTTACGCCTATATTGTTCATTGTTGTAACTTGTTAGCTACATCTTTTAATGCACCCCACAGCAGCCTACTAGTGAGGGAGGATCTAGACGCTACCAGATTTTTTCTGATTGCTGTTACTATAAAAAAAAAATCCACTTTCTGCTGATGCTGTTATCAGGTCTTCATTTGAAAAGTCAATCAATATCAAAGAATGAAGAGCCCCTTTTGAGCTGCTCAATGATCAGCTATGCAAGTCAGAACTCTTGGTGAGGCAGACTGGGATTGGCAGATTGACCACCACAACCAATTCCCACTAAAACTAATTGTTTCTTCTCCTTTGTTCAATGTGTAAACATGTATTTCACTATATTTATGCTTAAATTTTCTGAAGTCCCATAATATTCGCTCTTTATAAGGAAAGTACGATAAACTATCGATTTAACAGACTAATAAGCATTGACCATTGTTTGTCAATTGCAAATGTCCTTCGAATCAAAATTCAACAGAGAAAAGGCACTTTTTTTCTTTTTTTTTTTTTTCACTTTTCAAATTCAAGTATGTTAATGCCAAAATATCTCAGAGAGTACACGCCATGCGGATTATAGATACGCAGACAAATTATGAATCTGTGAATTCTCTTATTCTACATGTGTTCTGTCAGTTATATTGTTGCTGGTTTGATTAAAATCATTTTGTTTAAAAAAAAAAAAGATTGCTCTAAAAGAGAACTTCTGTTGATGAAATGTGGTGATGTAGGAAAAAGTGTCACTATGAGATAAGTTTAATTTCCCTGAAAGTGATAAAGAGCCCCTATATCACCGGTGGGTGTCCTATGATGGCAATGGGCTAGACATGTTACAAGAATGTCAGACAACTGCTGGACATCACAACTCAGAACGTTGATCCTCTGAGATCGTATGTGAAATTGCGGTCGACAGAATGTAAGATGGCATGATGAGCTAGATAAATTCAGAAAGTACCGGCTCTGTGACGTCCATGATAGAGAAGTCTGGCGAATCTTGGAGAAGGTCTATGTGGAAAAACAGATAATAAAAGGCTGATACACTGTCACCAAGGAGTGGTGATAACTAACTATAAGTGAAAGTGTGTCCGTTGCATGCACAGGTAGAGTGTCTGCTAAATACAAAAACTTGGTCTCTAAATTTTATTTCCTGTTATTACCAGAACAAAATGTGTGCATATTATTGTGCATTTTTTTTTTTTTCTCATTCCCTTTTTCCTTCCCTCTGTGGATGCCTGTACACTGGAGAAATAATGTTGTAAAATATAAAAGCCAACTAAGTAGGAAGATAAGGATGCTTGACCATCGGTCAGAGGAAAAGAATGAATGAGATTTGGTCTTGAGCCATTCAGCAAAATTCATGGAAGTCTCTACAGTGTAATTTGTTGTGAGATAATATAATAACATAAATACAAACAGTTGGTGTAGAGGGAATTGGAATTGCACCTATAGTAGTGCTGTTATTGGTTAATGTTGGATCCCTTTAAATTGGTACCGAATAAATGCAGCTGATGACAGAAAATGAGTTTAGTATTATATCAAAGATAATTAACAGCTGACATGTGTTGGTGTATACAGAGACTGAGTGAAAGTAGGCCATGCTACAAAACAAATCTATTTTATATGATGAAAATTGACAAATAATAGTATAATGAAAAGGTTTCAGATATTTGTCAAATATAATATTCAGAACAAAAACAAGCAGGAGGATACTATTTTGGGAGAGGTAATGCTCGTGCAGTATTCTGTTCTAGGAGCATTATCTTGCGGTATCTATGGAAGAAATACCTCCATCTGAATCACTCAGCTTGGAGTGCACTTGATAAGCTGCTGGGGGCACAGGGAAATTTGTTCAATGAAGAGTTTTCCACGCTCTTTGCCTATATGGGGAATCAAACCTGCAAACTTGTGTGCGTGTGAGGCATGAATGCTAACCATTACACCATCTGATATATCGATATTTACTAGATTCAACCCTATTTGGCTACAGAGTTGTCAATGGCTTGTGGGAAGAAAAGGGAAATGTATTGTCATGACTGTGATGAATATTGTGTGAAATGCTGAGATAAGTCCTTATCATTTTTCCATGAGTTATTCAGACTAATATCATCTTTGCTATTTCTATCGCTGCATTTAATGTCTTAGATTATTCTAAGGCTAGCTGTACATCATTGACTTGAAGAAAGCGTGAAATTCCAAGATGAGCCCTTGTTGTTAGTTCACTTGTCATTCAGATTATTATTCTCATCCTTACTTTTTTTTTTTTTTTTTTTTTCTTGCATATAGTCTTCAGCCTTGTTCAGATATATAATTTGTATGGTAGTTTTCCTTTCCCTTGTGTAGATGGTCATAGATTTGGGCGTTGGAGAGTCTTGAAAACAGCAGTAATCTCCCCGATTCCGTTTCATGCAGATCAACACATATAGTAATTTTCTCTGCCCATGTGTGAAATACCAACAATTATTCCCCCCCCCCCCAACCTGGTTATGGAAGATCTTGTTGATATCTTTGCTCTTTGTATAGACCTCCATGTAGCATTGAATTCTATATTGGGAATGATTATACAGCCTATTATTGGGTCCATGTACATGACCTCCTTCATCTTATGCACCATCTAAAACTATCTATTAGAGAAAACTCCTACAAGTATTATACACCTGATGAAGCAGAATCTCAGTTGTTGAATAACGTATTGACCCCTGTTCTGACTTGCCTTTTTGCAAAACGATAGTTTCGGAAATGAATTTTCATTGCTTTTACTATTGTTTTCATTTTTGCTCGTTGATTCATGAAGCCTTCAGAGATTTCTTTTCCCTAAGACTACAAGTTGTTTGACTATTACATTCAATGCTGTTTTTCTTTCTACGGCGGTTACCTCCAAAGCTTATAGGTACTGATATAAAACTTTGAAATGATTGATCTGATTCATTATTTAGACATTCCATTAAAATCTTTTTTTCATCTTTAATTTAGAAAAAAAAATTTTTTCCATTTCATTTTATTTTACTTTTCATTTTTTTAATTTAAAAAATTTTTTTAAAATAAATTTTTCATTTTCTGAAATACTTATGAAAAATAGCTAAAAGTTTGACATGATTTCTGAAAACCCTTGTCGGTAATATCTCCTTGATAAATAAGAACTTGATTATTAAAAAAAAAAAAAAAAAAAAAATGGACTGTGACATTTTGTTTTTTCTTTGTTTCTGTCTGTAACCTCAGGTAGAGTACAAAGATAAGAAATTTTGATCTTAGGGAGAGAGCTACAGCTGGGGATGGTGGGGGCAGCGACAGTTTAATCCTGGGTAGAATGCAAAGATACTGAAGGGGGTTGATACATTTGTAAATAATCTCGTCATTTCTCACAGGTCCTATGGTAGTGTATTATTATGGACATATAACCAAGTGAATTAGTTTGGGGTATGATTTCAACTTTGAGAAATTTTAAGATTAAAAACTGAGAGATATTTTGAAATAAAATGAATTTGTTGTCTTTTGCAAACCCCATGTTACATGCTCGTACTCTAATTTTAATGAAAAATTTGGAATTTTTGTTTAATTTTTTAATTTGAAAAAAAAAAAAAATTCTTTTTAAAGAATGAAATTCCCCTAAGGCCTTCATTAGAGGTAATTAATGTTAAGGTGTACAAAGACTCCAACGTTGTTGGGCTGTTTAGATATATTAATCTCTTTCCATCCTCAATCCTTGATGCCTTTTCTAGAAGGTTCTTTCTCTCTCTCTCTCTCTCTGCAGGGTGCCAGATGTAATTTTCTCTTTTCAAAGACCTCAGCTGCACATGCTCTGTATCTGTAGAATTATTTTCCTGTTCTCATTATTGCTGGCAACCTGCGGGCTAATCCCCAGCTATCATTTGGAAACCTTTTTCTTCTCAATTTAGAAGTCTTGTCCCCCGCCACCATCTTAACTCACCTGGTGGTGTGTCTAATTAATGCTACTTATTATTCTCGTTTGAAATTGCAACTCCTGTTTGTTTGCATATTACATAATCATCTCAATTATTGCACAGCTCTCTTCAGCAGGCAATATTACATTTAGGCGTTTGGGGTGGGTACACACTCTCTCTTTTGCATCTATTCCCACATACATTTCAGGATGGTTTTGTGCCCTGTTATGCACACCCAAATTTGTAGATATACTTGTTCAATTTTGCGGGTTTTTTTTTTCATTGTTTCTTTTGACTATTTCTTTTGACTATTGTCTTCATTAGTATGAGAATCCTGTTGGATTGGGGTTGCATCTCTTGTACCGGATGGGACGTGGCAGACATATGTATATAGTTAACAAGAGGCAAGCATCATTTGTTGGAGTGGATCCTCTGGAAGTTGACACTTATGACTGATTTGGATAGCATGATTTTCTTGCGTATTGGTCATGAAATGTCGAAATATAAAGCAACAGAATAGATGATACTTGTCGAAAAAAAAGAAAAAAAAAAATTGTGTGAATCCTTTTTCAGAGTCTTCTGATAATTCTAAAGAACTAATTATTTTGAATAGTATCGAAAAAGTAGGACTGAGGGTGTGATGAATAGGATTATGGAAATGAGAATTCTACCTGACACTTGTTTACACTGGTGGAGATAGTTTAGGTGTTGCTATATGATGTAGCAAGCTCCTGTGGTAAAGATTCGCTATTCTAATCTCCTCCAACACTTACTCTCTGTCAGATTTATGCAAATTAAATAAAGTTATATTCGAAGATCTAGCAATAGCTGTAAAACATTATAGAAAGCAACAATAACAAGGATATTTATCTGAAAAATCTCAGAATGAAAATATATCTCATCATCTAGGATAATTCTTGTCTGTTGTTCAGTAAATTTTCTGCTGTGACCCATTTTCCTTTCAAGTAATCATGATTGATCATTCAGCGAAAACTTTCTTGTTCCAAAAACAAATAAATTTATGCAATAACTATAAAATTAATCATTTACTTTTATTCTTTTATCCATACAGGTGACTGATGGCACCTGCGAGTTATTCACATTCATCAGTTGGAAATTCAATTTTATTGGGGCTTTTTCTTGAATGACTGCTACATGGGTGTCCTGAGTAGAGTCTGGCAGACAACTTTTGCTATAGTTAGAGAAGGATAGGAAATGCTATTTCTCTTTCTGTTTCTGTTTCTGTTTCTCTTTCTCTTTCTGTTTCTCTCTGTCTTTCTGTTTCTCTCTGTCTTTCTGTTTCTCTCTGTCTTTCTGTTTCTCTCTGTCTTTCTGTTTCTCTCTGTCTTTCTGTTTCTCTCTGTCTTTCTGTTTCTCTCTGTCTTTCTGTTTCTCTCTGTCTTTCTGTTTCTCTCTGTCTTTCTGTTTCTCTCTGTCTTTCTGTTTCTCTCTGTCTTTCTGTTTCTCTCTGTCTTTCTGTTTCTCTCTGTCTTTCTGTTTCTCTCTGTCTTTCTGTTTCTCTCTGTCTTTCTGTTTCTCTCTGTCTTTCTGTTTCTCTCTGTCTTTGTCTCTTATATATATATATATATTTGAATTCTGCCTTTTGTATATGATGAGATTAAGAACAAGCTGAATTTATCCAGTATATTTAGTTGGTGCCTCTCTAGGGTGCAGTTGTTTGCAAGTTATTTTAGATCATTACTACTTTAGCTAGATCCACGATGGTGCCCCATATTTGAGGTTCTGTACCAGATTAGGCTAAGCTTAGTGAATATCTGGCCTGTTTGGATAGTTGTATGTTTCCCCACTTATAACTAAGGTCAGTATTCAAACCCAGATCAAAAACAGAATATTGAAGGCTGATTTTTTTTCAAGACAACCTAACCCTCCTTCTTTTGAAGAGTGCCGTAACAATCCTCGTTCTAACAGTTTAGCATTGTGCCAAACAAAGTTAACCTTAATAGATCCTCATCAGTTAAATTTAATATTGATGCAATCAATCTCTGTTGGAATATTTTTTTTATTTTCACTTATGAAGGAAAAATTTCAAATTTTCGCTGTTATGAAGGAAATGGCATTGAATTTTCCAAATACGTCAAAGTTTCTAAAATGCTTTCTGTGAAATTTTCAGTATTATCAATTACTGCTAATTCACCGATAAAGATGTCCGAAACTGTCAACAAAGGAGTAAATACTGATGTTTAGAGCCTGGAGAAATCTTTCTTTTTTTTTTTCTTTTTTTTCTTGCCCGAAATTCTTCCCCCAAATAGGTTCATAATAGGTGGGCAGGGGTCAATATACAATGTAAGTTTATGCTAAATTGGTCCCTAGTTTGTGTCTGGCTGTATTCATATTTTTGTTTTTTGAAAATCTAGACTTTTTAGTATCCAACAAAATGCAAGAGGAGTAACTTGTTCATTGATCGCCTTTTTCCCAAATTTTAATTGGTCACCCCTAGCACAGCTGCCCAAAGACGATTCTTCTTATCTTAACTTCAATGTTACTTGACCAAGTGAAGAGTTTATTTTAATAACTTATGTCTGCACGACAAGATGGTATTTACTCTACAGGAGACCTTAACAACCCAATTTTAGACTAAGGAACAGGTTTGAGTACTAGAATTTTCATTTGAATGTAAATGCTTTTGTCCAATGTCTATTCCTAGTGGAGTTAACCATTAATGACAATACACTGTAGACCTGTTATAACCTAGCTGGATACAACAGCTTAAGCATGGACCTCAATTTTCATAACGTTAAATTTGGCTCTCAAAATAATTGCTAAATACACAAATAGAAAGAAATGACATGCATGGGGCCCATCAATTTTGAATGGTCTCTGTCAGTAGCACAGGAGTATTTAAACTAGAGGCCAATCTTTTGTTAGATCTTCTTCTTGGCAACATTTTTGATTTTCGCTTATTGGCTACTGAAATGTTTGTCTCATCCATTTCCTTATCTAACAGTGGATCCAGATCAAAAATATTTTTTCCTGCTAAAACAACCTCCAAAATGCATTAACAAGATTGTTGGTGATTTTATGGCAATTTAAATGGCTAGAATAGCTAGATTAGCCTAGAAGTTAACAAAAATGATTTGTAAATAAGGCGCCATCGTGGCATTGAAAATCCCAAGGACATCATAATCTTGACCCCCCCCCCCCTGCTTCCTTCTCTCAATTGTCAGCTCTTCATCGGTACTCACTACATATGTATCTAAGTTTTGTTAAAATGTGATCTTCTGGTGAGGTGTCACTTCTTGTTTTAATTTTGATATAGATCAGATTTGGTCTGCAGCAAAATTTCTTGTGGGTTTCTGCCAATCTAGGCATTTATTTGAAATCTTAAATAATGTTTCTCAGTCAATTTCATAATTCCTATAGTTTTTGCTACACAAATCAATGATACAATAATTGTATTTCATATGCTAGAGTAAAAATAGAAATTAAGCATTGTTTTCTATAATTCGATCTACATTTTTCAAGTGGATGCGTATCCCAAGTAAAGATTAAAAATGTCCAGAGAGATCAATAAGGGTACACATGCCAGATGTAGTCATTGTTGAGAAGTTGAATTATTTGGTTGAAGTTAGAAAGAATTAAAAAGAATGATTTTCAGTTGAATTTGGCCTATTGCCTTGCGGGGGGGATAGATCTCTAATAACTGGAATCGGAAAATGTTTCTTATGCGCATGAAATTATGGTATGCATTTTAAAACTTGGATTGCAAAATCTATAACAAAGCAACTCAATGTCTGCTGTGCCTCAGTTTTTAATGAAAATTTACTGTAAATTTAATTTTTGATCTTTTTGTTTGAAATCTTTTAAAAAGACACCTGAAAATGCTACTAAGTCTTTTTTTATTCAATAAAACGGTTAATTTGGTAATTTTCCAAGTAAAAGACTAATTCCCGTCTAACCCATCTTTATTTATCGATCCATTAAACCAACACTCATTTTTGTCTACGTATTCTTGAATATGGTATCATTTATGCTAAAAATGGTGGTGTATTGCTGTTGGGGTTTCGATCAACCTTTGTGAGGCTGCCTTGGGAAAGAGGGTCTGATGAGACCTGATAACCCCCGTGGCCCCAGGAATATAACATCTCTGAAGATAGCACAGCACATCCATGAGATGTATTTCATGAAACTACCAAAGCCGATGTATTGACCAGTCTCTGTAAACGGTCTATCCAAATAGTATTAGGTGTTTATGGTCAATATGTGCAGAGCAATCTTTTATTGTACTGATGAGCGATTTTCAATCTTTTTCAACTCCTTGTATACTGGACAAATGAAGTACCAATCAAGAAATTCCTTTTTTTATTTTTTATTTTTCTTTTCTCTGAGGATAGATCTCATTTAATTAGCTGAAAATCTAGCTGCTAGTTTCTGCAGAAAGACACCCCCACCCCCCATCCAGGAAAGATTTTTTTTATTTAACTATCTGATAATGTAGCTGCCAGTTCCCTCAGAAAGACCCATCACCCTCCAGAGGCATGAGGTTTGCTATAATCGTTGGCTAGATACTATGTGTACATGGCCACCTCCCCAACACGGGGTGGGGGGACTAGCACTGATTGACTGCTGGCTAGATAATTTTTCTTGTGCAAATGTGGAAAAAATCTAAATTTTTTTTTTTTTTTCCTTTTCCTCTTCGTACTTCAACCTAGAAATGTATGCTGTATGTAGATTGAGACATGCTGAATTTTATTATAGTTTTATTTTCTTTGTCTGGGATGCATAGTTCTCTAGTATGAATATATATATATATATATATATATATATATATATATATATATATATATATATAACCACTTTAGTTACATAGATAGCCGATCTTGGTTGTCATCATTATTCCGTAAGTTGTTTGGACCAATAATCTGATCTTTGTTGCTTTTATCCTTAGTTTTTGTCTTGTGTATTCCTCAAACATTTTCAGGTATGATTCAATCGTAAAAAGTTAATTTGAATAACATCAGAGAGCCATATTAGAAATCTTATGGAATCTTACTGGAGAGTGTGTAGAGTGAAAAAAAAAAAGAATTTTCTTTCTTGCCTCAAATTCTTTTTCTTGGAGTTTTGATATTGACAAAAGCACCACCTGGAGATTGTATACTTCTTACACTATTGGTAACTGACTAACTACTGATGGTGATTACTCTTATACGCTTGAAGACATTACCTATTTATGTTCCTTGGGCTTCAACATTATTTTCAATTTGGTGGACTCCGCCCCTTTGGAATTAGCTTATTTTCTGTTATTTTTCACATAGTAACCCCTTCATTCATTCAATACATTAGAATCAGGAAAAATACTTTTTTATCAGATCTATCCTTATATTTGGCAATCATGAAGTTGTCTTTCAGTGTGTTGATGTATTTTTCCGATTTATTGCTGAGATTGAATTTTGTTCAATTTGTCCTTTAGTCTCATGCTCAGTCTGTGAAATCTTTGAGTATTTCATAGGTGAGTACTTTATTATAATTTCATACACATCTGTTTTCATAGATCTCTCTTCCTCTCTCTCTTAGAATAAGTGTATCAGGTGAAATAAGTTTTTTTTTTTTTTTTTTTTGCCTCCTACCTTGGTCATAGAACTTAAACGATTAGGAATTGTGACTAGCATATCTTGTGTATGGAATATAGGAAATTGGTCGTCCTAGTTCACTTTCTAGGAAGTTAAATCAATTTAAGCCTTTGAATTAATATAAAGAATAAATAATGATTTGAAGAGATGAACAAATATTTACTAGTTCATGAGCAATATAGAGGAATTGATCATGTGCCATGATTTTTTTTATTTATTTGTTCTCACCTATCTTTATTAATATCCATTTCTTGATTTTGTAATATGTCTATTATATTCACAGCAGCTTCCTCATGAAAGGTTACTACCTTGTAATGAATATCATTTCAATGGGAGTGTTTGGGTTAGATGTTGTGTATGTTAAGGTTGGGTGGGCTGGCTGTTTTCCAAATGGATGCATTTAGAATGAAAACGAGCAAAATGAATCTTTCTCTTCTTCGACTCTTTTTCTCTTTCTTTCTCTTTCTCTTCCTCTTTGTCATCCTCTTCCTCTCTTGATCTTTCTGTTTTTATTACGATTCTGTTATTGTTAGGTTGTCATGGTCTGCAAATATCCGGGAGATAGGGATACGCCATGAAAACTGAATCTTCAGTGGGAAATGTCTGGAAATGTTGCTGACTGAGAATAGAGAGAAGAGGATTGTTGTGAACTGGACATGACATATAGATCAGTAACAAGGTTTTTGATTGATAGAACCTCTTATTTTATTCACCACAGTGTGTTGTTGCAGTTCTTGGATCGATGGCAGCACAATCAGACTTGAAGCACAAATTTTCTACTGTCTATAGTTTTAGCTTCAAGTTGTCCAAACCTCCAAGATGAAGCAATATCATCAATTTTTTAAATTTTTTTATTACTGCCATTATTAGATGTAAGCAAACAACATGGCATAGAGTGGGAATACCGATGTGAATCCAGTGCATTACTTGACGGACCCCAGTTTCGAAACATTGCCGTTGTGTATTAAATCTAGACCTGAAGACTTCAAGGAAGAAGAACCTAACCTGTTTTTATGAAAACATTTTTACTTGTAGAATGATTTCAATTTACCCTTAAATCTTAATTTAAAAAAAAAAAACAGCTTGTTCGTTTTCAGCCTTATTAACAAAAATAAGGTTAATATGCTGTGTGGTAGATTCCAAATATTAACCAAGCACTCTCACAGAATGTTATTAGGCAGCTTTTGTCATCTTCTCATGTGTATAAAAGAGTTTAAAAACTGAAAGAATTAATTTGATGTTTTTAGATGATTCATCCTCATCATTGTTCGTATCTTATTTATTAGGTTTGTTTCTTTTTGTATCAAAATAATTTTTCTGATCATTTTTCAATTGTGTGCATTTCGGCCTCGTTTTCAACTTGGTTTTGTACTCCTTTTTATCTGTTAGAATTGTTAGTAGATTCTTTTCTTATTGGCTTAGTCAGTGTAACTCGAGTATGGAAGGCACCGCCAGTTGTCCAAGCTATGACTCTATTTGTCTGGATGGAAACTAGAGCAACTAGTCAGAGGTCATCCTTTGATATCTTGAAGACGTTACTTCCTGTGAAACAATGGGTTAAGTGGACTTACCAGATTTTTTTTTTTTTTTTCTCGGTGCTGAATCTCTTTCTTCACTAATTAGGACTTTATTTGTTGAAATGCATAATGATAGAATGATTTTTTTTTTTTTTTTTTTTTTCAAATTTCTAGCATAAGGGTATTCTTCAGTATGAGGATTGGACTAGACAAGGCTCTTATCTGAATCAATGGGATTGACTATTTCAATAACGGAAGAAAAAAAATCATTGATTCTATTGATACGCTTGTCATGATCTTATTGAGCTATGGTCAATTTGTCAAAAACTGACTAATCATGAGACAATTGGGAATGCAGAAGTATGGATGGATCAGATGATTCATATTTGTATCTTTATGAAATTACTAGTTTTTTGTTATATATATATAATCTCTTGGGATTTGGTTGACCAAACTGGAGTCATTTTTTATGAAAAATGAATTCTATCTTTTTTTTTTTTTTTTTTTGCTAATAATAAAATGAATAAATATATATTCATTATTTTGTTTTAAAAAAATAAAAAAGAGAAAAGGCAGTTAGATTTTAAGGGATTGGAAGAGGGAAGAAAAAGGTAGTTTAATAAGAGGGTAGGAAGAGAGAAGGCAAAAAAGGAATTTGGGTTCCCTGAGGATGAATACGAAACTGATCCATGTTTGTATAACATTTGCATAAAATTGTAGACACTGGCAACAAAGATAGGAAAGGATAAGGGAGAAAATGTGAAGAAATATTCATGAGATGAGTAGAGGCATGAGATAATGGATAATCTTTGAGTTGTGGAGAAACAAAATGTGTGTTTGCATTGTCAGTGTGTCATGTTGGAGGAAGTTTTGTTGTAGCAAGAATGTGCATATTAATGTTTTGATTCTGGTTATAAATAAGTTGAAGAAGGTTGACATCCTGTGGAGATAAATTTCAAAAGTAACATTATTTTATTTGTTTATTCATTTTTGTGTGTCCTGTGTTGTGTACAAACTATAATTTTTCTATATGTAATTTACAAGTTATTTCAGAAATGTACGCATAATCTGTGTTAACACTGCGGAATTTCATTGGGACTAGCTTCAATTCATTGTAGTGATCAAATCTGTTTTTGCTCTCAAAATGAACGAATGTTGATCGTTTCAACTTGAATAATTCATATTTTCCTGATCATTTTTAGGTACAATATTTATGGATGTATGTTATAGTATTTGATACTATTAAAAAAAATAAATAGGATCTGACTCTTACACAGTGCCAAGAAATGGTGAAAAACAGCCATTTTAAGCCTATTATTAACATGCTTACCATGATTAAAGTGCACATGCTTGATTATATTTCTCTCGATTTTATTGAAAATAAAAGAAGTGTTTTTGTCATAAAAGTATCTAAAAGGTATACCTTGAATAATTCATTCGAAAATTTTCCATTCTGTTTAAAACAGAACTTTTCATGGTTTTGTTGAAATTGAAATTTTTTTTTTCCAGCTTATACTTAGCTACATTAATTTGTACTGTAATACCAATTCTATTCTGCATTAAAATCCAAATTATTAAAGGTAATCCTGTATTATGTTTTAAATGTATCAACTTTGCTTTATTTCAGATATGTTGAATTATAATACAATCATCTGTAATCAATTTTTATGTTCTTGTATTAATTGTGCCGTACTTATGTAAACCATTTATAGTGTATATGATATGCTAAATTCTGTTGTTTAGTTTATTTTCTCCAGTTAACAACAACAATAACAATAACCCTCACCAAAATAAGAATCCTTCAGGGCTACTGAGTGAGGCTGAAATTTGGCATGTGACCTATTTTTTTTTTTTTTTTTTTTTTTTTTCTAATTTATGATTGAAATTATCAAGTCCCCTTCCTTGTCCAAATTTAAAGATTCTCAGTTGAAATATCATCAAAACTTATGAACTATATCACTTGAGCTTCAGTCAGTGAAGTTTGACTCTGAAGCAGCCAGTCTTATCTTGTTTTATCTCTCAAACACTTCCTCTGCTACATTGCAGAATGCGTAAACCCCTGACAGATGTTTTTTTATTTTATCACTAGCACTATAAACCAGACTCTGTGTGTGTAAAAATGTATATCTTACTAAGATAATTTGTACCAAAATTTAATTCTATATTTTGTGTGTGACTCTTACACAAAAACAACTTAAATTGATGTTTACTTACCCTAAATTTTTTTCTTCATTCCAGGTAACACACCGTTACATTTGGCTGTTATTCTGGGACACAAAGGTATTTTGAAAAAAAAACCAACTTCAGTCTTCTGTCTTGTATGAATGTAAATCTGTAAGCCTCTAATTCAGTCTGTCTGTTTAGTACATGGTTTTTCAGATATGTCTGAAATCTCAATTAATCAATTTGTTTGTCCTCTGTTAACATTATTTATATATTCATTTATTTATTTATTTTTTTTTTTTTAACTAAGTCTCATGATAGAAAAAAATCTCCATTTCCAGTGGTACTTTTTTTTTTTTTTTTTTTGTCATTGATGAACAATCGTTTATTTATTTAAAAAAAAAAAAAATCAATTTTTGTGATAGATATAAAATTACATCATCAGCATTCACAAGTATGGGATTATAGATTTAAAAATTTTTATATAAAAACAACAAAACAAAACAAAACAAAAATTTAATCCCTACAATAACTTAAAGAAATCTATGTGTGAATGCACTGAAATAACTTAACAACTGGCCATTGTATGAAGTTGATATTTATTTGCCAGATATGCTGGTCTGTTTATTGGACATTGCAAAGTTTAAAGCCGTTTGGTTCAGCTGTTCTTGATCTGGAGGGGGGGGGGTGTTTGATTTACAAAAAAATTAGATCTGGAAATGAGTATTTTTGTCCCAAATATTCTATATCGTGTGAGTGAGAGACGGAATTTTCAGACAAATTTTTCTGTGAAACATTTGATTAAAATATAGTAAGAATGGTATAATAGCATTTTGAAAAATTTCTCTAGCTATTAACACCATCCTGATAAACGAAGAGCAGGGTCTCATTATTTTGAGTTTAATCCTCCATACGATTTGTTCCTCTCTGAGGTGTAGACTTGAAATAAGTACAGTTTTTCATTCTTTGAATTCTTTCTTTTTTTTTTAACCACAATTTACTTCCTGATTCGATATCTACCAGATAAATATGTTGGTACATCAGGCATCGCAATGTCGAGTTTGGGTCAGCAGTTTTTGAGAAATCTACTAGAAATTTAAAAAAAAAAAAAAAAAAAAAAATTCATATAAAAGATCTAAGTATAGATAAACCATATCTAAATTGACAATAATGGAGAGAAGTATCTAAAAAAACAAACTATGAAGCCCTGGCACTTTTTGAATGGGCATGCCTTAGTTTATATGATGTATAGTTTCCCTTCTAGTCCCCCTATCTCATTTGCAGCTTCAATTTCAGTGAGCTGTTTATCCATGTCCCCACCCCACCACCAGTATCCAAGGTTTACCCTTCAGTGCCACTTCCTTGTCTATAGTTTATCTTTCAGTGGTATGTGGACTCGTCATTAGAATTCCATTCTTGTTAAATATCATAAGAATTAAAATAATGAAAAACGTTTTTTTTGGAACACTTTGAAAATGTAATTAAAGACAAGGGAAAAAAATACTTGGATTTATAATGGCATCATATAGAAATCTGCTAAAATGAAAAAAAAAAAAGTCTCACATCACCAATATATGATGAAATTATCTATCATTTTCTTGTTCTTTGTCCAGACAATTGTTCTTGAAGAGTGCCTCCATTTTGAAATGCAAATTACATAGATTAAACTTTCTCCAGATGTTTGTGTCTTTCAATGATATTTCTAAATTAGTTCCAAGAAAATATTTCCTATGCAAGGCTCAGGAAGCCTAACTCATTGTTAAACGTTATTTTCCGGAGAATATCAATTTTCCTATTATTACTGAATTGATATATTTTATAATATAAGTACAGAAAGCATAATATCCATGAGCATAGAAAACATTTTTTCTGCTCTCAAATTTCACCCCTTGGGAAAGGCATGAGTTCACTTCTCCTTGCACTCCGTCCCATCACCAGATATATAAGCAAAATGTCTTGGTATCAACAAGCAATGATTATGAATGTACAAAAAAGATGTGGGGGCTTTTAGCAAATAATTTTCTTATAACTACCTTATCTACCCAGGTACAGGCAGTAGGAAAACTATTTCACCCATCATCATGGAAACCTCATTTCATTGCAGTATGATTACTGAATGGTCTTTATAGATTTTGATAAGTATCAATTGAAAGGATTTTCTTATCCCATTTGTCTTCAAAAGAAGAGTATACAACCTATGCATCCTCCCAGTAGTCACCTATGGAGCTGAAATGTGGAACCTAACCAAGAGACTGATCCTCAAACTGAGAACCATGAAAACGTGCACATGAAATAATTATGCTCAACCACACGTGGAGAGATCACAAGACAGTGCAATATATTGGGAAAAAAACAGGAGTCTCAGGCTTTATAGAATACATTAGAAAATTCAAATGGCAATGTGCAGACAAGTGATAGACATGACTCATAACATTGATCCCCAGGGATCACCTGAGTCCCTGAGGCAGGTAGAATACAAAATGTTGAGATGAACTCGACTAGTTCGGAAAGTACAGTCTCTGTGATGCCCATGATAAAGAGATCGGGCGAATTTTGGGAAAGGTCTGTGTCCAATGGTAAGACTGATGATACTGATCATTTGAGGGTGGTAGTGTCTTGAAAGGTTTGCAATCTAGTCTTGTACACCATTGCAAGTATAGTGAGATTACTCCTCACTTTGTATCCAGCTCTTGGGGATTTTTTACCAGACTAAGCAAAACTCATTAAACGTGTGTGCATATTTTCTTTTTGGAAAATCTTTTTTTTAATGATAATTAGTATATTTGATTTATTTTTTTACTCTTAATTAATCCCTCTAACTCTTTGACCTTTAAAATTGATTGTTTGTCTCTTGGTCTGTTCTCTTCCACTCCCAACTTTCAAATCCGACTTTTGACTTCTTCTTAAAGAAAGCTTATTCACTCTCACTGGCGTCAGTCACCTGCCACTGAATCAATCAATCGTCTTTATCCATGGCTTTCGACCTTTTTTTTTTTTTTTTTTTTTTTTTTCCCCTCCTTTTTCCCTTTTTTCTTTTGCTCATGCACCCCATTACACCATATTTCAGAACATCGTTTCTCCCTTCCAAGACTGTCTGGCTCTAAAGGTGCATTGTGGAATTGTATTTTGTAGAAAGATCAATATTCCAATCTGCCAATCTTTGGTTCCAATTCCCCCACCCTGAAGTGCTGAAATTTCCTCCTGGATGAGAACTATTTTATGATATTTGTGGGAAGCAGAAGATATTGTTTCATTATTTTCTTATGAACAAGTATTATGTTGACCACTGTAATTTGTCCATATATCTACATAGTAGATATTCTCATAGGCCTTTAACAGGCAGAAGGTGATGACAGTGGCAGGTATGATTTCTCCATTCCATAATATGGCATTTTCTGTTGGAAATATTTGTTTGTAAAATTTCCATTTCTATATATTGGATGAAAATAATTTTTACATCAGATTGTTATCCAATTTTTTTTTTTTCTAATGACAGTCTATGAAAATTGAATTACAATTTATGTGTAATTTAAATGAATTTATGTGAATTTTGGTCGTGGGTGTTAATTTTGCAATTATCCATGAGGATACCTACTAGATTATTCTTTCTCTCAATATATTTGAATGTAATAATCTCTTGCTGAAGCATCAAAATTTGAATGCTATGTAAGAGAAATTCAATTGGAGAATGAATATTGTCAGGATAAATTCTATTTATGACTTCACTTGGCTTCCCCATTGGAAAACATCAAAAGTTGAGTAATGATAGTATAAAAAAATTCTTGAGAAATCTCGATGTTGTTAATAAAGTATATCCGTCAAAATAAGTTCCTACAATTGGTAAAAAAAAAAAAGCTTCTTCCTTTTTGAAATTTTCATTTCTTTGTTTTTCATATAAAAGTTTTTTATTTTTTTTTTTTTAAATTTGAATTATTTTTTTTCTTTAAGTCTAAAAACATTTTGCCACTTTTGGTTCCAGTTGTTCTATAATTTGACAGCACAATTTACAATACATTATTTTGCCTGAGCTTCATTAGCCATTCCAATGTGCTAATGATTACTATAATAAGCCAACGGCACTTGAATAAAACATGTTTTTCTTGTGCTTTTAGGGTTGGTGGACATATCAGTAATGGCCTTAGTATTGGGGAATACATAGTTTTGTGCATTCTATGATGTTTTCCGTCTGCCTGTTAGACGGTCATTCTTATTTTTAGGTTTTCTTGCATTCCATTTGGCATTTTTCTTGCAAATACAATTGCTTGATCAAAAATTCTGATTATCGGAATTCTCAAAATATCAAACAACTTCATTACAGTTTATTTGGTCTGTAGCTCACGAAGAGACAACACATAGAGAAGTTCAGCTGCACTTTTAATAATGATTGTTTCTTGGTTTTAGAAATGACCTAGAATGGAGACCCTCAAATTTTTGACTCTTGACTCTCTGACCTTTGATCAGCCTCTCCACTAAGAGAAAAAAAATATGACTCCTACTAAAAGGGTTGGATAGTTCAATAAAACAAATATTAATACCAGAAAAATTGATGATCATCAGTCTCCTATTATCTATTGTTGGACCTAGACCTTCCCCAGGATTCCCTACACCTCTCTATCATGGGTGTCGTGGAGACAATATTTTCTGAACCTGTTTAGTTCATCTCTCCATCTTGTATTCTGCCAGCCTTGGTTTCGCATGTGATATATAGGGATCCATGTTGTGAACATGGAACCTAACCGAGAGATTAACCCTTTAATCTCTCACAAAGAGAGATCACAAGACAGTATGAAAAATCAACTAACCTCAATTCAAAAAAAAATTTCATTGATTGTTTGATATCACTGCTGGTTGAAGATTTTGGGAAATGACTCCCCTTGGTCTCCAAGGTTCAGTTTGTACTTCCATTATTTTTTTATTTTTATTTTTTATTTTTTTATTTTTTTTCATGACTAGGCTCGTAAAGTTATAAGCATAAGCCAAGTTAATGATCTGCCTTACTTGCATTCAATGATGAGTTCTAGTTGTGTAAGTGTGCCATAGCTGACTTTATTTATTCTCGAGATTATATGATTCTTGCACTCTATCTCAAAAGCTCAATTGGCTTCTTGGTGACTTCTCTTTTCTGAAGTGTCTCAAGTCTTAGGGGTCAGTTTTGACAATTTTGAGGGCTCCTGATTTGAGATCAATTCACTTGAAATTGTAGATAATTGATTGAATTTCAAGGTCATTGTGTCTGGCAATGGGAACTTTTTACCATCAGGTTGCTCTTCTGCTTTCTAAGGACTATTTACAGAACTAAAACTATTTGTCCATCTGCACTCTCATAGTACTCTTACTGATATGCAATTGAGTTTAAGGTGGCATCTTTATTTCCTAGCTTATAATCCTTGCTTTTGACTACCCACCTTGGGTCTTTTTATTTTTGTAAAATTCATCACATTAAGCTGTTTCATTGATACACACATGCAACCATAAAAAAAATACTATTGGCCATTTAAGGTTTTCATGTTAGGTGATATTGCTCAGCCCACACCAATTCACTGAAAATCAATGTTTCCAATGGTAGTGACAATATGATAGACATATTCTTTGAGATATATAAATTTAAAAAAATGTGATTCTGAAAAATATGCTTAATCAACAAATAAGAATCATGTCTTTTTTTTCTTTCTTGAAGCTTAAAATTTTCAAATTTTATCACATACTGTATATGCGGCATAAGTTGAACCCCTGAAATTCAGAGGTAATAATCAGGTTTAGTTCTACATTACATCAATGTCACCCCCCGCCCCTGCCCCAACCTCTCAAAATAAGGTAGAGCTACTGCCGTTCGTGTCAAATTCATGGGGTCTAAATAGACCGATATGATTTTAAAAAAATTTTTTTAAATTGCTTAAAAAGTTACTTATATACTAGTGTATATATCATATATATTGCCAATTGATCATTTCAGTTAGAAAATTGAATTGTGTCCCTCAGTACAAATTTCATAAAATGTTTTAATTTGACCCAATTTTTATGCGAGACTATAACTACCTGCTTTGATTACCAAAGTGGGTGTTAATTGTATCAATACTAAATCAGTTACCACTTTGAAAATATTATTTGTTACAAAGAAAGAAAAGCACAAAAAAATCATCTCTTTGGTAAAGCTCTTGAAATGGTTAAACTCATTTGTTTACTTAAGGCAGTGTGTCTGAGAATCCTCCCACTTGCTCGAGAAATGGTTTCCCTTATGAATAATCAATGATCTCAAGATGAGTTTCCAGTTTGTTTCCAAGCTGCTCCACTGCTCGACAGTGTGCTCTTTTCATTGAGACAGCTGGAGATGGCATGGGGGAGTAAGAATAAAACAATTTCTATATGTGTATGAGGCTTCTCTGCTCTCTTTGGGTGGGTGTTGATAGGTTCTCCAGAGCATTTGCAGATGGTCAGTAAAGTAATAATGTCATAGGTCAGATGAGATAGCCTTAAACAGTCTGCTTGGCTGTCTCTGTCGGGTCAGATGCAGATATATTATGGCTTTCAATGAACGTTTGATATAAATATTTAATATAAGTATCTGCCACTCAGAGGCTAGGATGTCTGTACTTTAGTCTGCCTTTAGGAATATTTTGACCCTGTAATTATTATCCAAATGAAATCCCCGTCGAGGCCTACCCTGTGCGGGAGACAATTGCCTAATTCCCAACTGGCACCAGAGGTTGGTGCTTTAGACTATTTGAAAGCCAGGATACTCAAATTCTGATTTTCAAGGCAGGCTGTTCCCTCACTCCCTAATTTTCAAGATTAATACAAGATAACATTAATACCTCTTCACTTAGCTTTGTTCTGTAAACTAAGCTTTGTAAATATCAGTAAGATCCCTATTTGATCATTTCTTAAAGAGGTTATCTGCTATCCTTTGCATTAAAATGTCTCTTGAAGTTATTGACCTTTGTTGGCCAAACTTTATCTTCTTCCACTTTGTATTTGATACAGGAGTTGAGGAGACCTGGAACTGAGCAGATAAAGGTGGAGAGGGACCTGTTTGTTTGAGTATTTAGATCTTTAGTAATGAATGTGTGAAGGTACTTTCTTATATCAAACTATTGAAGGAAGAGAATCATTTAATGATAATGATTCAGGGGGCAATCAATTTAAATTCAATAACTTGAAATATCCAAATGATGAAAATAATAAAATATAAAATCTGAAATTCTTAGACGGTATCTTTTAATTTTGGCTGAAAATATTTATTTTCCCTTGAATTGCACATTGAAATTTTTTTTTCCGGAATAGACCAGCTCCTTTTGGATAAAGATGATTTTCCATGAATCAATCAACATCTGAATTAATATACAGAATTATCCTTGAAGTATGCAATTCAAATGAAAGTAAAAGAAAAGATGAACAGTTGTAATGCAAGATAAACATTTAGGTCTGCAAATAGAAATGCATTGTCTACTAGTGATGTATGAAGTATCTTTTCATTTCAACAGGCTAGTGTGGTATTTGTCAGTGATGTGGACTTTGTCTCTTCCCAACAAATTTTTTTAATCAATGCTATAAATTTAGTTCCTGCATAATTTTCAGACTCAAAAGTAACATTCATGTCATTCTTGATCTACAAGTTTAAGAATGTTAAGAAAATTCAACTTTTTACATGAGTACAAACAGTATTAATCCCATTTCAACAGTTTTTAATCTAAAAATCATTTGGTTAACCATGATTGTGGCAGAAAATTTATGTTGACTACACTCGATAAAGTGTAAACCTGATACTTTCCAACTTACAGTGACTTTACATTTAAAAAATGAGCCTTTTTTAAAATTTTTTTAATTTTTTTTAAAGAATTTTATCACACAAATGATTTAGAATTAAACAAATCTCATTACGTTTTTTTTATTCGTGTATATATATATATATATACGTTGATTTTGAATTCAAAATAAAATGACCACTGAAATTGTCACCTTTGCATAAAGGTACATGTATGATTCAAAAAAATTTCACTTCTAATAAAACATTTTGGTACGTGGCTTCTCCTTTAAATCTCATAATGAACTGATCTTTTGAATCTTATGATGAATGGATCCTTCGGATCTCCAATATCCAGCACAGATCCTTCAAATCTAAAATATACAGCATGAATCCTCCGAATATCCAATATCTATCAATACATCTTCAATATATCTTGATTATTAAAATAAATTATTTTTGATAGAATTGATGTGAATGAATAAGAAATCCATGTAATTTTGCGTATTATATTTTGGTGGTTTAAAAATAAAAGTCTGTAAGTGGTATGAATCCCTCGATAAAAAAATTGCCCAAATTATTCATATGCCTATGTATTTAAAGCAAATAGTGCTGGGCATTTTGCCACTCTATTTAAGGAACATCTGTGGAATGGAGCTGATCGTTGTTATTTGTGTCTTCTCAGACACATCTGATGGTAATTGCTGAGGACCGAGCAACACCAAGCCTGCTTAAATTGCCAGCATTTATTTTTATACCTATGTCAATTTTGACAGTTCTATGGTTTGAATTGTCTCAATTTCTTGGATCATTAATTTTTCCATCCTTTTTGCAAAAGTCTTTGGAAACCATTTCCACTGATTCTGGGCTTGATCTATGCTCTTTTTTTCCCTCCCTCCTAAAACTCTTAAGGTCTTGTTTTCTTTCAGTTTTATAGTCTGCTGGAATGACTACATCCTTGACTGGCCATCTTTTCTTTGTTTACTACAACATTAATTTTTTATTTGTTTCACTCACTTGGTAGGATAATAAAGCGAAGCTTGAGTATCAATCTGGGCCTATTTGTTATTATAAGAAAGAAAAAGGTGTCCATTGCAAGTCAATGCACTGGTTGTTCATAGATCTATGAATTACAAAAAAATGTTCTTGCAAATAGAACAAAAACTAACATGTTATAAGCAAACCAAAAAAAAAACAAAAACCCCGGATCCCCCACCCATTCATTCGTTGAAGTACAGATGAGGAAATAAAGCTTAAAATCATATTGAAAGTTTTGTGCTCACCTGATCTGAAATCTCATCTATTTGTTGTTTTTTTTTTTAAATTTTTATATTATATATATATATATATATATATATATATATATATATATATATATATATATATATATATATATAACAAATTATCTTTAGCTGGTGATGGTCCAGCCAAACAGGAACCTGTCTGTTTTCTGTTCTCTGAAAATCCTTTCTTGTACTGTGAAGATTAAAACAACTGATAATATCAAGTTTTGGTGTGAGCAAATCATTTGCTACTTCTGGAAATACTTGTTAGTGGATGAACCCATAATTCCTAGATTCAATTTTTTTTAATCTTTTTTTTTTTTTTTTTTTTTTTTGAAATGAACTTTGAGGTGCATGTGGAGATTGCCCTGTAGTCTTTAAGTCCTAAGTGCTTCCTCCCACCTCTTGGAATAAATAGTTTGAGGTATATAATTTAAATTCCATAAGCTTTTTTGGTAGTGTGCTTGTAGTCTGGGTTTGGTTTGATTCAATCAGCCATGTTCTGTTTCAAAGACAGGAAGGCGTTAGAATCAATGGTTTTATTTCAGTATTTGTACTGATGTTTGGTCATCTTCAAGTTTCATGTTTATCGCTTGAGAATTGAGAGAAAGGACATTAGTGTGCATCAAAAATGTTTTTGTCATTATTGCCTTAGTTTTTAAAACGGCCTTTGTGGGCAAGTAACTTTCCTTCTTTTTTGATATTTTAAATTCAAATAACAGGAGCGCCATTAGAATCTTCTAAGAATCAGAAAGCTTTGAGTGGCTATGTTTTGATACACTGAGATAAAGTATTTTTCATCTATTTCTTTATCCTCTTTGTTTTTCTTTTTCTTTTTTTTTTCTTTTTTTATAATCACTATATTTATTTAAATCTAATCTACAGTTGTTGAATTGTGTTAATCCCTATAATGATAGTTTTCAGGGTGCTCTAAGAGAATAGTGTTAATCCACGTGATTTCCCCTGTTACATAATATTTTTGTGTGTATGAGGGAGGGGGTTCAATATACTATACCACTACAATGCGGAACTGGATCCATACTTTTGGTCCACATGATATATCTGAAATTTCTAAATGAATTTTAATGAGATTTTGAAGGGTAGGCAATGGGCTAAGGAAGAAGTTTCAATTTTTAGGGCAGATCCTGAAATTTCCTACGGTCCCCCCTTACCCCGCTATACATACAAAACACAATATATCCAAAAATTCTCTATGAATAAAGTGAAATTTCGTGGAAGGATATGTACCAGTATCGTTAATATGCATACGCATGTTGCAATGGACATGAACGTCAAATCAAGAATCGAACGCCATCAATGAATGTTGATTTTAACATTCATTTCCTGGACCATAAACAACGATTGTAGTATCAAACATAGTAAGAGCAACATTGTTGGGCAACAGAAAATGGTTATGGGGGGGAGAGAGAGAGAGAGAGAAAAAAAGGCTGAGAGAATTATATACTATGGTCATCAGTCATAGCCACTTGGTTCTATAGAGGAAGAGGCGAGGCTAACCTCTCAATCCCCTGCTATTTCGGCAGCCCCAACAACCAGTGGGACAGGGAAATGTCTTGCCTGCTCCAGACTCAAAACACAACTAACTTGGCGTGTTTTTTTGAATAAAAAGAACTTATGAAAAAAGGCTGCAATTTCATTGGCTGGCCAAGGTCATGTGATACCATTTTCGATTACTTTTCTCACACGAGAAAATCCATCATTTCTCAAGTGCCCAGCAAGCAAATATTGAAGCAGATAATGATACTGGATTTCTGTGTCAACGTCTGACCTATCGGATCTTGGTTGATAACTTTGCATAGGAAAGTAGTGTCAGCAATTAGTTAGTGGTGAAAGAAAACTAATGACTATTAATAAATTAATTCTGCATCCCTTCTTGGTCGTCATTCTGTTACGTTACAGGTGGATGATGCAAGTGTCTACATTTTGACTTCCTATGGTCCCCCCCCATCATATACATAACACAATATATCCAAAAGTTCTCTGAATTTTAGTGAAATTCCAAGGGCAGATTCAGGTATTTCTCGGTCACCTCTCCTGCATCGAACCTATATGTACACAGAAGAATTTCTCCAATAGTTCCCAATGAACCTAAATACTTGAAAGTAAACAAGAAAAATTCCTGGATCTGCCTCAGAAGGATGTGTAGTGGGCTAAGGGAGGAGTGATCACATTCTTGGGTGGATCGTGGAATTTCCCATGGTCACCCCTGTCCCAGCATCTTAAATATGTATAGACTTCAATATCTCCAAACATTCTCAATGAATTTCTGCGAAATTTTTTGGCAGGTTGGGAGATGGATTGAGGAAGATGTGTTTACATTTTAGGGCAGATTAGAGAATTTTCCATGTCCCTACCTCCCCCGCATCATAGCTATATGTACACAACACAATATATCAAAAATTGAAAGTGAAATTTTGTGGGCTGATGAAGGAGTGTTTACATTTTGGGATGGATCCAGGGATTTTTTACGGCCACTTCCCCTGCAGTGTAACTATATGTACACAATACAATGTTTCCAAAAGTTTCCAATGAAATTTTGTGGAAGGCTAGGCAATGGACTTAGGAGTGTTCATGGCAGATTGCGTAGACTTTCAAGTATTTTAGTTAAAATGAACTTCCTTTAAGAATTTTTTTTCCTAAAACAAAATTTTAAAAATTTCATTTTTAGTTGAGGGTTTTATTTATGATGTGTGTGTGTGTGTATATATATATATATATATATATATATACTGTTCATTTTGATCGTCTCTTTCTATCCATCATAGAGAACTATGACTTCAAAGTATTGTGATCAGTTCTTTTGAGTTCATTGAGAAATCATTATACTAAAATCAGTATTTCTGGTAGTATGTTATTATGCTGCAGAACTTGACCCTCTCTTTCTGTCCATTGTGCTAAACTATGCCTTCGAAATGTTTTGATCACTTATTTTCGCTTCATTGTATGAGTGGAGGGTTCTTCTTACTATCTATGTTTACTACATATATAATCAAAGATACATTTAATGTATTGCTACAGGCATCCCTGATATGATGCGGTTCATCATTGCATGGTTTCGCATCCCCCAATATAGCGCTGTTGTTTGGAGGAAATAAGTTGACATCCAGCTTAATGACTGAAGATTGCTTTTGAGCAAGTCCCTTTGATGATACTTTTTCTGTGTAAATCTGTATGTAACAATAACCTCCCAAAATGGCATATTGTACAAAGAATAATATGAGACCCACATTTCCCCAAGTGCTCGAAATTAAAGAGTAAAACCATTTTGGATGGGTTTTCACCTGAAATATAGTATAAGTTTGGAGTTGAATTTACTTGAAAATGTGGAACTGGACCCTGAGTTTATGACCATTATGACTGTCAATTTGGAATTTTTATGACCTCATAAGAGAATTGTTTTATTCTGATCAGAAATTCTTTTGGAATATTCTGTTCTGACCACACTTCCTTTAGGAAGTTAGTTATCTTTAGCTGACCTTATATTTATAATGTCAAACTCCAAGGGTTGACTTTATTATTGCTATTGGTCAGAATTTTAAATTTAGCACGTTTAGATTTCAAAATCTCTTTTTTTTTTTTTTTTTTTTTTTTTTTTTGAGGGTGAGTACAAAAAGAGAAATGCAGTGAGGTCATGTTGGTATGAAGTTGATTAGCAATTGGTCCAAATTGACGTTAAGTTGTTGATGAGGCTGAGGATTGTTGTGCATTCAATTAGCGTTTTTTTATTAAAATATTTTTTTTTCTAAAATTTTTTTTTACTCATCTGAAATAGAATTAAAGTAAATTAGTCCCTGAAGATGGTCCTGAAGTGTGTTCAGAAAAAAATAAGTCAAGTCACATCCAAAGTTACTTTCTTGCAAGTTAACTGCTGAATCAAGTAGAAATGCTGTGAAAAGAAGAAACAGGATGAAAAAGAGATTTTTCTTTTAAAAAAACCAGATAACCACCGAATTATTCCACTTATATCAAACGAGGCAAAATCCACTTCCAACTGAACAAATAAGTAGAACAATGACTTTTGAAGATAGACAAGCCGTATAGAAAGTTCAAGTTAGACTGTTATAAATAAAGCACTTATTTGTATACCCCATCATCATATAATGAGAAGGTGAACTTTTATAGGGAAAGTGCATTGTTAAGTTTTGTTCGTCATGACTAGTTATTGCTGTCCTTATAAGGGCATCGTTGACACTTCTAATCATGCAGCACAAGTGTTGTAGAAAGAAACCGCACAGATATTTGAATTATATTGTTCACTGCTTCTTTGGATAATTGAACCCTTACATAATATCATCAAGGTTTTTATTAGTTATCCTTAAAAGTTGATGCATAAGACTGCTTGTACTTTTGTTGAATGGAAATTAATATTAGAAATCTATATAGAGCAATGTGAGATTTGTGCATTGTTTTTATTTATTTATCTTTTTCTACCAAAAAACAGTTGTATAAATTGTAGTGCTCAAGAGGCAATACGCAGCATGCCATAAGTTGCACATGTGCGTTTTATATTGCACCAAATGTGCTAACCGTATAGAATCAAAATGATTCTTTTCCAGTATTTCAATACAAACTTAAAAGGACTGAAGTAGTTCATTTTTAAGAATAAATGTTTAGCATATAAACAGTATGAAAAAACAAAAACTGAAGATTCCAAAAAGTTCTCTCCCCAAGACTGTTTATATGCTCCTTGGTGTAAAAGATCTATGTGCAAAATTTCATATCATTTGGTTAACATAGAAAAGTCGCTCAAATTGACCACTTCTTGATTTAGGAGATTTATTTTTTACGTAGGCTGAGCAATAGGCTATTGAAGGAGTGATTAAATCTTGGAGTGGATCCAGGCAAACTACTTCCTTTGGCAGAAGTATGTGCTCTCTGAGTACTTTCTAGTCTTATATAGGGGTAGGTTTGTTTACAGAGTGATTACTATCAAGATGGCTAGGGTTATCATACCAATTTGTAAAAATGTATTGGCCCTTGGATTACTTGTGTTCATGTTATATATAATGTATATACCACCCAGAAAAAGAGACCCCCTCCCCTTCAGTAACATCCTAAGTAGAGATCCAAATAAATCAATTCATTTGCCCAAACAGGGCTGGAATGTGAACGTGTTAGTGTAGAGAATCCTTCGTTTCATCATATATATTCGATAGAAATGACACGAACAGCAAGTCACATCTCTTGTTGTACTTACTGATCTCTCATCATTGAATATATTTTTGGGGTAACCTACATAAGTAAACCCCGTTTCAAAAAATAAATGATGTATATAGTATAAAATAATATCAATATACAATACATATAATGTCCTATATAAAATGACAAAACACATGTATGACATGAGCTATATAGTAAGAAAACGGCTGTTTGGTCTACACTGCTGGGCTGCCATGTCAATATAACTTTTGTTTTTCGAAACCACGGAAACAGTTACATGGTAAACAACTGACGATCCCAACAAGAGATAATTTATACAATGTAACATAGTAACAAATTATATGTAAAACGGGGGGAAAAAACATTGAAGAAAATTATGTAAATTGTTTTGACAGATATCAGGAAAATAAGTGACTGAAGTGACACACAAAAACTTCTGAAAAAGATTCTTAATGTTCAGTGTTCAAAGTTATAAAGCTTTCAAGGCATATATATATTTATAATTTCTTTATCGGGCCTTTAGAACCAAAAATAAAATATTAATCGATTTTTAGGAATTTCTTATTTCTTCACAAAAGTGGTCGAATAAGTGACCTTTAAATGTTCACCAAATGACATGAAATTTTGTCCGTACATTTTTCACATATGGAAGCAGACTTGTGCAGAGAACTTTTTCCTTTCTCAGAGCACTCTTATAAACTTGTTAACGAATGTACACATAACCTCTTCGAGGCTACCTAGCATTTTTATTAACTAATATTGTTCTAATGTTCACGGTTTTGTGATGCACTTTTATCAAACAAACCACAGGAGGCAGTTCAGTGCTGTCATGGGACTTTGTTAGCTTGACAAGTCTTGAACGAATTCTACAAAATAGACACTAAATCCTTGTTTTTTGTTAACATTGACCCTTCTCATGATTTAATGGGTTTTTAGATCTTAGTATTTCATATTTACTTAACTGGCCAGCATTTATATAATGTCTATTGTTAACCCTTTTGAATGGAAGACCTGTGCAAACCTTCCTGTGTTCATGAAGTGGTATTAGCTACTTTTAGCCACTCTCTTTCTGAAGACCAAATTTAGCAGTTTTTGTTTGTTCACCTTTTCAATTGGGTAGAAAGAACCCTGAATAAAATATACCTTTTCTGAAAGTTTCTGATCTAACTCAAGATTATGTAAATTAGATCACCTTAGCTCATCAAATATTCAAAATGGAATTTGAGAAATAAGAACCCATAGTGGCTCTATCAGTAGAAGTATTTCTTAAATGTAGATTGTACAGCCTGTCAATGGCTTAGAGGTTAACATCAGTTGAGGCGCTTTAAAAATCTTGCTTGTGCGATAAAAAAGTCTTCTGCATTATGATGCAAATAGAAATATATAATTTAAAAAAAAATTGGAAATTATACATGCAATAAATAACTGTCTCCGATCTCACCAAAAGACAGAAAATTTCCTAAACCCAGAAACAAGTTATTTTGAATAATTTTTTTTTTCACTTCATTTAATTGATTTCAGCTATGTAAATAACTTTGGCTAGGATTTTCATGTTGGCTTTGAGTTACTCTAATGTATTCTCTTGTGTACATTGCATGATCCTCAGTTTGGTTAGGTTCCATGTTTCAGCTCCATAGGTGACTATCGGGAGAATGCATTGGTTATATACTCTTCTTTTTAGCACTTCAAGAATTTTTCTTATTCTTGAATGTTGAGCTTGCTCTGCTGAAAGCTTGCCAACTTTGAGCGATTCTTCACTTGATTTTTCTTTTTAGTTTGAGGATTTCATGGAGATTCATTGTCAAGAGAGAATCATGCTCGATCTCACCTAGAGGGATCGCAAGACAGCACAGTATATTAGAGGAAAGACAGGAGTCTGAGACAAAATAGAATCTGAAAAAAATTCAGTGGCAATTGGCTGGTCATATTGCTAGAATGGCTGACAACTACTGGACATCACGACTCCATGTGGATCTTCAGAGATAACATGCAAATTCCGTGCCACCAAAATATAAGATAGCATGATGAATTAGATTAGTTGAGAAAGTACTGGCTCTGTGATGCCCACGATAGAGAGGTCTGGTGAATCTTGGGGAAGGTCTATATTATACACAAACTAACGTATGAACTTTAATGCCAATCCATGCTGAGACAGGTGGAAATTTTCACCAACTGATGAATGCACATATTCTGATGAGTTAATTCTTGTATTGTTTTGTCACATTTTGAATTACCATGCAAATAAAGAGATGATATTTTTTTTGCTCTTCCTTGCTGAACCTCAGTAGACATGGATTGAACTCTGGACCACAATATGAATTGCAGCATGTAACTTTATATCCTCTAGACCGATTAGGTGGTATTTTGAAGATTTATACCTAATGTCTTTAGATGGTTTGACATTCATTATTCACATCTGGTTTGTACCAATCTGATGATTTCTGTCTTAATTTTGTCATGGCTGACAATGGATATAGCAGTGATTTTGCTGCTTCTATCTGGGTTGGTAACAATTTAGGGAGAGGGTTTCTTTCACTCATTTGCCCACAATTTTTTTCTTTTTACCGAAAGAGTGTTAGATTCATGACTTTCCAAACGGAAATAGTGTGAATGTGATACAAGCAGTGTCAATCAGAATTCAACTGGTTTGCTGATTTTCCCACTGAGCTGATAACTGTTTCACCATCTTGCATTTCTGTAAACTATCTTTGCTTTTGTCCTTTTCTCAACTTATTTGAATTATCTTCTCTTTCTGTTGATATTAATGGAGAAATAATTTTTTTTTTTTTTTCATATTTCAGAATGTATCAAACTTTTGTTAGACCATGGAGCACCTATCAGAATCAAAAACAGTCTGGGCTGGACCCCACTTGCTGAAGGAATTAGCTTTGGTAGCAGAAATACTAGTAAGTATTTTAATGGATTGTCTATAATGTTTGGTTGATTTGGAGGGAAAAAAAAGTCTCCGCTCGTACATTGCTTTTAGTACCTGATTAGAGCAAGTTTTTCTTCTGAAATAATTAGAATTAAGCAAAAATAAAGTATTTTCCTCACCTGACTCACTTTTTATCTCATGTTACCTACTCTCCATTATTATTATTATTTTTTTTATTTTACTTGGATTGCTTTTTTATCAGTCCTGGTTTATTGTTATAAATTTTGTTCACTTTAGTCAGTCACTTGGGATTGGAAATGTCAAAAGTTGACCTCAAAATACTTGTGTATCTCGATTCTTTCATAAATGAGAATTTTTAGAAAGAAGCTAAAAAAATCTATTTCTCCTTTTGCCAGAAATCTTTTGCATAAATCAAGCATTTCTTCAATTTCTTCAATTCATTTTTTTTTTTTTTTTTCAATTAATTATTGAAATGTGAAGTTGGGGAAAATGTAATTATTATGGTGACAATTATTACTTGAATACTAATTGAACACTATTGAAATTACATGAATGACACAATTTGTTTTTAAAGAATTGTTGCATTGAAGTAATTGTGGTACAATGTTGCTCTAATACAAAGCAAGCTATTAAGGTCCAGAAAATTTCAATCCTTTAAAAAATATGTAAAAAAGCCATGCAGCAAGTTCAATTCCTTTACATTAGAAATTTTCTCTTGTTTATATAAGAAGTATAATATTTCTTATTTATTCCATTTCAGAATCTGTGTTGATAATCAAATTTCTTAAACCAATAATAGCTGAAAGTTTCATTAACATCAAAATATGATCTAATCTTTAATCCAAATTGCAAGTTATGAAATGAATGGAGTTGTTTAAGTTTGCAATATACTACACCAAAGCCAAAATAGATAAGACACTGCGAAATAGCAAGTGTCAATACTAGTGTGGTAACGGATGAAATTGTTAATCATAAGTGAAATTTTACATATTAGTTGTCTGTTTTTGTATTACTTCTAAGTGGGGGGGATGGTAATTCTCTGGAAATTGTGCAAACAACTTGGATTTGACCCTGCAAACAAATGGTGTAAGCACAAATGAGAATTTTTTTTTTTTTCTTTTGAGATGAGAAAAAGTTAGATTCTTTGGAATGCTGAAATTCAAATGGATTACCCTAGTCAGACCAGATTTAGTCATCAGTAATGAAGTCCAGAAAATCTGCTCCAACAGGCTAGAGTGAAACTAAAATGTAATAATGATAATAGGTCCACCCATGTGACAAGGCATACTGGGCAATGTTTGTCTCAATTTTAAACAACATAGAATTTGTTCACTGGAGATTTATTCATTGTTTCTGTAGCAATTGTAGGTTTTTACTGCCAAAAATGGGTTGCTCTTACTTGATTTTCCAGTGAGCGCCACCATATATGAAAATTGATAAAAGTAATTAATAATACCAACACCTTACCTGAAAACTGAAACCTGAGGGTTAGGGTGTGCCTGTAATGAATTATTTACAAGAAACTGTTTCAAAGGTCTAAATGGAGATACTAGAGATATGAAGATGATTTGAGATTTTCCCAACCACGGCTAGAGTACTGGAGAATTGATACTGACAGTCAATTGATCCCAAGCAAGAGCCTCTAGATATTACTGGTGGCAAAATTGAGTTCTTGCAATGTCTATGCATAAAAAGAAAAAAAGACTTTGAAGTTAAAAAAAAAAGTAATTCTAGTCTTATAATGCAATTTTAAAAAAAATATTGTTTTGAAATGTTTTAAAATCAATAATCCAACAAAATAATTGACAGGAAAACCTTTGATTATGTTGGTTTGTTTGTTGTCTTGTTTGATTATTATTAAACTGTTTTCTTCTTGCTCTTTCCAGTTAAAGCCTTGTTGCATCATCTCAAACTACAGTCCCGTCAGTCAATGGAAGAAAAGCGGCCATATCACATCAAAGCATTACGGAACCTGGGGGATTTTTATTTAGAATTACGATGGGATTTTCATAGTTGGGGTGAGTCACCTCCACCTGTATTTTGTATTCTTTGTTACTGTTAGAATGAGCTGCTATCTATGAATGTAGATTCTCAAGTCTGTAGATTAAGATTTATCAACTTGAATTTTCATTGTATAATTTTTGAACTCCGACTAGTGAAGTGCATTGACAAGGAAGGAGATTATATTGAAAAATAAAAATTTGTGTAAAATTAATACCCCTCACCTCCATCATTGGTCTTATTGACTTGTCTATGTATACTGTTACTTATCCTAACATGAGTATTGTTGGTGATGGTCATCATGATCATCAGTCTTTCAATGTTCGTCGTTGGACGTAGACCTTCCCCAGGATTAGCCACACTTTTCTATTGTGGACATTGCGGAGCCAGTACTTTTAAAAATTTGTCTAGCATGTCTCTCCATCTAATGCTCTGCCGGCCTCGGTTGTGCATGTGATCTTTGGGGATCCATGTCGTGGGTCACAATGCCCATCGGTTGTCTGCCATTTTTGCAACTTGGCCATTCGAGATTTTAATGGATTTTATGATGTCCCTGACTCCAGTCTTTTTCTGGATGTACTGTGCTGTCTTATGGTCTCTCCATGTGAGGCCCAATATAATTCTTTCATGTGCATGTTGCATGGTTCTCAATTTGCGGGTCTGTCTCTTGACACTTGAGTGGAATTACAGAAAAATAAGATTAAGTACGTATCAATTGAAATGGTTCTGTGGACCAAAGCTAGTGATTGTGAAAATGACATGGCAATAGTTGAAATTTTCATATTTTATTTGACGAAGAATAAGACTGGGAGCACCCATCCAAGATAAGCAATATGGAGAAGGCTGATGCCCAATGTGAGAGTTTCAAGTGCAGTCAATGAAGAGACACAAGTAGAAAATATGGCAGTACCCACTGTTACTTCTATCACATGGATAGATCTCATTATTTTTCAAATAGCAGGCAGCCATGTTGATAAATTTTCTCCTCTTCCACTTCTTCAGCATTTGCTTACTTCCTTTCATTTCTCTCTGTTGATGTGCGTGAGACCTGCTCATGATTTATAAGGTTAATGATTTCTATTGTTTTGATATTTATGTACAAGAATTTGAATTTCATAAAGAGTTGTGAATTTGAAGCAGGTGTTGGATGGAAGTCTGATTGTGATGAATTTGAAACATATTTGTTTTCCAGAAAATGTCTAGATAATTATTTCAATAAACAATTTTTGATAGGTTTTCAAAGATGGATTCAAGTAATGATATTGAAATAAACAATTGTAATTAAATCCTTGTATATATCTATTATGTATTTATATTTTTTTCTTTTCAGTACCGTTGGTTTCTAGGATTTTACCTTCAGATATCTGCCAAATTCGAAAAAGAGGTGCATGTATACGGTAAAGGATAGTTTTCATTACTTTATTGGCTTTGGCTTTGTTTAAAATTTTAATCTATATTTCATGGATGTAATATATAATGTGTATGTATACATGCACATTTTTTTTTTTCTCCATATATTTGAATTCTCAGCTATTGTTGATTAAATCTTTTCCCTGCAGGATACATTAGTGATGTATATTTGCAAGTTTAAGTTTTTGTTTTAGGCAAAAAAATAAGTGTAAAAAGAAGTTAGGTGGATATAAAAACACTTGTTTATCTAGTGCATGTCTGGGTGTGTTATGACTGTGAAACCAGGACAGAGGAAGAGCTGGTACTTGTGTTTACATCCTGAAGGAGGTCGCGGTTGGGATGACCACTTCACTATCTCCACTTCCACCTTCACCTTAATGTATGACCATCTGTGCTGACTCCGTTCTCTGGTCACAAGTACCAGAAAATTTACTTCTTAAACTTCTCGTGTATCAAGTGTGTGTGTGTGTGTGTGTGTAGATATTAAGTAAGCAAAGTAAAATATTTACTGAAGATTTCTTGGTTGGGTACATGCAAAATCAATGAGAAATATACTTAACACTTCTATAAATCGAATCTGCCTGATACTGTTTTTCAAGGTAGCTTGAGGTCATGAACCAAGTTTCATCATGCAATGAGCTATAAAGCAATTGGTTCAGGTTTCACTCTTCTGCTTCTACTCAGTTGAGCCTCATAATTCCTGCCATTTATTTTTTTTGCTCTCAAATCTAGTTCTAGAAAATTCATTTTTAATGCTGGATGCTCTTACTTACATTAAATGCTTAATATTTGTTCAAATGATATTTAGAAAGTCATTGAATTTAAGAATGATTTTAATGTTGAAGAATATTTATTTTTTTAAAAATATTTTGATCTTTTAGAAATTATTTTGAAAACCATTAAATTTCATAGTGACTAAATCATTGGTTACGTAATTAAAGAGACCAAAAAATAAGTACCAAGTGTTTGTATACAATTGTATTGACTGCTGAATAGTTGAATTTGTAAATGTGATGTCAAATGAGAGGGTATTTTATGAGATTGAAGAAAGAACAATAAATTAGGTCCTTTCATGAGAGGGATTAAAGAAGAATTTTTTTGCCTGTCTTTGTCTTCATTTTGACACAATATTTTGACTGATATATTCTTCAGCCTTCTATAAGAGTATGTTGCATACAGCTTTTAGAAGTCTCCTCAACTAGTAAAGTCCAATAGAATCCCAGTACTCCATTGGCTGAAACATTTTTAAAACAAGAGTCTGAATGAGTTATGGAATAATGAAAACTTTCAATCTCTGAATTTCAGGAAAAAACATAACTTTGGTATTAGGTTACCAAAAAGTTAATTTATTAGATAAAAAAAAAAAAAAAATGACCATTTTAAATTTTCGACATTAACTTCGTGATATGTGATATTAAGTGAAGAGTATGGATGAATAAAAACTTCCAAGCCAAGCTGTAATATTTTTGCTTATTCACCGAAGAAACATCCGGCGTAATGTTATCCTGATGGAATATCATGCCCTTCCTATTAACTGATTTTTGACTCTTTTATTAGTTGCTACCTTCAATTGGCCTAATTAGGATTAATTTTTTGATTTGATTACTATCAACTTCAACTGGGCTTACCCAACTATGGAGCATCGATCAATGAAGAGTTTTCTGTAAAAAAAATACGTAGCAAACCACTTTTGATTATTCACAACCTTCTGTAGAAAAAAAAAAAGAAAGCATAATCCGTGGGAAATGTTGCTAGTTTTGTTCCACTTTCAATGTTGCAATCAATATCATCATCATCAGCCTTTTAAAGTCTGTTGTCGGACATAGACCTTCTCAATTTTGCATATGATCTCAGGGATGGGGGATCCTTGTTGTGAGTTATGATGTCAAGCACTTGTCCAACATTCTTGCAACATGACCTGCCCATTGCCATATGAGCTTTGTGATGTTATCATCATATCCCTGACCCCTGTTTGCTTTATATCATGAGCTGTCTTTTGATTTCTCATGTGATGTTTTGTATTATTTTCTCCTGTGTGCTTTGCATGATTCTTAGTTTGTGAGCCAATCACTTGCTCAAGTTTGATGGTTTAGCTCTATAGGTGACTTTTGGGAGATTGCACTGTTTGAAGACCTTTTTGAAGCAAGGGGATCCCCTTGTCCTCTAATGTCAAGTTTACTAATCTGGGGTGATTCTTTAGTCTACAATCTTTATTGTCCAAATAATGCTAAACAGACTTAATGAAGAAAGCAAGGAAGTTGGTCTTCATATGAACTTCAATGAAATCTATGTTATTTGTCACAAATATGTCGGATAGAGAAAACAATCAGAATTGAAAATCAGGAACTAAAGAAAATAAATCATAACTACCTGGAACAACAAATCTCCATGAAATGCTCAAGAGAAGAAATCAAACAAAGAATAACTTAGGACTGATAGACAAAAATACTCCTATTTTTACTGAATTTGAAAATTTTATTTGTGACAATACAATCAAAAGCAATTTTTTGATTGAACCTTGTTAAAGCTAAACATTCCTAATCTTTTGGAATAACCAATATTTTGTGTGTGCATATATATATATATATATATATATATATATATACACAGTACAACTCAGGCTAGCATTATATGATAATATATCAATAATATGAAGCCAATTCTGAAATGTAATGGAATTATTTCATAGAGTGCTCAATACATTCAACATTTTACTCATGGAGTTGAGTAGTTTTAGAGTAGAGCTGTCACCTGATGAAGCCCAGAGAGAGCTGAAACATGAGCTAGTTTGTGTAGCGAATCCACAATTTACTATTTATTATATATATATATATATATATGTATATAGTGTCATCCACAGACAGCTGTTTTGATGTATTACATCTCTTCAGTGTGGCTATAGACTTTCCATTATCCCATCCAGTACCGGGAGACAGAATTGAAACCTTCACTTTGGACCTGCAGGCCAATATCCTACCTCCGGACTACGGAACTAGTGACTGTAAGGCTGGATTTGAGCGATATATAATGTTTACACAGAAATCCCTCATCCACCAGCGTGCTCTATTCCAATGGAAGAGCATTGCATAAGCTTGCAGTGGATGAGTTGCCTCACTTAAAGAGTGCTCAATCCTGAATAGAGGAGCATTGATTATATATATATATATAAAATGAAGATTTTGCTTCTGATTGAACTAAGGTTCTGTTAATATGGTGTTTTTTTTTATTTTTTTTTTTCTCCTGTGTTTTTCAAGTTTTGATGCTGAATAATTGACCATCCTAAAGAATTTACCTTTTGAGAATTGACCCCTTCTTTTTTTTTCTTATTCTTTTTAGACTTGATACAACATTAGTAGATTTTAATGGAATGCATTGGGAACGAGGAGACATAACGTTTATCTTCAATGGCAATGAACGACCACCAAAATCACTTTTAATTATGGACAACAAAGCCAAAATTTATCAATGGATACGCAATGAGGTCAGTTATTTTTGCTTCTAATTTCTATTTTTTTCTTTTCAGCTTTTTCTCTTGTCTTGTTTATTCAAATAAAAATCCTTCCAAACTTTAGGCAAAGAATTTCCATTTTCACTGAGGGATATTACTGAACACATCACTTTCTAGAAAATTCATACAGGCTCATATCTTATAGTCTGACTTTCATGTATCCAGAAACTGGTCAGATTGCAATTTGGTCGGATTATCAGGTGGAGGTTACAGGAGTCATGTTACTCAGTACCTACTAAATGAAACTCTTATGACTTTCAGGTACCATAGATTGATAGAAACTCAAATAATAAGTAAATGTGGATGAAATTTTTGTCCGGATTCTAAGATTTGGATTTGGTCAGACTATAGAAACTTTTTCAATAGATTGATAGAAATACTAGCAAATAATAAACATGATTGAACCTTTTTGATCAAATTTATCAGTGTCTTCTATGCTATAAGCTAATGCCCTTGATTTAAAATCTTTTAGAACTTGAAGGATAATGGCTTTGTAAAGCTGTAACTATCTCTTGTGGGTGTATTCTTGAAATTCTAAAGTATTTTGTTTATTTCTCCATTTGAAGTATAGATGACTATTTTTGTCTTGAAAATATCTATAACTGGATATGTGGGGTGGCTGCATATAAGTAATTTACCAAACATTCTTACTAAATAAAAGAACTCTTATACATGGGGCACATATATATATACATATATATGTGTATGTTTTTATTTTCTTTTTCATGAGAGCGTTCTGTAATGCTGTGATTACTTTGTCAAGTAAATAAAGTAGTCCAATTCTCACATTTAAGTACAATGGAGGATCCTCCAATTTTTACTTCTGATTCTCATACAAAGTTATTTCTAATAAGGCATAGACTTTCATCGAAATCACTTTTGCTACCTCACTCCATTTTTCTAATCTTTCATGTCCTACTCTTTATTTGTTTACTGACAAAATATCTTTCTTCACAAGGATCAGGCAAATGATATCTCCGTTATTATTTCCTCTGACATATTTACTAATATTCGTACAGGTGATATTGGAAGTTGGTTTACATGCTGTCTGAGATTAAATATAGCATAGAGGATTTCATATTCACATGGGTAAACACACAATAGAAGTAACATGAACATATGGTACATCTGTTATACTTCCTGATCCCTTGTCAAATTTGTACATTTTTTGGGTAGTCAACATGAGTAAGTCCTTAGTTTAAAAAAATTCAATGGCATGTACTATAAAATAACATCTTTGTACAATAAATTACTCAAAGATCCCATATAAAATATCTACATGTGTTATGACACTGCTTGGAAAGCAATGTAGCAGGCTAAGAATCAAAGCTTGAAGGGAGGTGGTGTTTGATAAACACTGCTGGGGAGCCATAGTATAATGTTTTGTTTTTGTCCAAAATTGTTACATGGTAAACAACTGATGATCCCCACAAAAAAAATTCACATATAGTACTATAATATCCAGTTCTATGTAAAACCTAAAACCCTTTGAAAATCTCCTATTAATGGCATTGATACATATTTGGAAATAATTGACATGTATATGTGTATTATTGTGTCATCCTGAGACAGCTGTTTTGGTGTATTCCAACTCTTGTGTGGCTATAAACTATTCATTATCCCATCCAGTACCACAAGACAGGATTGAAACCTTCGCTTCAGACCCAGAGGCTGGTAATCTACCTCTATGCTAGGGAACTGGACAGTCAGTAAGGCTGAATTTAAGCGATATATTTATTTAGCTTATATTCCCCATCCACCAGAGTGCTCTATTCCTATTGAAGAGCATTATATAAACATGTAATTTGGAAAGATCTCCTGTGGTTTGACGGTTAATGTACCACTTAGCCTAGACAACGTAAATAGAATAAACAGTTAAAGAAAATGGGGCTGCTGCAGGAATCGAACCAGCGACTGATAGGGTAGCCACTTCAATGTTACGATGCTCTCCCCATCGAGCTAAACTGTTGCCGATAATGCAAAGGCCCAAATAACTGCTTTCACTCCGAATTCTCATCTTGTTTTATTCTCGGTCTCTCCGATTCTTTCAACGTGACAGTTATTAAAAAATAGATATGTATGATCCGACAGAATGATTATAAATTGAGTTCATAGATATAGCTGATAGAATTACTCGTCAAAAATTGATAATGACTTTGCTTCATCTAGGAAATTTTTGGTCAACTTGTGACTCTTAAAAGACAGCCTCTCTCCCACCCAATTAATCAAATGAGATTACTTCATCATTTTGGTATTCTCACTATAGAAAAAATATATTTGATTTATGTATATTCAGGCTATATATCTTTCAATCATTCTTGTACGTTGGAATTATGGAAAGTATCGAATTGGTGAGAGACTTCTGTTAGATGTCTCAGAAATTTGAAGTAGAATATATTGTCAGTAAGTGTCAAACCAGATTTGTTTAATTCAGAGAGACCGTGTTGCTAAAAATCTAGCATTTTTAAAATGAGTAACTCGCAAAGTTTTGGATAAAGTTTATGAATGGTCATCATTATCAGCCCTATAACATTCATTGTTGGATATCCCCCCCCACCCCCGGATTCGGCGGCTGTGTGAAAATAATGTACTCTTTCAGAATTTATATCTTTAAAGGTCAAAAACTGTTTTTATCTTTTAAAATTGCTTTCAGGTTCTACTTTCCACTGCATATATTTGTTACTCATTCAAATAAAAAGAAAAATTATTCTATAGAGAAATGGAAACGGGAATGGGGAAGTGTTTGAGGAGTATGGTTCAATTTCACATTATTTTGTTCACTCTTCAGATTGTACTATAATGCAAAGAAGATTGTATTTCTGATATTCTACCGTGCAAATTACAAAGTTTCCAGCAACCTTCACGATATTTGTTGCAAGTTCCTCCTGACAACAAAATATAATTACCTTTGAATTCGTTTAAACTTGATTTTTTTTTTTTTTTTTTTTTTTCTTCCACCAGATTCAAAATTTATTTTTTGTTGTTATCTAACACGGGAGTCTTCTATTCTACACCTCTTACTGAACACTTGAAGATTATCAACACATTTCTCGAATACATGTATAATAGTCCAGCTGTTAAGGGTCACATATTGTGAGAATTGCGCAAAATATGATAAAATTACAGAAGTTCCAGCCAATGAATCGTGATATGTGGTGATCAATATAAGATAAGGAGACATCTTTATTTTTCTGTAAGCAAAGCATCAAACATGTGCAAAAATGTATAACAATTTGACCTTTTTTCAAGGATTTCTTTCAACTACATAGAATTTTAATTTCAAGTATTAAATTCAAATATTAATATTTGTTTCCTATCGCATTTGTGAAATTCTATTTATGTATTTGAAAATGTTGCTGGAAAGAAAGGTTTATGGGAGTTATCTCGTTTTCATTGGTTTTGGTTTCAATTATTAAACAGAAATATTAAGTTGAAAATATATTTCATCTTGAATTATTTGAATGACAGTTCAAGAGACATGGCTAGGAAGCAAATAGCAGTAGACATGGGTCAGAAGAGGATTATCCCTTTGCTACTATTCTATTCACTGGTAAATCCTGTTTCAGCTGTATAAGAACCAAGAGTACATCTATTCCAGTTCTGTTATCATAGGAGGTAGTGTCTTCACTAATCTAAGTGACCAGCACATTGAGTGGTTTTTCGTGAGATCAAAGTCTTGTCGGAAAAGGGGTACCCTTGAAGATGATTGATTTATTTCATGGGCAGATTTTCAGGGTACAAGTCCTTAATCTACCCCAGTGAATACTTTGGCTCTATTCCTCCAATGTTCCATTAAAGTGCTCGCACGGAGGCAATGATGTTCTATGCTACAAATGTGATTGTAATGACCACCAAATATCTAAATCTGTGTCCTCTTGTAATCAGCTACGGGTTTGCCTTATCGAAAAAATGGAAGCAACCGGAAACTCACGAAGAGAACATTTAGGTTGTGATAGATGGTCTGTACATAGAAACGAATGTTGTAAAACTGTTTTGAGATGTAAACATATAAGGCTGGGCTGATGATGTCCAGTTAGTATTACTGTAAGCCAATCAGAGATAAGCTAGAATAGCTTCGTTCAGTTTAGAAGCTTCCGGTTGGAGAAAGTACTTTTAGGTGATCAGAGATGTACAAAGGTGTACATACTGGAAGAAATTTTGTTCAGATCTTTTTCGTGTTAGCAGACGGTAGCTTGAGGATAAAAATGAAAAAAGAAAAAAAAAAAAACGAAAAACAAAACTGAAAGTAAACATGGGAGAAAGAAACGAGAAAGTTGAAATCAACATCTGTGACCTATTTCTTTTTGGATACATGTGTTCAGTGTCAAATTGATGTCAGTTCGGCAGGGGGAGGGAGAGGTCGGATTTGAACTCAAGTGTTGTGATAAAAAACAAAACAAAACTGATGTCTCTTGTATTTTTTAATCTTTTTCTTTGTCTATTTATCAGTCTTGAGAATTTTGTGAATGCAGTAAAAGAAATTAATTAAATCTCTTTTAAATATTGATAATTCTTAACATTTCAAGTAGAAATATTCAGCACGTTTAGACGTTGATAAAAAAAATAAAAAATGCCAAATTTTAAGGATCCTCCAAAACTTTCAGATAATGCTCCCTATGAACAGGAGATAAAAATAATTACAATTTTGGATAATAGTCTTCAAAATAAATCCCTAAGATTGCATTATCATTGAAAAGTTGAGCCCAAAATCCTACTCTTGAACTATGCACCTGATAGATATTGCTACTTTATTCAGCCTAGCAGCTGTCATATATGACTATTTTCTATTCATAGTAATTGAACTCAGCTTGAATCTATTGACAAATGATGTGGTATTAGATGGATACTTTTAGAATACAGCTTGAAACCTGGTGTCCATGAGCTTTGTGGCAAAGGAGGGAAATCTGTGTAGATGCCTTTATACCAGTGAACTGGAATTTTTACTCAGCTTTGATGCAAAGAAGGAAGAGCTCTTCAAGTACCTGGCCTTAAGAATCCAAGATATGTACACTAGACAACAGAAAAAAAACAAAAAAACATTAATCCATTCGACAATGGAGTTATACTCAAATGATGAAAAGACTGATTTTCTTGCAGATCATTGTGGAGAGGAAGGATACAAGAAAGCCCTAATGGGAACAGTTGAAACTGATGTTGTCCTTATGACTTTCTTTTGAAGATTGAATTTAGAGGAGTTATGATAGCTTTTGGGGTCAAGAAGAACTACAGACACATTTCTGTCCATATTTGCACTAAGCTTGTAGTCTAAAAAGTAAAGCCTTACTGATGTTCCTTGGGGTGTAATTCTGTGTTTTTCTTCCTGGAAAAACAGCATTTGTGCAGCACATCAAACGTGCTGGGTATGAGACTGGATATGTATGGTGCCCAAGTCTTATTGCCCAGCCAGTCCTCCCTGGCCCATCCGACTGGGTCTGGGTATACAGCAACTCGATATGACCACACTGGATTGCCCACCTTTTTTGAAGCATCAAATTTCTGCAATGAATCAAGCCAATGTTACATGTAGACACTGTTGTGAGTGCAGAGATGCTCAGTTACAGTATCCCGAGCTTTCTCTTCCAAGGAGCTTGCTGATATGTGAGAAAATGGATCATATATATATATATATATATATATATATATATATATATATATATATATATATATATATATATATATATATATAAAAACCTTTCAAGATGAGAATTCAAAGTTATGATGAAATATTTTGAACAAATCAATTGACCATGTATCACTTGTCTCTTTCCCTTATTGGATTCAGTATACTTTAAGATGGTTTTATTCCAAATTTGATGCTTTTGTCACAACTTGCATTATTTTTCTCTTAACAGCTTGGCTAAAGACTTACCTATGAATGGGGGAAAACTTTTTTTAAATAGGTATTTTATGGTTTATCATAAGAGTTGAAAGTTCCTCTACATTTGTTTTATTAACTAATAGTGAACAAATACATATTCTTCCTGGTAAAAGGCCAGGTAAAGAAGAGTAGATGAACAGGTCCCATCTCTTTGGACCTTTTTTTTCTTCTTTTTCTTTCTTTTAATTGCATCTTAATTTGCAGTATTGAAAATAGATCTGACGGAATTATCCAAGAAAATTTAATGATGAACCTTTTTATTTCACGTGATCCAGCCAATAAAGTTTACTGATCTTATCTTTGAGTGAGAAAGAGAAGGGAAAATTAACTTGAGCCCCGAAATGCAAGTAAGAAATTAATGCCATATATTGCCATACAAAGAGTGAGATGAGCTTTCTTCTCAACTTACTGAATATGATCGGTATGACAGTGTTGGTATGCACATTCTGGTGTGTAACTGTTTTTCTTCTTTTGTGACTGTTTGGCGTTTAGTACATTGAGTTGAACCAGATTGTGACGCGTCAAAAGACAGTCAAGAAAAAAAGAAAAGGGGCACTAAAAAAGCTAAAGGTGATTTACGTTTGCATCCATTAGTTATGCACATCATTGTGCACTCTTCTCTCTTCTTTATTTCCATTTTTTTTTTTTCCCCTGTATGTGCATCCTTACTACAGGTATTTCCCGCTTCTCATAAGTTCGCTTTATGCCACCGCTTTTTTACAAAAGACCGAAAGTCTCCATAGCTTTGAACTGTGTCTGTGAGCACCTGTGCTTCATCTAGATTTATTGCATCCGTTAGCAAGATGTATTCTACGATCCGAGTGCTCATAATTGTGTTACGCTATTTCAGCTAACGTAAGGTTTGATTGGTAGGTTCTACTTTCGGATAGTGGGGAAAACCTGTTTTATGTTCTTTTGGCTGGCGATAGTTGAATAGTATTTATGAATGTTTAGTGAAGCCATAATTTTTTTCTTTCTTCCCCTCATGCGACATATTCTATTGATATCTCTTAATAAATGTCAGTAATTTAGAAAACAGTTTTTTGTTTGTTTGTTTGTTTGTTTTTTTTATCGACAAATGGTTTTAGCCTTTAGTTGCCCAAGTCACTATGTTGAAGCATTGTCATAATCAATTTCTGGTTGACAATGCTTCAACTAAGAGCTGCAAGAAAACATTAACCTGAATCTGGTGAATGAATAGTCATCACTGTCATAACAGAAGAGTTACTTGCCATTTTTTTTTTTTTTTTTTTTTTTTTTACTTGCTGTGATCACCAGGTGTATTATGATTGTATTGTTGTAGGTCTTTGGAGAGACACACTAAAGATGGATTTTGAAGAAAGTGACTTTTTTTCATTCGTCTTTTTAATTGAAAAAAAAAAAAAAAAAAAATGCACTGGGTAGTCTTGCACATACAGGTATCGCCTGCCCTTCAAAAGTTCATTTTATGCCAATTTGCTTTTACAAAGGTTCTTCATTAGTACAGGTTTCCTCACGGTTTCTGGAGTGGAGTAAGGCTAAGATGTAATTATCACTAATTTTTACGGGAATGCTTAAACATTTTTTCCCATATAAGTTTATGGTTATTGTAAGGTTTCATTTGAATGCTCCAATGTTGTATAGCGGGGAAACCTGTAATCGTGCATGTTAGGCATTTTTTTTCAAATCTCTGACCCTCAAGTTTTTAGATGCGTCCACGTGTCTCTCTAAAAAACATTTCGGTCTTTAGATCTCTAATGTTAAATATCAATTTTCTCAGCCATATCATGTTGGATTGATGTGAAACTTTGCCCACACCTTTGGCTTAACCCTCCCTATCTTCCTCCTGCTGCTACTACTACCACAATCATTGATGTTAATTATCAATTTTCTTGGCTGTATCCTGTTCGATCGAGATGAAACTTGGTCTAGATCTTCAAGTAAACTATCCTCATTTTCCTCTTTGTCCTCCTCCTCCTACTACCACTACTACTTCATTTAAAAAAAACCTTTGAAATATGGACGGAAGGATGGTGGACGCATCATTGAACTAATGATTGTTTTTTGTATTGGTTAATTGTTCAAGTTTTCAAGATTTTTAATATTCTCTCTCTTTGAAATCTTCATTGCATGTTACCTTGAAACTTCATAGCTAGGAATTTTACACACCTAAAAAGTCCACTTCTTTACCGCAGTCTTAGCATTCTTGTTTATTGACATTACCTTTTGATTTTTTGGTTTCTATCATTCCTTGATTATTCAGAATGAAAAAAACAGTGTTGTATTGTTTTATTATTTGTGAATCCTGGCAATATAATGAAATGTATGGCATATAAAACACATTCAGAGAACTCTTGCTAAAAAACATCTTTATCATAATTTATTTAAGGCTGTCAGCTTAAAGCATCAAGTGTCAAAGATGAGATACCACTATCTAATATTACGTGACTTGACATTGAAGCATGAAGTTTCATCAAAATTGTTTTATTTTTCAATTCAAGTATTTATTCAAGATGGTGTAAAAATATTGCAATACAATTACTATTACCATGTAACAGTTGCCCCCCCACCATCCAATTTTTTGCTAAAAAAAATTGTTTTCTAATAACCTCGACTTGAGTGTACTGGATATTAAATCTATTTGAATGTACCTCAAATGTTTTATTTGGTATAACTTTGTTTTGCAGGAGTGAAAAAATTGGTCTGCAGATTGTTGTAAAAAAAATCTTGTCAGAACAACCCAGCCTTAAATAGAAATTCTTTTTCTTTCCTGGTTTTGAAAATAAGAGACAATGTCAATAAATTCTTGCAAGGAAAACCATTATGTGACAAAGTAGGCATTAAGTTGATTAAAATATACATCATTATCAGAAATTTATCACCTGAAGATGATCAGAAATCATTTTGATCATATTACTGTAAATTGGATTTGTCAACTTTGAGTATAAGAAGAGCTCTGAATTGAACATAAAATTTTGGAAAACTGACTGAATCCAATATAAGTCAAGAATGTTATTTTGTCATAACATTTTCATGAGAGATATCCCTTTATGAATAGATTGTTTATAGCACTTGGTCAGTTGACACTGAAACATGAATTTTTTTTTTTTTTTTTTTTTAAATTTTCAACCTATCGTTTTCAGGTTATAAAAGTGAAATTCTCATCAGTGATGACGAATCTACTTGAAAAATGATTTTAAAAGTTTTTTACACTGTAAGCACTGTATACTATCTATTTGGCATTTCATACCAAACCCCGTTGAAAGAATAGCTTTATTGCTCACTAATATACATTGTCTTTCTATGCATTTATATAAGCAAAAGTATTGGTCAATTTTGATTGACCTGAGTTTGTCAGACTGCTACAGGATTTATTTTTCATTAAAATTTGGAAACTTATTGTTGAAGAAAGGATTTCTGAAAATGATTCTCTTGAATTTTTTTTTTTTTTTGAAGAAAACTTCAAAGCCTTTGATTGATGAAATGAATCTCCTTCTTTCTCACCAGGAATCGGATGCTGACTTGGAAGATGAAGTGGATGTGTTAATGAGTAGTGATATTGTTCTCACACAAATGTCAACAAAAAATATTAGTTTTAATCGAATGAGGAGTGGTTGGTTATTCAAAGAAGATAAAACAGTGAGTATTCCTCTTCTTTTTTTCTCTTCTTCCTTTTCTCCCCAATTTTAATTTTTTTCTTCTTATATTGATGTCTTTTTTTTCCCCCCCTTTCTAAAGCTCTTGGGAACAGTATTCCAAAGTTTGGTTAATATTCTTTTTAATCTTATACTGTGTATTGAACTGCTTTTATAGTATGCATGCTGTTTCTCAAACATCAGGTATTTTTTTTTATATAACACATCTAGTGATAGTTTACAGAAGAACTCAATAATGATACTGCTCTTGATTCAGCCAAGTGCTCCAAATGCAAGTGGCACTACAATCCTCCCTTATATATTTGATTTGAACTGGCTAACCAACTGTAGAAATGAAATGTATTAGACAAAAACATTTCTGTAGTCAGTGAATGAAACTCGAAAAAATATTCACCCTTTTCATCTTAAGAGTTTAGAAACAGTGGATCTGATGGTTTAACAGCTTTAAAGGATTTAGTCATTGATATATGTTAATATATTGATTTTGAATACTGGAATTCAGTATACTTTTATTAATTGTAATTATTTTAGTGGTATTATTTAATAAAAAAAAAACAAAACGTAAAGAATGTCTTTTGCTATTGTATAAAAACTGAGATTTAAACAAATAAACATTGTCAGCTGTCCTTTACCTGTCGCCTGCCCTTGAATATTGCTCATGCCTGCTCTGTTATCACATCTCAGTTATTACGCTGTTCGTTTTCTTCGACCTCGAGACCTGCATTCAAATTCGGGACTCTTGTACTTTGTCTCTTTCTCCACAATCTTCTTTGTTTGCATAAATGTCCCGATAAACATCACATAATGTTGCTTTGTATTGTTGTGATTTGTGTCATGGGAGATGGGAACATGAGAATTTCATTTCTATGAACTGAAAGGAATTCTTTTAAATAAATCTAGGAACAAGTCAGCCAGATTAGACGATATTTTTCACTAGATTCTGACTCTATTTCACTAGTCAAGTTGGTCTTTTCTGGAGTTTTGAAATAGTGTGATTTTGTTTTGAGCTGATATATTTTTCAAATTGATATATTGCTTTCTTGTGATGAATGTTGTCAAGGGAAATAATTCTTTTTGAAATAAGAAATGGTATTGTGGATTACACAATTCTGTTCAAAGCCCTTGTTCTCCAAATTGAATCCTCGGATTCATTCTGATTCCTTGGCAAGTCTCATGTGTACAATGTTGGGCAAAAACATTGTAGTATTTGAACACTAATCTAGGACGTGCTATGGCTCTTCTCAATCAAATGCTTTCCCGTTGCTTCCGTGTTTTGCCCAATATAGCCGAGGTGCTCCACAAAACAGTCCTTGAGTCTGCCAGAAGTTTGGCCTATATACTAGACCTTGCATTTTGCTTGGATCTCTTATAAGATTTCAACAAACATGAATACAAATGTCATTTCCTTTTGGACTACTATCAGAGATATAGATATTCATATTCATTAGACTTGGCTTAGTCTGGCACTGTACCACATCACGTAGAAGATTGTGCTGTGTCTATTTTGAAAGCTATTTTTTTGCTAATCCAGACTTTGATGAACTCAAAGACTGGTACCAATATACTACTTCAACCACTAAGATGATCACTACTGTAGCTTTCCTGTTTATATTATTCTTATCTTTACTACAACTGCTAATTTTCCCCCCTCTCTTTGTCCTTTTGAAAAAATCTTTTTTTTTTTTTTTTAACTTAGCTGGTAATTTTGTGGTATTGAATTACATGGTTTGCTTCTCTTCTGTCAACAACCTGATATTTTGAGTTGATATTTGATACCTTTTTGTTACCAGTTCTCAGCTCCATATTTTCTTGGGCTTTTTGTAACTTTTTGACTCTTGCATAAGCCTGTTGAAAACAAACAACTTATTGTATCTTTAGTATCTTTAAAAATGACTTTTTTTTTTTCTTCCAGGAAATGGTGGGTCAATTTCCAGCCGATTATTATAGCATATGTGGACTTACCTTAGAATCTCGAAAAAGGTGAGTACAGTCCTATCTTTTTTTTCCTTTAAAAATTTTTTTTTTCTAATTGCATTTGTTGTTGCTGCCACACACTTCGATATTTAGCTGAATAAGAAATCATTTATCATTTAAACGTTTAAGAATGAGGTTTTTGTAGCTGAATATTCCTTTTTTATTATTGCATGTGTTCATTAAGAAGTAATGAAGAAGTGTTTTGGCTTTATGAAATCGATAAATGGATCAACACTTTTAAGCATTCAAAAATGAATTTTTTTTTTGTGTGTAAGTGTCTGGTCTGAGAGCTAAATCTGTTCTCCTAATTTTACATGTCATCCTCATTTCCATTTTTGCATTTGTATTTGTTGAAATATGGTGTTTACTTTTGTAATGGGTAGAAATCAGCTTTCAGGTTTGCTAAAAGCTTTATCAGAGTATCGTAGAAACCTGTAGTGTCCACACTATTCAAGTTTGTATTGATTCCACACTTGAGTGCCACTGTAAATGACTGTGGATAGAATATATATATATATATATATATATATATATATATAGCCTTTTTCTCTCAGTAACATTTTCAAAAAAATACTTATCACTGAAATGTTTTCATTTCTGACTTTCAATGCACAACATACTGGTTGATTTCCAAATTTTACTTGTTAAATCCACAGAAATGGACCCTTGTAGATAATATGAAAACTCTAATCTCTTTTCTTTTCAACTTTGCTGTTTAGGAGGGAGCACTTAAGTCCTGAAGATTTGCAGCGTAACAAAGCATTGGTGGAGAATTTCTGTAAGGGTGCTATTGCTGAAGATCCAACCCAAATTGGCAAAGTAAGATAATTATTCTTTATTGTACACCCTCATTCTTCAATACTGAGGTACTAAAATTTTGAAAGTTGCACCTGAATTTGGAATTATTTCTCATCGGGGATAATACTCTATATATGTACAATATTTGAAAGTATATACACTAGCAACTCTCACAGATTATTTTCACATTCTTTTTAAATATATTATGATAATTCAATATCCCAGATTTTGTCCATTTTATGAATTGGATAGTAATTGATTGCTGAATGAAATAATATTCATTTGTTGATATTGGATAAGTATCTAATAGCTAGGAGTCGAAATATGTCTTACATATTTTTGTAGATTTATCTAATAATACCATTTCTCTTGATCATTTTGAAGCAAAATTGTCCTTTCATTTAGGAAGGAAATTATATACTGTGCTTAAAATCAGGAGGGTCAAGGGAAGATAAGCAATACCTACTGAGCAATAAAAGTTGTATTATCTCCCTTAGATACTTTATCACGCTTAGTAGACATTTTAATATTAGTTTGATTTATAAGATTTGAAAAAAAAAAAATCTTTCATTCTTATGAATTCGTAGAATCATTTAGTCATCAAAATATTTTCCCTGGCTTTGTATGATCGTACACATTTTATTCAAAAAGAGATGTATCATGAGACGCTTATTCTGGTATTGATTTGATTGTTTGAAGGATTTTCATGTACATCGTCAAGTGATAGTTTAAAAGTGACAGGCCTGAGGAACACGTTACATGTGAAAGAACTTACTATCCCAGCTTCATAATCCTTGGTTGTGTCGCATCTGCAACATTAGGAAGGAAACTGATACACGTATTTGTTCAATTGAATCTGCATTCTGTGTGTGTGTGTGTGTGTGTGTGTGTGTGTGTGTACGTGTTAGATACTCAGTAAATATATTTGTATACGTGAAGCAAAATCATTGGTTGACTTGCTTGCCTAATGAACGTTTTTCTGTAATTTTCAATTCTCTGAGAGGGAAGAAAGAATCTTCAGTCAAGTCAGGCACAGGATCACTTGCTGAAAGGATGAGGAAAGATATTCTTCTCAGTCTTCGTAGTAAGGAGATAGCCTACCTGACTTTGAAAATCAGCATTCAAAGCCCTGATTCTCATTTTAGTTTAAACAACCCCCACTGGTGCTGGTGGGGAATATTGTAACTATATTTCCTACTAAGCTTGTCCATGCCTTGAATATGCACGAGTTTACCTATGTTGAAAAAAAAATGACCGCAGTATTCAAATAATTTCACTATTGCACTGTACTTAATATCAAAATCATTGTTGCTCTGCATTCAATTCTCTGTTTATTCAGATTGGATCATTTATGCATTTAAAAAAAATAAGTATGGGATGCTTCTCAGTTATCATCCAATTATCTCCCTTGACAAATGTTGCAGACAAGAAAAATATAGACCATCACGTGGTTTATGTTATAAGTAGATTGTAAACAGTATCCTTGCATTAGAGAGAGAATTTGTCTATGGGGGTGGTACTGATTGCTTTACTGGGTCACTTAGCCAGCCTCTAATTCTTACCACATCTTGCTTGCTGATTTTTCTGTTTTTTGTAATTCTATGTATAACTGCATTATGTCACTATGCTTTTAATTTATTTTTTCGATTGCAAAAAAACCTTTTTCTCTTTCAATTCTCTGAACATGAAAATATCCATATCTATAGTGCAAAAAATTAGAGAAAAAAATTTTCAATCTTGTGTCTGCTGTATCTTGTTTTTTTTTTCTCTCAGATTAGGATGTTTAATGCTCTGTGTATTTTTTTTCTTTTAAAGCAAAATAAAAAAGCTTTTTGGAAATAAGAATGAACTTTCTTTTGATTGATCTGATATATTTTCTGTTTCTCATACCATAATCATCATCATCATCATCATCATCATCGTTATCACCATCATCAACGTTGTTTTCTCCTTAGCAGCCTGAGAGGCGGACATCACTAACTCCACCAACCAAACCTTGTTTGAAATGGGAAGAATATGAAAGCTTTAATCCTGGCAAAGGGCCTTGTTTGGGACGGATTTTAGTGTCTAAGGAGAACAGTAAAACTTATAAAGCTACTGTAGCCATGGTAAGTATATTTTGGCTCATTTTGAAAGGCTTGCCTCGGTTTCATTTTTGTTCATTCATTTGTTAATTCATTGTTTCTGTCTGAGAATTTTAGGCCAGCGTAGAATCTTTTGTGGTTTTTGTTGGCTGTGTTGTATGGTTAGATGTTGGGATATTGGCTGACAAAACGGCTACCAGCATAGAAAGTTGAATGAACATTTTGGATTCTGGCCGAGGCTGTCCATTTTCTCTGCACTAATTATTTTGGAAAAAGCATCTCCTTGTGCTCTCTCCCATAACCAGATGTTTTTGGCAAAATGTTTCATCCTTGAGAAGCTATAATGGTTGAAGAGCTCTTGGTTATCCAGTCTCCCATGCCTACTTAAGTAGTATCAGCAAAGAGCATAGTCAATTATTAAAACAGTCCAATCTAAGTTGGTGTGTGAGCTCCTGGGCAAAACCACTCCCTCATAACTGCCCATACCTCTCCATACAGGAGCAGGGTTCTGTCTAGTATCAGATCATTTTTAAAAAAAATGAAAAAACTGTTGTATATGTATGGCTGGTGGTCGGGAGCAGAAGAGTAAAGAGATAAAACCCAGAAGAGCTACACAGCTAGGATAAGGATATCAGTCTCCTAAGAATGTAACTGCCATTTCTTTTTGGTATTGTAAATATCAAATCAGTATTTGAAACAATAATTTAGCAGTTTCTTTTAAGTACCTCTCCAGTCAATGATTATTTTGTTCTACTCCGAAGGTGCTGAAGATTATTGCATGAGGATTTAAGTTTTAAAGAAATCCATGAATGCCCGTAATACCTGAGTTTTGAAATATTTGTTTTCTTTATTCCTTAAAATCTGCATTGATTTTTTTTTCTTTCATTTATTTTTCTAACTAAATTTTTTTTTTGTTTTTTCAGAGTGAAGACTTTCCAATGACAGTTGAAGCGTAAGTAATTTCTTTTATCCACCACCACTTCTGTCTGTTGGTATAAATTAATCTTATATTACCTTTTGGAAGTAGTGACAACTCAGTACACGTCCTTGACAGGAATGACAATAAGGATGATACTTTGTTTAGAGAGTATAATTTGTACGGTTGTTGCTGAGGACAATTGATCGTCCATATTTTCTCTGCTTCTCTTTTCTTTATATCATTTTTTTAAATCTATTTTTTTTCATTTTGTCTAAAGGATAAGGATTACTTAGAAATCATGTTGATTCATCAATATTTGAAACCAAGCAGTTTTGTTGTCCGTTTGTTTTTAAAGTGGATAAATATCGAAATATAACAACTTTTCATGTCTGTGATTCTGTGAAGTGGTATATGCTACTATCGCTTCTAAAACATCTAACTACAATGGAAGAAATCTGGGAACATGTATGCACTGTGATTACTTGACAACTAGCCATTGTACGAAGTTGACGTTTGCCAGTCATATTAGTCGGCACGCATGGCAGTGTAGTGTCAAGTTTGAAGTTGTTTGGATCAGCGGTTTTTGAGAGATCTAAAAAGAAATCTCTATTTTAAAAAATAAAGATTTTATCTATAGATATAGGTCTGAATTTAGATGTAAAATATCTAAATTAGCTTTGCCAAAGAGAAGTAACCTGAATGCTTCTAAGCCATATTTTCATATGATAGATGGAAAATTATTTTACATGGTTGTTATGGCAGGCTGCTCAACACTACATAAAGTCCAGCCCCTCCGAAACATGCACCTTTGGAATGGGCACTGCTGCTCTATTCAACAATGATAATATAGAAAGTAACATGATAACAGGGCATGCCCCGAAGAGTGAACTGAAAGCTGAATAAGACAAACAGCTAGAGACACATCCATCTGACTAAGGCCAGGAAATGGGCTGACTGTAATATGAAGAGAAAAGAGAAGGTACAACTAACGAAAAAAAGATGGTGTTTGTGGGGGGTCAGAAAGATAGAAATGATTCAATGTCCTGTCCCCAAGTAAACAGGAGACTTTCTATTCATGGATGGGTAAGAAAAAAGGATCCTTGGTTACCCACATGCCAGCATCACTTGTTTGTATCTAAAGCATTGAGCTTGTGCATAGATGTAACAGGGAGATAGTTTCATTCTCATGGTGCAAACGTCCTATGGGGATTGAGAGAAACAGGAATATGGATGAATGAAGAAATAATAATGTATGTTTGGATCACAGAAAGAAATAACTGAGAGTGAGGGAATGTATTATCTACTTGTACTCAAATCCCCTTCATTTACCCTTCTGCTACATGTGGATTTGCACTATTCTATAGAATGTCAACAAACATTGAATATCAAGTGCTTATTAATAATTAAACTTTTTGAAGATTTACAGTTGTCTTTTGCTTTAAAATTGTTTGAATGACCTGGTTTTAATGATGGTTTATCATTTATCCTTGTTTAGTACATTTATATACCAAATGAATAGTTTGGCTGTGCGGACAATAATTTTAAAAGGATTTTCTATGACAGTAGGACCTCAATTGGCAGGGCCTGTATCACAGAAGAGTCCTCCGTTCTGCTTGGAGTGCTAAAAGTAATAAAAGAAAGTAAGCTTGTAGGATTTGAACCCCTAATCTCAGGGCAACTTTTGTAGTATATTTTTACCCACTATGATTTGCTGAACAAAACTTGAGTTAATCCAATTTTTTTTTCTCAAGTCATTAACAAAAATAAAGTAACAAAATCTTTGAATGTTTCTCTTACAGATTATTAGACGTCTTGGAAGTTATAGCCCCTTTCAAACAGTTTCAAAAGTTGAGAGAGTTCATGACAACAAAACTACCTCCTGGTTTTCCTGTTAAAGTGGGTTAGTATTGATTTTTATGCTGATCTTTTCAAGACAAAAATAAAGCATTTTAAGAACCTGGTTAGCATTATTAAGAAGCTGGAGAAACTCGGTTAGAGGATTATTATAGCTCTCATTATTTTATAGAAAGGCTATAGGTGAAAGTGGTGGCGAAACTAGTAGATAAAATCCTATATAGTTGTGTAAAAGTTGATCACTCCATTCTCCGCCAACCATATCTTAATGGTTAAATCAAGGAGTCAACAATGATTACATGGATATTATTTTTGTGGGTCTTCAATTTAACTCTTTAGCAAAAACCTAGACAGTATCTTTATCCTTCATCATACTTGACTGAATAAGACCTAAAATGCATGTTGACATTTGCAACCTTTCAAGACTAATTTTTGAAGTGCTCAATGCCAGTATTAAAATCTCCTTCTAGACCTGTATGAGATCTACGGGGCACATATATCCCAGTAGTCCTAGAAACATAAGGCTATGTTTGTCCCTGGAGTCTAAAAGGCTGAAAAAAAAAAGGAAAATACCTGATTGGAATAGTTTTAAAACACACACATTCATTTAGATTCTTATGGATCTTTACTAAGCTCAGCTTAGTATAGCATTTGGAAGAAAAAATTGTAATGCACCCTTCTCCTGAATGGGCTGGAGGGAGCAGCATGGTTGCCTTGGAAATCAGCATTTGAAATCCTGGCTTCTACCTGGGATCAAATGCCAACTACTGGTATGAAATATGGAACTATTTAAGTCATGAGCAATCTCTACTAAGAGCCTCATGAATATCATATTTTTGAAAGTTTTAGGATTTAGAAAGAAAAAAATTATATTTGTTTTGAAATGAATGAGTTTGAGTTGATTGTCTATTTTGCTTGACTTATTACATTATCATTCAGTTATCTCCCCTTATCTTGAATGAACCTCTCTCGCTCGGGTCAAAATCCAAAAAATTCATCATCATCAGTCTTTTAACGAACGTCTTTGGACCTAGACTTTCCCCAGGATTCGCCACACTTCTCTAAATCAGTTGTTTATAATTCTGTCATTTTTTCCAATATGCCAGATTTATATGAATGCTGTTCATTCTTCAGGCAGCATAAGCTATTTGTCTAATTCAGGAAATGTAACAAAAGAATTCATGGCTGTCTTGATAACAGGATATTTGTAGATAGATGCATGTCTCGTTGCATTTCCTGTAAAAACTTTGGCACTTCAATTCGTTCCCTCCTGTTATCTATAAAATTGGTTTATTTATTTTTTCTTAGTTGAACATGTACATTATTATTATTATTTTTTTTTCTATCAAATATTTTTTCTTTAAACTCATACTAACTCGCATCATTTTAGGGTTAAATTGAAAGGTGTTGATCTCATTGATTTTAATTTTGAGTGAATTAGAATTTTCTAGAAATGTCAGTCAACATTAGTCTCTCAAGTATTACGATTGCTTATTTAAAAAGGAAATGTTGTCTCTCACACTCACCGACATGATTTTTTAGAATTAAGATATATATCATGTATCATTGCTAGATGTGATAATGTTGACATATATAGTGATTAGTCTCTCTTTTGTTTTAATTAGGTGAGTTTCTATACAATTTTAAATTTTTTTTAAGTTCAGGGTAATGCTCTTAATACAGATGATGATCTGTTATTCTTGAAAACTAACTTCATTAGAGATGAGCTTAGATAGACTTGTGAGACATGGTAAGGTGCATTACTCCTCAAGACTCTCAGGTTGATCGTGATTATAAGTTCATCTATCATTAGTCCTTGCATTCAGTATTCAGATGGTCGTATTTTGAGCAAACTCTGTTTATCCTGAGCAAATGAATGAAAACTCCTCACAGTAAAAATAGCTAATCTCATTTGAAGAAGAAAAAAATCGAAGGTAAAAACAAATGTTAGAGAAAGTTTACTTATAGATATTGAGATTCTGGAAATGTCCTTTTTGGAAAGAAATTTTATTTACTTGCTTTTTATATAGTTTGAAATGTTTTTTTATATAGTTTGAAATGTTTTTTTTTGTTTATTCTCTTTTATATTTAGAATTACCGGTGTTCCCTACAGTCACAGCAACAGTAACATTTACAGATTTCGACTGGGTAGATGATTTGCCTGCAAACCTCTTCAGTATACCTGAAGACTATCACGAAGACCCACAACGCTTTCCAGATTTATGATTTTGGTGATTGCTAAGGTTATAAACACGTACACACACATACACATCCACACACACACTCAAAATTTTTTTCTTATAGAAAGGAAAAAAAATAAACTGACTCTTCCAAAAGATAGGTCCCAATTCTTTTGCTGTATTGTTAAAAGTCCCCACCCGACCAAAAAAGAAAAAGGCAAATATGTTTCTATTTGTACATGGACTTATGAGAATCTAATTAAACTTTTCCAGTTAAGTTGTATTATTCAACTCCTCTGTAAAGTTATAGCCCATTTCTAAAGGGCTCTTGCTACAGTCCATACTTACAGTCCTTACAGAGTGTCCTAATTCCAGTTCGAACATCAACACTTCAATTCAGGAAGTCTTTCTTTTGATACTCTTTGTATTCTTCAAGTACCTTGTATATAATTTTCTTCTCGTGTCTCACAAAGTACAGCAAAATTTATTCACACTAAAAGCAAATATTTAAGATTATTGCTCTGTCTTTTTTTTTTTTTTTTTTTTGATTGAAAAAAAAAATGCTTTCATCACCATGGCAACCTTTTTTTTCACCAGAAATTCTGAATATTTTTTTTTTCTTTTTTTTTTCAAGTGGACTTCAGATACCTTCATTAAATGCTTACTTGTGATTAGAAAAAGACAAAAGAAAATTCTTGAGTTTTGAAGTTAGAAATATGCAAAATAGACATGAAAAAAAATTGAGTGAAAAAATTTGAAAAAGAAAGATTTAGTGTGTGTGTGTGTACCTACAACCGTAATCTACGATACACACACGCTGAAACAACATGCATGCTAAACAAACGTAAGACCATGGTGAGTAGAATTCAACCCGTACCATGGAAGTCCGCCCATCCAGTCGAACGTGTATGGTGCTTGAAGACCAACTGTAACCACCAACTCCACCACCACCACAAATGCCAATGTATTATTTTGGATGCTTTCTGCCGGATCAATATTTTTTCTCAAACAACTCCCTACCCTAATCCCCTGCCCAAATTTCAAAGAAGAGAATATCAGTTTCTTGTACAAAGGGAAAGAGAGAGAGAAAGAAACAAACAAAAATGAGATTTTTTTTTTTTCCTTTCATTTGAAACTGTTTTTTGTATTTTTCTGTGTTATTTTCATATGAATATTTTTCAGTGATTTTTTTTTTGTTCTTGTTTATTATTAACTTATCAACATAGTCTCTACTTGTTAGACTGATCATGTTTGTGTAGTAGCTGTTGATGTGGAATTTTGGGTTAATATATATGTAATCCACTGGAATATTCATGAATACGTCATATTATTTGGAACCCTATCTGAAATGACCCCCCGTTATTACAGGAAGGTGAATCATTTGGCCTAGATTGTAACTAGTGTAAAAAAACAATGAGCTTCTTGTTAAGAGTGATGCTGCATCAAAGCAGCTACCTTACCGGTCACAGGTTCAATTCCTGCTGTAGGAATTTTTCTTTAATTGCTTAATCTATTTATGCTGTTATGGCTCAATGCCTCAGTCTCCATGTAAAAACGGATGGTCATTTTGAATAGTTTCAAATGATATAACGCATTCATGAAATGTGTGTTGTTGGCTTCTCACTTGTGTGGATCAGAGTAGGATGTTTGGTATATCTTCTGTATGTTTGAGGTTGATTATGGAGCCTCACCCATGCAGCGCTGACCTTTTTTACTTGAGACAAGGAAAGCCCTGGGCTGGTTTTGTCTGAAAGGCAGCTCGCTCCTTCTGTCTTTACCTCTTGTCCTCAACAACTGCTTGTCTGTCAGCTTCAAACGATCTCAAATATCAAACTTTTATTTTGTACTCCCAAGTTCTAAAGATTGCCCTGTCATCTGATGATCAGAGAATGTTCTATAAAAGAAATCTTAAATCTTTTTGGATTTTAGAAATCTTCACCAAAAAGGAAAAAAAGGTCTGTTCTATCCTTGATTACAATCTATTCTCCTTTTCCTTTTGAACTTGCATGAAAATTCTAGAGAAAAAAAAAAAGAAAAGAACTGTAGGAGGAGATTTGAAAAAGAAATTAAATTTCTACTGACCAACCCGGCCTTTAGTGTCTTTTTCCGTTGTATTTAGGATAATTTTTATTAAGTAATGCATGTATTGACATTTATGGGATGAATTCATATTAACAAAGCGCTCAAGAAAATGTTTATGAACAGGAATTTTGAATGACTTCTTTGTCAGAGAATTCCAGCAGGACATTTCATGGGGCCTTTTCACAAAAACGGGACCGTGAAAAAGTTGACTGTATACTAACCACTTGGCTGGAATAGTGATTTCATACTCCAATTCCAATTATGCTGTCATCAATCAAATCATTGCAGGCAATGACATAAAAGGCTACGGTGGTTCCATCTTGGTTGATGTAGGTGCAGCTTGATGCTCAATATAGTGCTTATTCGTGACTTATCTTGAAGCCACGATATGGCTAAACTCTAGATGAGTGTTTTAATATTCATCTTCATTATTTTAAGATTCTGTTCCTCTTGTTCCGTGTCTCGATTGGATTTAAGATTAGCTGGCAAAGAACCAAATTTTAAATCAAATTGATGACAAAGCATCTCTCATATGAAACCCTAAATGAGATTTCATTCTTAAAAAGAATACAGGGCTCTTGAAGTCCACACCTTTTTAGTTCTTGTTTTTAGCCATAAAAATCTAGGCTATTTTGGTTTTGTTTCTTGTGGGAATGTTATGAATTAAAATAAACTTACCTCCCTTTGATCTGCTTATTTTTCACAGACTTTGGCACATTGTCTTATGTAATTTTATTTCTATATGCACAGTAGAACTGGATACCCTTTCCTGATCACAAAATAGCAAGGGGAAGAGCATTACTACTTATTGAGTTTTATTTTCTTTTTCTTCCTAGTTTATTCTCCAGTCATCTTCAGGTGCAAAAAGAGGACAACATTTGAGGTCTGGTCACTAGGTACTTAGCCATTTAATATTAACAGAAAAAAAAAAGCCTTTCGGGTGCAATAGCACCTTAGTCCGCTTCAAAGTACTCCCCTTGGGATCTCTCACACTTTTCCCAGCATACCTTCCTCTTCCAAAACATTGCAAAGGTCTCTTTCATGACCGTAATCTGCTGCCTACTCCCATTCTCCTTAATCTCGTCCATGGTCAAGTCAAGTTGCAGAGAAACTAATCTGTACTGTATTGGGGCTGACAAACCTGGATGATGCAAAGTGTTGCAAAAAAAAAACAAACAAACCCCAAAACCCTGCATGATATGTGAAGAATGACATAGTGAATATGACAGTCACACAGTACGTAAACTCATTCAATGGCGTCTCACTGCCAACTGAGTGTCTGTTCATGCAAGCACAGTAAGATCCCCTTCAATTTGTTGCCAAGTTACTCCAATGCCACACAATCAATTCTTGAAGTATTCAAAATGGCTGGATACTTTTTGAACAGAGCTCGTATATAACGTTTGATCATTCTTGAATTCTGCTGCCAATTCATTCATCAAAAGAACCAAGACGGTTGATTTGTTTTCTATTTTTCTTCTGGTGTGAAAAACCTGGCAGCTGCTTTTGTAATCTATTAAGTATAATTTTATGGTATATTGACTCCTATATGATAGTCATTCTGTAGAATCAAACAATTTATTTATCTATTTTTTTGTTCATTTGTTTTTTTGTCATTGAAGCTTTGAAACCCTTCTTTAGAAGGTAGCCCTTTTGCATCCTGGAAGAACAAGGTGTAGACGGAACCTACACAGTAGCAAAAAAGTGATCGAGAAGATCATGTATTGCTGATCTTTTGCTTGAGAAGCACCTCCTTGCTTGCCTTGTGAATCAATATTTGAAATTTTGGCCTACCGGGCTTGAACCATTAGTATTGGTGGAAATTAACTACTTAGCCACCTCAGCAGACCATAGTTATTTACTAAGTCTGGCTCAAGGCCACAGTAATAGGGCATTCAGTGAGGATCAAACTTACAATTGCAGTTTTGGTCTGTAAGATGATATTGCTAACCATCTTATAAGATAGCACACTTAGTTAAGTCTGGCACAAGGTCTCAAATGTGATGTGTCTGATGAGGTTTAAGCCTGCTCCAGGAGTAATGAACTGAGGTATGTATTTGCTAACCTCTGTTCCATGGTTGTCCTTTTGTTATCTATTATGAACTAGTAGATGCAAGACACTGGTGTAGTCTGCAGTACCTTCATTCCTCTGGATATTTTTTTTTTCTTTTTTTTTGAAACTCCTACACATTCATACTTATTTACAAATCTTGCTACATTTATTTGGGTAAGGCCGCTAGTATATTTATCATGCTTTTTTTTTTTTTTTAGAAAAATTAAATTATCTTTTGATTTCTTTCATTCATTAATTCTTAGTATATGTGAAGTAGAAGAAAAAATTGTATCCTCATTTTTTTGGTGGGTGGGGGGATGAAAATTAACATCGCTTAGGTTAAAGAAATGTGAAGTAACTAATTTTTTCATTTTTAGTATTTATTTATTCATCTATTTATTTTTATTTATTTATTCTTTTTAATCATTTTTTGATTTCTATAAAAAGGTCATTTTCATTTTATTTTTGGTCAAGAAAGTTTCAATTCCTTTTTGGACTTTCAATCTTACCTCTATGAGCCGATTATTATGAGCATGACTCTCTAGTGTTCCACGGTTATTTCGGGCAAGGTGTTCACATTTCTTCTCTTTTGTCAAACTCTTGTCTAAGTTGGAGTCAACTTCATTCCTCTCCAATAACAAAAACAATCCTCACCAAATTTTTGGGAGTGAGCTCTTCAATTTTTATCTATCCTGTCTCTTTAAACCAAAGCAATACATAAAATAAACATTTCCCTAACGTGAAATCATGACCAAGTGATTGCTAGGCGGCTATCTTACCAACTGAGTCAAACTGATATTTTTATACATACATGTATGTATATAAATTTTTTTTTTTTTTCTAATTGTCAGACTTATACTATTGACCTTTGAGTTTATTTTCTTATGTAACGACATAGAAACCAGTGATGTCATGCATGAATAACAGTGGCGTATGCCCTAACTGATTCACTCCCGTCTCTAAAGCCCAACTCCGATCGACTTGCTTAACTAGATTTAGCAGATCCCATATACATGAACTACTAATAAAGGACTTGAAATGGGACTCGTAGTTTGGGAATAATATTGTATAGAGAAATGTATCCTGTTTTGTTTTTACTTTTTAGATTTTAACAAAGTAAGGAACATTGACCCTATCTCAACCAAGCTTGTCTTATATACAAATACAAAAGTTTTTGTTATCATCTTCAGTTGGAATAGAAGTAGGAATAGGGTTTGACCCTGCTGCAGCCCAGCTTGTTTTGTTTTTGGTCTGTTTAAACAAGCACATCTTCAATTTGGCAACTGTTTATTATTGGTATCAATAACCTTAGTTTATTATGACACAAGGCAAAACAGGGTTATGGCAAATTGTGCTACACTTTTTTTTTTTTTTTTCAAGCAGAGAGGGCCAGTCTGTAGACAAAACGAGCCTTTGAAAGTTTGGCCTTTTCTCCAGCCTCTGACATCATATCGGAAATATGTAACTCTCAAATACTGTAAAGCCCCCTTAAAGGAGAGGGGAGCAGGTGTAATGCTGATTGTCTGGTATTACTGAATTATGCATAAAAGAAACAAAATGGCTGAAAAGAATAAGTAGCCCAAATACATTCATGATGGTACATAATATAATTATCATTGTAAAAGAATATAGAATAATTATTGATAAAAAGGAAATAACACTAATCTTAACTTTAAACAAAACTGCTCAAAATTTCTGTAACAGCACTTCAAATCTTGCCATGTAATTTTGCAAGGTAAATTATGAGAAACTGATAGTGTGTTGGGTAATACCAACTCTTTGTATGGAAGCCGTTGTAAGCAATAGAATGCATGATAAATCTAGGGGTCATAAAGAAAGCAAATTGATGAATACTCCACTGAGATTGTAAATAAAGAGTGGAATGAAAGTCAGGGATCAGTGCCGTGTCTGCCACCTACAGGTCACTTTACACACTAAAGGACAAGACCGGTAATTTCAGATATTGTCTATATTCCTGTAGCTGACTAAATATTTTCAATGAACAGACTTTGTCTGATACTTCTGAAACTCAGTTGTCCATTAATAAGAGGCTTTACTGTATGAAGCATGCCACTTTATCTCAATTTTTTTCTTATTTAATTTTTTTTTTTGTTTTTTTGTAGAAATGGTTTGTCAACTTATTCTTTTTTGAAAGCCTAGAAAAACCAAACTTCTATTTCAACAATAGCATTTTTTTTCTCTTTCAAATCACTTATTTTTTGTTTTTCCACAAGAAAAATTCACAATTAACTTTTGTCAGCATTTGTCAATCAAAACTGAATTAATACTGTGCCTTCGTATTCATTTTTTTTTTTTTTTCCTACTGCCAAATTTTTTTTTCTTTCTCTCAACCCAGTTTAAAGTGGTTTGAGAAAGCGCTAAAAAGATAAGCTTCAAAATCTCTCATATTTTTTTTTCCTCTTCTCTCTCTTTTTCCCAAGCCCCAAATGTTTCAAATGACGACCAACTCTCCCCAACTACATGGCAGATTTGTGATTGATAATTTTTCTTTTTTTTTTTTTTTTTTTTTTTTATTTCCTACTTAGTGAGGAAAAAAGAAGAAAAATCTTTGAATGTCAACTCGCTGTAAACAGAAGCTTGTAGCTTCTTCGAATTTCAAATGATCTTGGCTTTATGATTTTTTTAATTTAATTTTTGTCTTTTTGTATCTTTTTATTTATATATATATATATATTTTTTTTATTTTTCATTTTTTTTTTAATGGAGGAGGAAAAGGTGTCAATTTTTTATATATCTGAACAGATTCTGGGAGAACTTGCAGTTTTGTTTTGCAAGACAAAAAAATATTGTTATCTACCTTATATTAACTAGAGTTTAAGAAATGTTTTCTTTATACAAGTGTGTGTATGTATGAATGTAAATATTTTCTGTGTTTTATCAAAGTGTGGTGTTATGTTATTTTGTCTCTGTTGAAAGGTGGGAGTTTTAAAGATGGTGATCTGCATTTAAAAAAAAAGAATTGATAACTTGCACAACTTCTGCCATTTAGAGGTGGCTGATGAGATCTCTCATTAGAAATTTCCTTGTCCTGTGTCTTTTTACTCTGGCAATAAATCCGTTATTGATTCAAAACAATTCGTAGATGGTGATGAAAGGCAGTGGAAGTCAATGATTGTCCTGGAGTGGCTGATAAGATATTTCGCCAGTATGACATCACTGAGTAGTTGAAGAAAATTTTTGTATCTTCTTTATTTCTTTAAATCCTTTGCTTTCATAAAGGCGAAAATTGTTTCTAGTCAAAAGAAAATAGTTTTAAAAGAAGTTGGGTGTGAGGATTGCTATCCCAGATTACACATGGATACTGATTGAATGCTTGTTTTGTAACTGAATTATCATTTGTGTGAGTGAGTATCTGTATTTTTTCTTTAACAGTGTTTAGATAATTGTCTTGACTGTAAAAGAGTCTTTTTTTTATATATAATTCATTTACATAAAGAAATACATTGTAAATGATCCACTGAAGAAATGGGTCAATATTTAAATGCTGCCATACTGACAAAAAGCACTGTCAAAATATTGCATTTGTTAGGTTCTGGGATACTGTAAAATGCAGACGTGCGTACAGAACTGAATGTAAATTAACTATAAGAGGAAAAACTGCACGATTTTAAAACTAAAATTACATTGAAAATTTTGATTTTTCATGTGTGGTTCTTTAAAAAGTTTTCTATGAAATTTAAAAAAAATGCATGAAAACATGAGAAAAACAATCAACACTTCCATTTTCCCAGATAACATTTGAACACAGGCTTCACTTCTGAAAAAAAAAAAAAAAAAAATTCAGTGAGGGCATTATCTGATATGTGGTTTGAATGAGGTTTCTCAAGCACATTTTTGTTTAGTCTACGTCAAAGAAGCAACCTATAATGTATGTTTCTAGAAATGCTATAAATTTCCAGGCTAGTAATTACTAGATGGATTGTTTGTGACCTGCTAATTACTTGCACACCCGTGTGCTATCTTATTCCTATAATACCTGCTGATATCCCCATCGGCATAGTTCATACCCTAATGGGCTACCATACCTTTTTATTGACTTATTCTTGTGAAGTTTAATAGCTCTCAAATGTGGAAGTGAGAACTTTTTACTCCTCTCTGCCTGAGAAGTGCCTTTAGATAAGCCCATTTTGATTTTTAGGTCATAGTACTTGAATAGTCTCTTCTGCTCATCTCTCTCAGATCTTGTGAAAATTTTCTTAGGTTGAAGTCCATTGAACTTGATAGTAAGTATCATTTATTTTCTTAAAGGTACCAGTTTGCATTTTTTTGGCCTATCATCAGTGTTAAATAAAATCTTTTTTTTTTTTTCAACTCGCTCCCACAAATCTTCATATTGTGTTCCTTCCCCAAAAGACAACATATTGGCTCTTAGCCTTATCCTAAACAAGCTCCAATGTGACCCAAATTAATCTGTAGACCACAACAAATCTATCCCAAAATCCTTTTCACCTTCTACATTTATTGACCAAAAAAAAAAGCATTTATATCCTGTAAGATCTGGCTCAGTTATAGGCATTTACCTTTCCTCAAGAAAAAAAAAATCTTTCATAGCTTGACAAATTATTAAGACTACTTATTATTTAGACTACATATTAGTAAGACTACATATTAGTAAGACTACATATTAGTAAGACTACATATTAGTAAGACTACATATTAGTAAGACTACTTATTAGTAAGACTACTTATTAGTAAGACTACTTATTAGTAAGACTACTTATTAATAAGACTACTTATTAGTAAGACTACTTATTAGTAAGACTACTTATTAGTAAGACTACTTATTAGTAAGACTACTTATTAGTAAGACTACTTATTAGTAAGACTACTTATTAGTAAGACTACTTATTATTTTAAAACATTATCTAGCTGTAAATTGGTAACAATGTTCTTAGATTTTTTTTGTTCATTTCTCAACCCCTTAAGGAATTATTCTGAGTATAGGTATTTTCATATTTCATTCTTTCAAGAACATCTCAAATTAATTGATTTATAAATAATTTTTGATTTATGAACTGAACCGAAAGCATTTGAGCATCTTTTTCAATTGTAGTGCAAGAACGAGTCTCTCTTAAACTTCTCGTGCCTGGCAGCTTGAATTTTACAAGATCAGTGGCAAAAACCAAAAATAGGATTGTTCAGACTTCTCCAGGAGAGGGTATAAAAGTTTGTTAAAATAGCTAAGACGAAGCTTTTTGTATTTTTTACTTTTTAGTATCTACAGACACTTATTCATTTTCCCATTTTGTTAGTAAGCCACAACTTGCTAACAGACCACCATAAATAGTTGTCCCAAAGAATTGAGATTCATTAGTTGTTCGATGGTTTGTATCTTTACCATGAAGCTGAGAACACGAGTCACCACTCTAGTTCTATTGACACAAAGTCGATTTCAAATTCTAATCCCAACACTCTCCTGCGACCATGGCTAATATTCATCTTTACAGCTGTTCAATGAAAGATACTTGATATATTTGGCTGGCCCAAATCAAAAATTTCCTAAATGGATTAATAATCATACAAAAGACATCCTCAGTTCAATAGGGGATCCTTTTTAAGAATCTATCCTTGTCAAGGCTAAGTATTCTCTATTAGAGCTTTATCTCTATAAATAAGATAACATTTGAGAGCATAATCCCATATTGCATCACATACTGTGTTTTAATTAACCCTTCTGAAGGAATGATGATGGTTAATATTCTTGACTTTTTATTGAAGGTTTAGGAGGGCAACTCATGACTATAAGAAACTTCAATATTAGTCATTCATTATGTCTTTTATTCTGTCCTTTTCAGGAATAACATCTATATACATACATGATGCTCTGAAGAAACTAAAATAGGGTTCCCATCAAAGTCTTTATCAAGGGACAAACTCGTGTATCAGACATTTTCAGAATTGAAACGGTTAAGTCATTGCACCAAAAAAATATCTTACAACATCACCAGACAGTTTTTTCCTTTCCCACCTCACAAATAGTTCCCCCCCATAATGACATTTTTTCAGTTCACTTTATCGAGCATTTAAAAAACAACTCTGTTGTGAGTTATGGCCCCTTCTTTATTTCAAACTGTCAATCGCTTAAGAGATCGGCATATCGAATCCAATGTTCATTATATTGTCCATCTTGGGTAAGTGATTTATTTTATGATTCTCAATAGTTTGTATTCGCTTCTTCTCGGAAGATCAATTTCTGCTAGTCCTCTTCTACTACCCCCCAACTCCGGCTCTGGTACCCCACTTCCCCCACCCCCAAAGTTCAAGCCTGATTTCTGTACATTGTTGAAACTCATCAAATGTTTGAAACAAGAAGATATGGATTTTTATCGTTAGCTGGCCGAAGTTGGAGCATTTCTGTCAGGCATTCTAATTGAAAAAAAAAACCCAGGATTTTCATTCATGTACAATCATTGAGGTTCTAAATCCAATCCTTGCTTAGTCTCCGTAGTCATCAGTTGTATTCTAGATTGATTGTGTCCCTGGTACAAATCTGACAGAACGGCTTTTCTATTGCTAGTGCCTGGGTAGTCAAGTTAGGGTGGTAAAAGCAGTTTCCCCTAGTGCTTACTCACCCATCGACCATCGTGACTTGCCAGGGATGGGACGTTTTTTTATCAGGATAACTGGTGATGGGATAGAGCACCGGGAGAAGTGGGTTCTTGCCCTTCCAAGGGATATTAGTATGGAATGGATATCAGTGGCTTTGGTCAAAGTCCAAAACCTGGTTCATTGATTCCATTTTCCCTGTTGGTAACCATTATGCCACCCAGCGTTTCCCAACATTTTAAATAGACATAAATTGAAAGATTATTATTATTGGTGACTAATATTTTCCTTACTCTTAATTTTTTTCTTACGCTTTTTTTTTTTTATTGCCACTAACTCGGGCTGTTGGTTTATGGCATTTAATAAATAGTGCATATCGGAAATGAAGGATAAGCTCTTTGTGAGTTTTAATTTGTATCCCTTTTGCCTCAGGGAAGCATGGTTAACCATTCCAGCTGCTCTGCTGACTCAGCTATGAGAACTCTACTGTTAGCAGAATATCAACTCATCTTTAAACCTACTGTTCATTCTTCCCCAGTCTCTCTTGGCACCATTTTTGTTATTGTTTTTGTGCTAGTAGTATTAGTAGTAGCAATATCATTCAAAAAAAATTTTTTTTTTTCTTTCTGTTTCATATGAGACGAATATCGTCAGACATTTTTATTATTTATTCATTTTTTTTTCTTTTATCCTCATTTTTAGTTGCTTTTTATCGCAACTTACTGAAGCCAATGAAAACAGTTTGAATCAAAGAATTGATACCGGATTCGTTCCATCGTTCTTGAAGCCTCAGGATTTGAAATCTTTTGGCTGTATGGAAGATCATTCAGAATAAAATTTGGCAATGGTTTTCTGTAAATATGGAAATAGGCAAGTCTTTTTTTATACTCTTCCCTTCAAGGATCTTGCTGCGGTGGTTGAGGCAGTTGTATATTTCCCCAAACACCCGTAGTTAGTGTTCAAACTCTGATGAAACGTCAGGATTTTGAATGCTGATTTTCATAGTAGACAGGCCGTTTCTTGGAAGATAGGTGTAACACAATCTTCCCATCTGGCCCCTGAATAGATATCTACTCAGTTAAGCTGAGTGACTCTTTTTTCCTTTTGATGCTCCCCCCTCCCCAATTCCTTTACCTATAGCATCAGTAATTCTCAGGTAGTATGAAATCTGACTGGTATTAGTTTAAGGTCAATTGAACTGTTCCAGTATAAGTAAATGTATGTATACGTGCATTTGGTTTAATAAATTAGTAGGTACTATTTTATTTTATTTATTTAATTTTTTTTTTTTTTTTTTTTTTCAAGAAAATTTTTTCTAACTATTGAGTAGGTAAAAAAAATCTTTTTTTTTTTTTTTTTTTTTTTCCTTGAGAAAACAAAAGCTGGAATGCTAATATTGGCTTTTCACGTTGATCCAATGTAAGTAAATTTTAAGTGGCTTAATTTGTGCAACTGAAAAAAAAAAGAAAACAGCAAAGAAAGAAATTAAACAAAAACTGCTAAATTTTTTTTTTTTTTTTTTTTTTTTTTTTCTCTCTGCAAGTAATACCTTCCTCCTCCAGTCATAAATATTCTTATGTAATGGCGGTCAGTACGATAGTGTACTTGTAAAATCCGCTGTAACTAGCAAAGGTGTGGACATTGTTCAGCCATTTCAAAAGTGTTAGTGGACCAGAATGTATGTTTATTTTTATTTCATTTTAAATATATATGAATGAATATACATATTATATATCCTTATTTGTGTGTGAGTATTTGAACAGGTGAAGTGGCTGAATAGATATTTGTGCATATATATATATATATATATATATATATATATATATATATATATATATATATATATATATATATATATATATATAATATGAAGTGATATTCTTCAGGGGAATATCAGAAAGAAGAAATAAATTTTTAAATAATAAATGATAAAAAGAGAATTAAAAGAAAAGGACAAAAGATTTGAAAAATAAAAAAGTTTTTATTATAATTTGTGTTTGTTCATTTTTATTTCATTCAAAATTTACCCCCCCCCCCTTTTTTTTTTTTTTTTTTTTTTGTGAATCTCATAATATTGTGGGATGTGCAATAGTATTTGTAGTTGACTGAAGTGTTTTCATTATTTTATCCTTTTTCATTAGTTTATGATTATTTTGCTTTTGTCTAAGTTACCTGTGACATCACTGCTTGGATTTTTCAAACCACAATCGATGGACATCACGACTCACAACATGGATTCCCCGAGACCACATGCGCAACCGAGGCCGGCAAAATGTTAGATTGAGAGACAAGCTAGACAAGTTCAGGAAGTACTGGCTCCGTGACGCCCATGATAGAGAAGTGTGGCAAATCCTGGGGAAGGTCTATGTCCAACGACGGACGCTAAAAGACTGATGATGATGATGACCTTCTAGTGGTAAGGGAAAAGAGAATGTGAAACTGTAATAATAATCATATTTCAACACTGACTCCTTTTGGAGCCAATATACATAGGAAAGGTTTGAGCTAGCTAACTTTCTGTTGTAACAATGTAAATATTTCTGTTAGTTGAGGGGGGAAAAAACTTTGATTAAATACCAAATTTTGCAAATCAAATTTTTCTTACTTTTCTTCTCCAACTCTCATCCAAATTGTAATCGACTTTCCTCCCCCAAAAAAGAAGCTTGTTTAAAACCTCTGCCTCCCGACTCTCAATTTCCGAATTGGAAGCTATACCAATGCCTGCTTTGTGTAAGTCTGAGATAAAGTTGATCTCTCCTTCTGGCCTAATCTGACACCCTTAGTGTGAAACTTGGTAAATATCAAGAAGTAGCTTCAGATAAGACTAGACCTCACCTCCAATACCATGCTCTGTCCTGGAGCATCTTGACCATCAAAGCTACTCACAGATGAATCTAATTGTTTTGTGTATAATTAATTTCTTGGTGTGTGTATATATGTGTGTGTGTTTTTTTTTTTTTTGTTTTTTTTTTGTTTTTGTTTTTGTTTTTGCAGCTACTGCCGTGAGGGTGTTATGGGGGGGTGGTTTGCCCTAGTGCTCACTCACAATCTAACACATTCTCTTCTTGAAACATTGTTACACACCGGTGACGAAAAACTTTGTCTAGATAGCTGGTGATAGGACTGCTCATAATAAATGGATCCGTGCCTTTCCCATGGGCAGTCATGTAAGTATGAGCGGCCTTGGTGAAATTCAAAACCAGGTCCATTGATTCCATTTTCCATGCTGGTAACTCTTATGTTCTCTGCCCCCTCCCCCATACCAATAGACCAAGATGAACACTTGACACAAAGAATCATTCAAGATTTGAAACCTCTTGGTTCTATGGAAAAAAAATATCCAGAATAAAAATTGACTTCATATGGAAACTTGGGGAAAAATGAGCATTGATCTAAGAGACTTCCATGAGTTTAAAAAATTTTTTTTTTATCTATATTTTCTGTGCTAAAAAGTATTGATTAACAAATTGTATTAGATAACCTTCTAAGCACCAAATGACGTTGAATATTTGTCATCACCCTTTTTTTAAAATTCACGCCTTGTCTTCATTTTGTCCTCTGTGCCTGATGTGTCAAATACCTGCCTTTCAGTGATGCGAATTTAGTCTTTGGGCTTACACAAGTAGGTGAAAGAAACTTTGGCACAGAAGGTATTGAACATAGCACTCTAATGGTGGGGGGTAATTCTGTTAGGATCAACCATTACACAAATAATGGACTGCTATCTTAGCTAATCATTGCTCTATTTTGAGGTGCCCTTAATTGATAATTTTCAATTGTATGATTCTGATTTAGTTAAATCAAATATTACGCTTATATAACCGACTTATAACCTCTTTGAAATAAATAATAAATAGTAATATCAGGTGAAACAGCCGGCACTTTTTAAATCTGCTTTCGGCTATCAAAAATTTGTCTGGGGGCGAAATCGAACAAACCATGTGAATATAGATCGGGCGATAATAGGTAATGACAGTTATCTCTCTTGGATTGATTTACTCCGGAAACTTTTCAGCGGAGATCTAAATATTCATCACAGCTGAAAACCACTTGGAAAATTGTACAAAAAAAAATCTGTACCACTTGTAAAGGAGGAAAAAATGTTCAGTGGAGACGAAAAAGAATTTGTTATGCTTAATGGAGGAGGTTTAGCAAGCAGCGACGAAAGTGAGTCAAGTGGGGATCAACTCGCTTTTGTTCAAGACAAACACTTGTAGAGCCCCCCACCCCCAAGCAAAGTTCCCAAATAGATGTTTCTTGGGGCATCTCGATGCATAGCAACACCGTAATGATTTCACTCTTCACTTGGAGGTCATGTGTCCGGCTAAAGTGAGTTCAATAAATAACTGGGCCTGCCTCTTAGCTGTATGTTTCCCGCCAGTGAAAGAGATCGGTTTCAAATGCTGATTTTCTAGGTGAGCATGTAGACACTTCTCCCCAACGAGATTGACGTAATGCGATCCCCATTCCTTCTGTTTTGGGTTGGCGTTGTCCCAAGTTGAGCTTTTTAAATATGGACTCTCCCTTAACATTCACATACATGCAAGGTTGATCTACAGTAAAGCAAAGAGTTTCAAGATCAATACATGAATTTGACCCTCACTGAGTGCTTTCATTGTAGCCTTGTGCTAGATTAAGACATGATTCTTAAATAGCTAGACTTTAAAGATCGATGAATAGCAAGCCAGCCTTGAAGACTAGATGCTAGTGTAGTCAGTTTGTTTTCGCAAGGTACTCGATAAAACCCTGTGTCAGACTATACTACGCTTTAAAAAATAAGAACAAATAGTTTTTGTGCTGATTTAGTTTAAATACTGCTGTTCTAGACTCTGTTCCACGCGACCTTCACAGGTGTTCCCCGAAACAGAGTGACATTCTAGCAATATGCGTATTAATTCGTCAGGACATAAACCAAATCTTTTACATTTGGGTTCAGGCACATTCGGGTAATTTCATAAACTAGGCCACAATCCAATAGTAAAATGCATATGTAAATATATGCATTTAGAAAGTTTTGAAGTGGTCCTTCAGAAAAATTCTATTATTGAAAATGGTTTCCCGATTAGTTAAAGTTGGAAGACACTTGTCCCGAACAGTATTTCTTCAACATTTTCAGAGTTGTTCACCCCTAATCAGTGTAATTTTGAAGGAAATAGGCAGTGGTCGCCATATCTAATATGCAAAACGTGTACTGAACAAAGGGAGTACCGCTTGTTATTACATCTTGGGGAAGGAAAAAGACGTAGTTATGTCGGATATATATGGAACTGCAAAGGATCTACGAAAGTGATGTTGAGTGATCTAAATAGGACACTTAGCGAGAGAGGGTTGCAGGTGGGGCGAAAGGCTTACTGGGTGGTACCCGTGGGACAGAAAACGCAGTAGGAAAAGACTAGACATAAAATGGAGAGATGAGATAGAAAAGTTTTGTAACATAGCAGAGTTTAGCGCAATCATGATCGTCATGGAAGGAGATGTGAAAAACCTCCGTCCAGCAGTGATGATATGAATACACACACACACATGCATATACATGTGGTTATATACGTAAATGTGTTGATTAAAGTGACAAGTAAAAAAGGCAAACAGAATATGAGAAAAACAGGTGTTACATTTAGAAAATCTTTATTGTCACGTGGGCATGTTTCAATGCATTTCAACAGGTACCAATCCTCTTTATCCGAGAAAACCTGCTGCGGTGCTGAAAAAAATTGTGTGCTGTTCACATGTTTGAAATTGAGGATCGAAATTGGTATATTTCGGTGTTGTGGGTTGTTTAGTAAGAACGGAAGGAGAAGTGTTTGTATCTGTGTAGGTGAGAAAAACATGTAAATGTGTATATACATATATGAGTATATTATACATACGTCTGTATATTTATACATGAGTGTGTGTATATATATATACATGGATATTGTGTGTGTGTGTATGAGTGTGTGTGTATATCTTGTATCAACCTTGAATCCCCTCACACTACGGACTACCAAAGATTCAACAAAAACCACGCTCACATGAGACACTATAACTGGTATTGACAGTGCTCCCCTCAAATAGGGCTTTAGCAGAAGATTTAAATCCCGTATCACAAACTATCTGTCATTCACATAATAAAAACTCTGGTGACTTTGTCAACAAACTAAAAAATATTCACATCGAAAACGAATCAATGGTCAATTTAGACGCTAAATCTCTCTACACCAATGTACTAATCAAAAAATATCTTTTTCTCAGAGATCATCTCAAAAGATTAGAATCAACTCTACCCTTATCCAAAGAGAATCTCATTAAAATATGCACACTTTGCACTAACCAACATTTCTTGGTAAAATTTGTTGTTGAAAAACAAAGATCTGGATTGCCCATGGGCTCTCCTCTCAACAGAATACTCGCTCACTTCTTTTTAGAATTCTTAAAATCTTGCCCCTTTAAATACTTTATGATCAAACGCCCTCTTAATATACCATCCATATATAAACATAAGTACACAAAAGCTAAACTCTACATAACGCACCATTGACTTCACACATGAATTAGAAGACAATGGCTCTCTACATAACCTCAATATTCTACTGCACAGATCTAATAACAACCTCCAATTCAGCGTATGCTGAAAATCTAAAAACTGTGACCTAATCAATATTCCACGCTATACAATATCAGAATTAAACCAGGAATCATTAAAAACTTCTATTCAAGTGATTTGAGGATATGCAGTCCCCAGCATTTAGAGAACAAAAAAACAAATGACATTGAACTCACATTTTAAACCCTCCAATACCCCAACCATTTCATACTAAGAGTTAAAAGAAAAGCATTAAAATACACTACACTAGCAGAAGTAATAAAAACAACCTTGCAACACCATCCAACTGATATATCTTATTGCACAGCAATCCACAAGCCACAACAATCGCCAACAACATTAAGGACCCAGATATACACACTAGTTCATCGTTCTTATAGGTGTATAGGTATAATTATATGTTTGTATATATGAATATTTATACGTGTATGCGTGCACATATATGCATATATATGTACATTCATATATATATATATATATGAGTGTACAAATGTGCATTTATATGTGTACATATGTGTATACATATAAACATGTATACATCTATTTGTATTTACGAAATGGACATTACTTGGTCGGACTGAAAAAAATAATAAATTGTGTTATTTTACGCAGAAGCTTATCTGTAATAAATAGTTCTGTCAGACGGTGTAAATAAACAAACAATTGAAGAAAATGGGGTGGCTGCAGGAATTGAACCTGCTTATAATGTCTGTTGTGGTGATAGACCTTCCTTAGGATTTGCTGCAACTCTCTATCGTGGGCGTTGCAGAGCCAGTATTTTTCTAAATTTGTCTAGCCCACCTCCTCTAGTGGTCTCTTTGGATATGTTTAAATACGTATATATATATATATATATATATATATATATCTTGGCTTTCAATTTTCATCCTCTTACCTGTTCCATATCCAGCTCGGGCAAGTTTCGCTTCTTCCCCATCCTTCGAGCTGCTTGCTTTTGTCTCTTTGGGTCTAGGCCCAACGCTGATAACAGCCGCCACACTGATTTTGCTGGAAATCTTCTACAACTAACCTACACGGGGAACAACCATCTTTTCCATCTTTTATCTCTGCACTCCCAGACCAGAGGCTGATATTTCAGGGCCTTTCTCTCGTGGGCCTCTTCAAAACCTTCCTCCCTCGGTACGGCCAGCTCAGTCAGAATAATCTTCTGATCTTCAGTCGACCACAGTACGATGTCCGGACAGAGGGTTGTGTTCGCCAGGCAACGTCGACCATCATCTCCCAGGACGTGGCAGTTTGTAGTAGGTTTGGGCTTTGGACCTCTGGTTGAGAAAGACTCAGCCCTTCCCCGACGAAGGTGGGAGTCATCTTGAAGTCAATACCGGCTGGCCTCTCCGGGGATCTCTCTCGCTCTAGTGTATCAGCCAGAGAGAGGAGCACTATGTCATGTCACCATTTATACGGACCTTGACCTAATGATGTTTCGCATCTGGTCAGTATGAGTGTCAGCGCCTTCCCCTCATTTCTAAGCCCTCATGTGAGTAGATTTGATAGAGAAAGAAGGGTATCATAGACGGTCTGCATGAGAAAAGCTATGCGTAAAGGCTCCAATCATCAAAGCTGTTCCACTGCCTTTGCCATCCGTTCCTCTTCCACATGGATCCTTGTCTCAGTAGGGACCATGTCTGGCTTGTTCCTTGTATTGGCATTTTTCTGCAGCTGAAGGTGCGCTGAGCCAATACCTTGTCGCCCGATGCAGGGGGCTGCCGATGATGTCTCGCAGCTGCCTTGATTGTCATCTAGCACACAAATCTAGTAGCAATGTTTGCCTGCCTAATTAATTGGTCATTTGAGTTTCTCATGAGCTGTAAAACCCTACACATTGAATTGCTCCAGTTGCCCAGACCGGATATAGAGGCCCACTGAAGAGAAACAAGGAACTCCCAACTATCTCCGCAGGTGTTCGTTAATTTTTTTCTCAATGCCCTCCATGTCAGTCATGGAGAACTCGTAGATTGTGGAAAAGCCAAAGCAGCTTGGACAGGAGGCCGTTCCAGAACAACCAGACATTGAATTTACTAGAGAGTTCTGATTTCTCAATATTTTTTCAGACATTCTTCAGCTTGTTCTACAGGTTTGCTGACGTTGGCTCCATCTGATAGAAACGCAGAGTACCATATCCCCAAAACATTTAATTGGCTTATCCTCATTATATATATATATATATATATATATATATATATATATATATATATTGGTATATGTATGTGCGTATATGTATATACATATAGGTGGGTATGTGTATATGAGTTTGTATATATATGTATGTGTATAAATGAGTGTATATGTACATATATATGGGTGCATATGTATGTATGAATATGAGAATATATGTATGAGTATATATACATCTGTATATGCGTATGTGTATATATATATATGGGTATATATATATATGTATGTGTGTATATATGTGTATGTTTATGTATATATACATATCTAGATGGGTGTATGTATATGTGTATATGTATGGGTGTACGTATATATATGTGTATATGTATATAATTATGAACAAATGTACGTAGTCATGCATGAGCATAAAATTCTGTATACATGTATATATATACATGTATATATATATATGTGTATGCATGTGTATATATATATGTATATTCGTATATTCATATATTTGTATAGATATATGTATATATGTATATATATATGTATATGTGTGTATATATAGGTATATATGTATGTATATGTATGTATATGCTTACATATGTATATATGTATATATAAAATTGTATAATCATCAGTCTTTTAACGTCCGGCGTTGGACATAGACCTTCCCCAGGATTCAGCAAACTTCTCTATTGTGCGTGTCATGGAGCCAGTATTTTGTGAATCCGTCTTGTTGGTGTCTTCATCTAGTACTCTGTCGGCCGAAGTTGCGCATGTGGTTTCTAGGGATCCATGTT
>OY735204.1:31341767-31371767 GCA_963457665.1 Thysanoteuthis rhombus | reverse complement strand
ATGTATGCCTATGTGCATAACATTATGTATATATGTGCATACATGTAAGTTTATACATATATATATAAATATATTTATATATACTTATGTTTATAAATGTGCATATATATATATGTTCATGTAGATGTATACATTATATATATACATATATATACGCATATATGTATGTATATATATGTAAGAATGTGCATACATACGTTTCATGTATATGCGTACATACGTATGTTTATGTATGCACATACATGTATGTGTGCTTTTCTTGCCTATGTATATATATGCAAATATACGCATGTGTGTATATATATATATATATATATATATATATATATATATATATATATATATGCAGTAATATGTATATATATGCATACATGCGTGTATATGAGTGCACATATATAAAAGTGTGTATGTGCATATATATTCATGTATTAGTGTATACATTTATATTCATATATATGCATACTTACATAAATCTTTATATATATTATTATATATATGTATCTATATGAATATATTTATATATTACTGTATACATATATAATTATTAATATACATGTGCGTATATATATATGTAAATATTTGCATATTTATTCAATTATAAAAATATCCATGTGTGTGTATATATTCAGATATACGTATATATGTCTCAGTGTATATATACATTTATATATGCATATACGTAAGTGTATAAATTCATATATATGTTCATATTCTTGTGTTAGTATTCACTCATTTATATATATAATGTACATATATTCATATACATTTTTCCATTCACATGAATAAGTGTTCCTGTTTGTGTTCTTATATACATGTTCATATTCATATATTTGTATATGCATTCGTATTTTTGTTTGTTCATACATATATATATATGTACATGTATATATTAGTGTTCATTCATGTATCAATATACATGTATATGCATACATTATATGTACATTCACACGCACATACACACACATATATATATATATATATATGTATATATATATATATATATATATATATATATATATATATATATATAAAAATGCGTAATTGTGGATATTTTTGCATTTGTATTTGCATACATTCATGTATACGTACTTATTGGTAAATGTGCATGTATATAAATGTGTATATATATGTATATTAATGTATTTGATTGTATTTATACATGTATATATACATACGTATGTATTTATATATATGTTTATATATGTGAATATATAGGTCCTTATGTATATATATGTATGTGTCAGTATATATGTTAATATATTTATGCATTAAAAAAGTATATATATGATTCATCAGTATGATTATACATCATCATCAATTTTTTATCGTCCGTTGTTGGACATAGACCTTCCATAGGATCTGCCACATTTCTCCGTCATGGCTGTTGCGGAGCCAGTCTTTTCTGAATTTGTCAAGTTCATCTTACCATTTTGTATTTTGTCGTCCTCGATGTTGTATGTGATCTCTGGGGATCCATGTTGTTAGCCATGATGACCATCGTTTGTCTGCCATCCTTGCTACAAGTCCAGTCCATTGCCATTTAACTTTTTCAATAGATTTTATGATATTTTGGACTCCCGTTTCCCACCTGATATACTGTGCTGTGTTGAGATCTCACCATGTCAGGTTGAGCATGGTTCTTTCATGCACGCATTGCATGCTTCTCAGTTTCATGTATATATATGTATATATTTGTGTATATATTCATAAATGTATTTGTGTATGCATATATACGTGTATACGTTTATATATATATATATGTGTACGTTAATACGTACATATGTGTATATATGTTCATGTAAACGTGTTTATGTAAATATGTACGCATATATGTTCATGTTTATTTGTGTTAAGATGTTGATGTGTGTATATGTATGAATATGCGTTATCTTTTTGTATACGTCCTTCCCACACCAGTTCATAGTTCATTATCTGTATTCCTTACCCTGTTTTCCTGTGATTTCGGCCATCAAATTATTATTCTCAGTCTGTTGAAGTCGTCCGGTGATATATCACCCCAAATATGAATAAAATCTTATATTTGTATTTAACTTTATTTCCAGATTGTCTTTTCCCATCGTGAAGTCGGATACTAAACACCCTTTCATACACTCTGTATATAGAAGTATCGGCGTCAATTGTTGGTGTTCAAGTCAATGCAAAAACCAGGTGTCGATATTTCCTCCCCAAATTTGATCCTGTGCTGAACTGAGCTAAGCTTATCAAATATCTGTACATATCTTAGTGTGTGGGCCTACTTGTTGGGTAAGATACTTAGTTATTTTCCCTCGGTGCTACTCAAGCTCAGTACTCAAGTACTAGTAAAAAGATTGGAAAATTGGAAAATGAATTCCAATTTTCACTACCATCGCCCGGAAAGACTGATACAGAACAAACTTTTTAAACCTTGTTCCCTCCGTCCCTATGAGGATTTAAGTCTAACCAACCAAACTTACTAAATATCAATGCGTATGTTTGTGTGTGGAGCATGTTGGCATGCGAGACCGATTATATATCTCTGTGCGGATGCATGTTTCCTCATCTTCCCCGTGATTCTTCTGACCATTCAAGTCCATTATCGTCCCAATGTGCGCAAGCAAATGTTGATCGGCTTTGTCAAATGATTCTTTCATCACCGCTGGGCATTATCGAATATGGAGGCCGGTGGAGGAAAAGAGTTGAAGGGAATCGTAATGATGGATAGTACCTATCTTGGTAGGGTGGCTCTTAATGGTTTGTGGTCGGCACCGAAGGAAAGGGTCCGTTGGAAAGTGAAGGTTGGTGGACTTCGGTGGTTCTCGGTGAATAAATGCGCCGACAAAGGCTAACCTAGCCTTTGGAAACATTTCAGGTAGTCAATTGAAGAGAGAAGTAAAGTTGAGGGTTTGACAAAGAGACGAGAGGAAATGGAAAGGATGGAATAAGAGAGAGAGAGAGAGAGAGAGAGAGAGAGAGAGAGAGAGAGAGAGAGAGAGAGAGAGGGGGAGATGAATTGAGTGAGGTGTTTCAATCGAGAAATGATAGATATATAGAGAAAAGGGTGACAGATAAAGAGAAAGAGAGAGTAAGAGATAAGTCGAGGATATGAATGTAGAGAGAAAACCTGAAAGACAAAAAGAATCAGAGAGTACAGAATAAAGAGAGAAGGGATATCGACATAATAAAAAACTTGGGAGCAGAGAGAGAGAGAGAGAGAGAGGAAAAATGGTCGAAAAAAAGTCTCTCTCTCTTTCTCTCTCTCTCTCTATATATATACATCCTCTCTCTCTCTATATATATATATATATATACATCTCTGTCTCTGTCGCTCTCTCTCTCTCTCTCTATATATATATATACATCTATATATATATATATATATATATATATATACATATATCTATATATACACACACACATGCATATATATATATATATATATATATATATATATATATATATATATATATATATATAGTTACATATATGTATATAGAAAGATATGAACAAACTGAAAAAAGACAGGGAAATACTAAAGGCTGAAAGCGATATAAATGATCATACACCCCCCCCCACACACACGCATATATATATAGAGATATATATATTGGTACGTAGATATTTGTACGTAGATATTCAAATATTTACTATGCATAACTAAGATTGGTACAAGGCTACATCTGTGGGATACCCGATGAGGATTGAACTTACCACATTAGCAATTGTCTGTTAGATACATTAGCTATCTCTGTAAGGCGGATAGATTGACTGGGACTGGTTGTGGTTTTATCTTGGTCAGTACCATTCCCAGCTCAGCTTTTTCAAATCGATCTATCTATTGTAGAGTGATGGTTAATTAGCATCTCTAGTTGACCATTGCCACTAAAGTGGGTTCGATCCTACACTTCTCAGTTCATATCTAAAAAGAAATGAACCATGTAATATATAGAGATAGATAAACATAACTATTGTTGTTTAAATTTCCTGTTTGTTTTAGGAAAAAACAAACAAACAGAATTTTCTTTCCCATGCAAAAAAAGTACACCCGGAAGAAGGCCGTAGAACGGATCAGCCGAAACGCCAGGGAGACAAGCAATTACAGGAAGAATGAGTTTATTTTCCGAAAACGTTATTGAAAGGAAAGAAATAATTTCATTACTCATTAGGAACGTGGGTGTATTTTCCCAGTGAAAAAAAAAAATTCAAACAACTACACTAGCCGAACGATGTAGGGGACTTGCTTGCTAATCATCGCACAACCGAAGCACCCCTCTCTTTCTCTTTCTCTCTTTATCTCTCTCTCCCTCCCCCCCTCTCTCTCTCTCTTTGGTATTTCCTTCTTTTCTAGGTTGCACAATATCATCCCCCTTCTTTTACACGCTCTTTCTCCATCGGTTTTGAAACAAGCATTTCCTTTTCTCTCCATCCACGCCATCTTTAAGCTGATAAAACTTGTTTCAGGCAATCTTGAAGGCGCAAGATTGGGTCAGGAACTTTGAAAGCTGTTAATAGTCGAGAGGTCAAAGCTGGGGAGTCAGGGGATCGTGGATCGATTTACAACCGCGCTAGGATGTCATCGTAACAAGTGGCACTTATGTCAAGGAAACAAATTTTGCTCATCGGATGTATCGAAGAAAGCACGTAGGCACATACATGAACACTTGCACCGACAGACACGCAAATTCACACACACTCACATATATAGATTCACTCACATACGCTCCATCTCCTTCACACAAAATTATGCATTAACACTCAACCCACCACCACCACCACCACCACCACAAACATACTTTCATATAAACATTCAACAAAAACTAGTGGATCGTCGGGTTAATCTGGGCTCTTCATGGCGACTTTCAGGACGATTGGGGTTACTTGGCATCGTCCGTCTCCTCTCGAACTAACGTGCTACAGTTCGAACTTGGTTACATAGTACTAGCAACAGTGTTTAGTAAAAGGTGTCTGGTGGTCACCCTAACCCACTGAATAATCATCATCATCATCATCATCATCACCATCATCATCATCAGTCTTTTAGCATTCGTCGTTGGACATAGACCTTCTCCAGGATTCGCCACACTTCTCTATCATGAGAGTCACAGAGCCAGTACTTCCTGAACTTGTATAGCTCGTCTCTCCATCTAATATTCTGCCGGCCTCGGTTGTGCATGTGATCTCGGGGGATCTATATTATGAGTCGTGATGTCCATTGGTTGTCTGCCAATTGTGACATGTTTCCACTCCAACCTACCTATCAACCTAAGAGTAATCTCTGACCTGACCTATTAAGGAGAAGTTTATTGACTTCCTCAAGGGCATTTAGTGATTGACCCTCAAACCGAGAACCTTGCAACGTGCCCATGAGATAATCGTGCTCAATATCACACGGAGAGATTCCAAAATGCATGGCGAGATACGGTATATGCCGGGTAACTTGACGGATGAATAGATTGATCAATTTGCTCAAATTCTTTTTCAGTTAACTGAAACTTGCTCTACACGTCCACAAAAATGTGATCGAATCTGTAGTCTGCTGTGAAATAACTCTAATCTATTCTCAGTTTGAACTTTTTATATTTCCATAGTCTTTATTGAATCAGATTAGATTTAATCTGTCTAGCCCGTCACTTAGCACACAGTACATTTAGAGAAAAAAAAAGTCTGGGATATGATAGAATCCATTAGAAAACTTAAATGGCAATGGGTTGATCATGTTGCTAGAATGTCAGACAACCGCTGGACATCGCTACTCATCGCGGATCAATAGTTTCTCAGATTTCTCTGACTCCTGTTTTTCTCTAATGTATTGTGTTGTCTCTCTTGTGTATGTTGCATGTTTCTCAGTGTGAAAATCATTCCGACACTTTCCTCAACTCCCAGTAAGAAAAGTCATTTACACTTACTTTAGATGTATTTATGTTATTCAAAGTTGTTTCGTACTTACAGTCTTTTATTTCTACCTGTATTTAGTTTATTTGGGGTAAAGACCCTGAATGAAATTTACAAGTAGTACCTAATTCTTCACCCCACTCTGACCATCAGCGAGATAATCTGGCAGGATCTTGTATATTTGCTTCACTCTCACCGAATTTTTAAGGCTTGAGAATTCAACACTCATACATAAACACGATTAAGACATTCCCGTCATTGTAATCAGTCTCTATTTTTCGAAAAAATATCTATCTAATTCTGTACCTATATATAATTGTAAACAGTCAAACAAAACTGTCACCTCAGGTTTCTTCAGTTTTCAAGTCAAGCTGGCTATGTATGTATGTGCCACGTTTCAGGATTGAACAATTAATGCAATAAACAAAGCTCTCAGTATATAACAGAAACGAATAACTAGAATAATCGAAGAAAACGGAGACATGACAACGAACAGAGACAGAATTATCGAACGCGCCCAAGAATTCTACCAAAAACTCAATTCTTCAAGACAGGGGCAATAAAACAACGACCTGGATACTATGCAAGACGCAGACAATCAGTTCGAGGACTTCCCAGAAGTTACACCATGGGAGGTTAAACAAGCCATCACACAGACAAAAAAAAAAAGGAAAAGCCCCTGGACCAGATAACATCACCACCGATCTACTCAAAATGGCTGGTGAAATCGTCAACAAAAAACTAGCTATTCTATTCAACTTGTGTCTAAAACAGAGTGAAGTCCCGAAAGACTGGAACACAGCGATCATAATGCTTCTACATAGAAAAAAAGGAAACCACAAAGACCTCAACAACTACAGGCCAATGAGCCTACTCAACAGCATCTATAAACTTTTCACAAAAATCATCACCAACCGGATCACTAAAACACTAGATGACAACTAAGCACGGGAACAGGCCGGGTTTAGAAAAGGTACTCGACCATGGACTATCTGCATTCGATAAATCTGCTGAAAGAGAAAGCTGCAGAATAAAAAATGCAACTCGCTGTAACATTTATAGACTTCAAGAAGGCATTCGACTCAACAGAAATTGCTATGGTCGTGAAGGCCATCACTCTACAAGGTGTACACCCTGTATACGTTAAAGTACTGCAACACATACTCTGACGTATACAGAGTCTTCACCTTGTAGGCTGATGGCCTTCATGACCAAGGGAATTTTCATGCACTCCAAGGCTTTCATTGATTCAATAAATGCTACAGCGAGTGGCATTTTGTGTTCTGATGCTTTTTCTTTCAGCTGATTTATTGAATGGAGATAGTTCATGGTTGAGTACCTTTTTCAATTAGCTGTTTTGCATCGGTATGCAATAGAATATAATTGTAACAAACGTTTTGCCACTAGTGAATACTTTTCATGGATGAAACTAAGAACTGGCTCTTATGATCACACACAGATTTCAAAATAAAGAAAACTTGCCCTCGTATAAGATCAGCACCTGACGATTATCCTAAGAACTTTCTGTTAAAAACTATATTTATACACGGATATATACGGTCTAGGTCTATATTGAGTAGCAGAAAATATCATTGCAATACAGCTGTTTATCTTTTGTAAGGGGTGCATATTTTTCATAGAAGAAGCTAAGAGATAGATGTTTATATCTATTCCCAAAGAGAGCTATTACTGTTATAAAATTAATCATCGGATGGAATCATTATGCTGGAAATTGTCTCCTCATCGTTGTCTCTAATCAATGGAGACGAATCGAGACTGTCAGAATGATTAGAGAACTGTATTCATTTGCGCAGACCAGACCAGAGATGACAAAAAAGAAAGCTTGAGTTCACAGAGAGGGGCAAAGTTATATCCATCCGGAATTAAAGTCTACGAATTTTACTGTTCGTCTCAATATCGTTTCGTGTTTAAAGAATAGGACTCTCTCAAGATCAACATGAAGAATAAACGAGAAATATTTTTTCTATTTCCTGTGTTTAGCTTGTTGTTCTAGCAGGCGGTATAACACGTCTACAACCCTTCTTTCTCAACTGTACTTTTACGCCTAGAAATAACCTTCTGGAGACTCGACACTGTTCGATACAGATGGAAGCAACAGCAGTATTCAATTAGACACGACAGTTTGATTCGGCTAACGTTGTAACACAACACTACACTCAATAAGTTGACCGTCAAATAGTTTAACCTCTAGATTTAGGCTTATATCCGAGTAAATATGGTAATTATGATCTTCATCACTGTATTTTGGTGGTTAAAAAACCCGTATTTAATAACCCGGTTTGATTTTCTGAATTTAGTTTCAGCAGTCTTTTCAATTCCATTTGCTCTTTTTTGGCGGCGACCATTCTCTGAATTGCTCCGTGTTGAATTATTTCAGATCAATGGATTTTCTCTTTAAATATTTATTGATCAGAATGATATCCGATTTGGGATGTCTTAAATATTGATCTTTTTGTGTCGTGAAATTCCCGAGGATTTTCCATTCTCTGTCGGTTGGTTGGGGGATTATATTTACGTTTGCATTCTCTATTGTTATATATATATATATATATATATATATATATATATATATATATATATATATATATATATATATATATATATATATATATATTATGTCAACGCTGGCATTCTCTTTTGTTATATATATATGTGCCAACATAAATATAATCCCCAAACGAACCGACATACGTTGGCATTCTATCTTGTTATATATCTATAGATATATGAACATATATTTTTCATATGCACATATGTATGTGTGCGTGTATGCATGTCTGTGTCTATGTGTGTGCTTATATATATATATATTTATATGCACATATATATGTGCGTGTGTGTGTGTGTGTGTGTGTGAGTAAATATATGTTGTGAAATTCCCAAGGATTTTCCATTCGGAGGCAGGGGTATTTTGTGCCTGTGTGCATGCTTATATATATATATATATATATATATATATATATATATATATATATATATATATATATATATATATATATATATATGCATATGTGTGCGTGTGTTTGTGTAAATGCCTATGGTATATACACAAAGGCATCAGTAAGACCGCAGTCTGACACGTCGTTATTAGCTGGATTTTGATTTGAAATTTTCTTTATTTAATGTTCGATTAATGTGAGCAATATTCGACATTGAATTAAGTGCATTGACAATGGGGGAGATTGCCCATATAAATATTAATCCAGCTTCTGTATGTTTGCTTGTAAGTTTGTTGCTATAACATAGCAAAAAACGGCACATCGCAGCGGGATTCTTTGTAGCGCAACACAGTTCAAATGCTTCTACTTAAGAAGTAGAACAACATCCACACTTACCTGCGACTAAATAATAATAAAGCAGGGTTTGAATTCTCATTCACTCCAATAATTTGTAATCAATAACATCAAATGCTTTTGATAGAGTAGTTTCCGTTATTCATTTATGTATTCGCAAATCATCATGATGTAAATTCTATAGATAGGATGTAACTTCGTCTCTCTCTCTCTCTCTCTCTCTCTCTCTCTCTATATATATATATATATATATATATATATATATTTGCAGCCTAGAAAGTTTTTCTAAATATATATAGATATAACGTACACCTCTCTCCCTCCTCCCCCTCTCTCTATGTATGTATATCATGTTGATGCAAAAGTTTACAGTTTTTTTTTTTTTATATCTTATTCGTATAAATTCATGACACCATTATTCAATTATCATTGTATTTTCCTTTCCGTATCCTCACGTCACGTAAATTGAGTAATTTCTTCTTTAAAGACCGAAAATTATCCGAAAAAAATATCTTCAACCAATATCTCCAACTGATCAGACAAGTAGCCTTTCATGGGGCGAAAAAAATGAGAGTCTACATGTGGTAGGTGTGTTGAATACGCCGTATATAGAAGAACTTCTCATCTCAGCTCCATGAGCTTTTACTGTATTGCATTTGCACGTCACTGGTCGCCTTTCTGGCCCCAGAAAATATTTTTCTCTCTTGATGTATCATTCGAACGGGCCATTTGCTCACTGTAGCTTTGCCCAAGAATAGCTTCTACAGGTTCTTCAAAATTTTGAAAAAAGAATTTCTTTTGAGTCTTTTGAAACACACACAACTTCAAACCCCCCCCCCACTAGATTCCATTTTGGTAGAAATGTTTAGTACTGCCCCGGATCAAGTCATGATTTTCCCCCGTCATCAATCCTCGTCAATCAAATATCGGTAACTATCTTGTTGAAAGATCATTCTTTTTCTGTGTTGATTGAGCAGAGAAATATAAGTGTTTGAACGCTGACCAATGTTCGTTCCGTAAGTTCATGATGGAACCCGTTTTCCTAATCTTAGGATTTTCCTAAGGATTGTAAACAATGTGCTACGGTTAACTGCACACACAATGAAGAGCTGAGCAAAGCATAATTGTGCATATTTGCTAAAACTTACTTGTCAATCATAATCAGAGATATTACGCATAATTAAATATCAATCTGAAATCCTTAAGGTCATTGAAGCCATCATTCGACAAGGTGTAGATCCAGTACATGTCGAAGTGCTGAAACATATATACAATCACAGCAGCTCCTTTATCTGACCACATAAAGACTTGGAGCCCTTTCAGATCCAAAAAGAGGTAAGTAGGTGATCCCAGCTCACCCAAACTCATCACAGCCTGCCTCAAGATGATCAGCAGAAGACTAAACTGGGAGAGAAAAGAAATCAGAATGGACGGTAAATATCTAAAGAACCTCAGATTTGCAGACGGCATTCCCCCTTTAGCAGAGAACCTAAACGACCTCCAACTAATGCTAGATGAACTAAATGAAGAGAGCAAGAAAGTCAGCCTACACATGAACTTCAGCAAGACGGAGATCATGTGCAACAACCACATCAGAGATAAAAACACTGAGATCAGAATCGAGGACACAGAACTGGAGAAAGTAGATCACTACATCTACCTCGGATAACGAATCTCCATGAGACCCTCAAAAGAAGATGAAATCAAGCAGAGAATCGCCCTAGGATGACAAGCCTTTGGCAGAGCAAGCTCAACCTCCAAAAATAAGAAGATCCCATTATTCCTTAATCAAAGAAGTGTATACAACCAATGCGTCCTCTCAAAAGTCACTTATGGAGATGAAACCTGACTGAGAGACTGACCTGCAAATTGAGAACCATGCAACGCGCACATGAAAGAATTTTGCTCAACTTCATACCAAGAGACCACAAGACAGCACAGTACATCCTAAAGAAGACAGGACTCAGGGATATCTATAATACCGTTAAAAATCCCAAATGGCAGTGGGCTGGCCATATTGCAAGAATGGCGGACACACGACATGGATCCCCAGAGATCACATGCACAACCAAGGCCGGCAGATGGAGAGACGAGCTAGACAAATTCAGAAAGTACTGACTCCGCGACACCCATGATAGAAAAGTGTGGCAAATCCTGGGGAAGGTCTATGTCCAACGACAGACGTTAAAAGACTGATGATGATGATGATGATGATGATTGTAAGGATATATTCAGAAATATGAGACTTCATATCAACTTATATATATATATATATATATATATATATATATATATATATATATATATATATATATATATATATATGTATAAAGTTGAGTGTGCTTTTTGGAAGTTCGCTTTACGCCACGTTTACGTCCGTTTTTACAAGAAAAAATGTGAAAAGCGGAAATAGCGCTTAAAATATGGGAGACTCAATGAGGATCGAACTCACTATAGTAATGGTCTGCTAAGCTAGCTTGCAAAGAATAGCCCGACAGAGAAGCGTACAAAATGTATTTACAAGACTGAGCTTAGTCCGAGTCGAGGGTACAATTGCAGAACACACAGTGAGGCTCGTACTCACTACAGTTGTAATAGTTTCAAGATAAATATTTTAACTATTGGTCTATGGCATGGCACCTTTTGTCATCTGCTCTCCTTTGGTTAGTGTGGCCCAAGGTTACAGAATTAACGATACTGGCAACTGGTCTACAAGACGAGCTTTTCACCATCACGCTACAGTATGCGCCGTGAATGTTTACTAAGCTTAGCTTAGTATGTCTCGAGGCTGCAACAGTAGCACACTCGGTGAGGACCAATCTAATTACGCTAGTGATGGTCTACGAGACAATATTGCTATCCATTACGGCGAGGAGCTCTTAGTTATTTACTATGTTCAGTTTCAAGTGGCACAAAGCTTAAAATGTTGGGCATTCAATGGAGATCGAACTCTCTGCAGTAGTAATGATATACCATTTTAGATTGCTGACTATTACTTCGTGGCAAGGTATCAATTTTATTAAATTTAGCTTCGTCCAGCGAAAGGCCAAATATGTGGCACTCTCCTTCTTACAATCATTATTATTAATACAGTTGTTCCTGTTTATCCATGGGAAATGTGTTCCAAGACACCGTAACGGATGTCTTTAGCCACTGATAGTGATGAACCCTATAAATACTCTTTTCATCTATATATTCTTACGTATGATAAAGTTTGATTTATAAAATAGACGTCATAAGAGATTAACAGTAATGATAATGACATATAACGATTTTATCAATATTCGTGCTGTAATAGAAGTTATGAGAAAGAAGATTCGTTCTTATTGTGGATCTTAGCAACCAACGATTTTTTCCTATTAAGTCTAGACCTTTCATCTTTTCACTTGAACTAAGCACTTTACGGTTTCTCTTTGGTATACCAAAATTGCCAGCATCATTACTTAAATTTTGCCCTAGGGTAACTAAAACTGCAGAAAACGAAACCGTCGAGAAAGGGGACCATTGTATAATTATTTCGTATTCCAGACACCGAGATTTTTGGCAGTTAAAATTCACTACAGCTCAACTTTCAAAAACCAGATAATCCAAATAATCATGAAAAGAAGAGAACACAACCATTGCATTTTCCCAATTGTCACTTATGGAACTGAAACATGGAATCTAACCAAGAGACAGACCTACAAACTGAGAAGTATGCAACGTGCGCATGAGAAAATCATGCTCAACCTTACATGGAGAGATCACAAGACATCACAGTATATAAGGAAGAAAACGGGTGTCCGAGACATCATAGAAACTATGAAACAACTCAAATGGCAATGGGAAAGCCATGTTGCAAGAGTGGAAGACAACGGATGGATATTACGTCTCACAACATGGATCCCCAGAGATCACATAAGAAACCGAGGCCGACAGAACTCAAAATGGAGAGATGAACTTGACAGATTCAGGAAATACTGGCTCTGCGATGCCCATGATAGAGAAATGTGGCAGATCCTGGGGAAGGTCTATGTCCAACGACGAACGTTAAAAGACTAATGATGATTCACTACTGACAGAACCTAAGTCTTTAGCATTCTCCTCAGAATTCTTGCTGTATTCAACAATGCCTTGGTGTGCATCCTTTTAATTCTCTGGGACTTCAATTTGGCCATTGTCTTTTAAAGTGCCTTTTAGATTCTAAAAACGATTATGGATACAGTATAGTCTTCAAATTCCGCAAATTTTGCGGCTCACAGTCAAGGTCCTGATATCTACTTCATCGCTCTGACTTCCAACCAGTGATTTTCTGGAACGGCCCAACTCTCTGACTGATTTTCATTTACTTATTGTATCAAGTTGATTCAAAGGTTCCCAGTGCCATTTTTTTCACATTGATAGAGAAATCTTAGGATTGTTTTTCAAGTTAACTCAGCACTTCATTGCCTATGTAACCAGCAAACTTCATTGCGTCGTTCACGAGTTGTAGGAACAATTCACAAACTGCGAATCCACGTGTATTTACGGAAGCAAATATCGGCCCATTTCTAAGCTATTGCCCTTCTCTTCTCGTTCGATGCAGAAAAAGAATAAGTTCTGTACAAGATAGTTGATGGCGATGAGAAATGGATTTATTACGAGCAATGTCGGATTAAAGCAACCGGAGGCCCTGGGCTTGGATGGGGCTTTTCAAAAAAAAAAAAAAAAAAAGGGATCAGAATCCCTCAAGGGGTTGTGTAAAGATTATTGGGGGTCGCAAAAAATGTTTGAAAATCTTTTCCAAAGAATAATCATGCAACCGTTTTTGTTTTATCATCTCTTTACCAAAATATACTTCCTCTGGTCCTTATTATAAAAATTGCCCAATTCTATGACTGATTAAAAAAAATTGTTTTTGTTACATTAAAGTATTTCATTTTGAAAAATCTTCTCGTAATAATCACTGTAAGACTTTGTACATACCTATGATTTTTATCGTTATAAATGAAATGAAATTAATGGTAAATTATGTATTTATTTAATCTATCCTATGAGCTCATATGCAAATCCAGCGGTGACTGTGAGAACTCAAAACGAAGGAAAACACAAAAGCTTATAGCATATAAATTCAAATGTAATCTTCAAGGTAAAAGAGAGGTTGTCGGTATCCATAAAGAATTCTTTATTAAAAATTGCTGGATTTGGAAAAAAGAAACCTTTCACAATGCAATGTTACAATGAGTATTTGGCCCTTTTGAAGGGCATTTTGGAAGAGGAAAAAACTTTTGGGTGTAAGCAAGAGGACTGTGGATTTTAGTGCACGGTAACACATGTCCACAGGTTACAAATGCCGCGCAGCAAACGATGGAGCTTGGATGAGATGTTCATTTACATGCAGATTATTCCTTGGACTTTCAGACAACCACTTGTTGCGCTCTACGGAACACCTCTTGTCTGGTCAGCAGTTCCAACCAGTTAAAGATATGAAAAAGTGAAATAGTTATTTTATGGTGGAATGCACAATTTAGCTGGGAGGGGGCGTAAAGTGATAAAAAGTCTGGGAAAATACTTTAATGACTATCCATCGACTTCTTCTTCTTCTTCTTCTTCTTCTTCTTCTTCTTCTTCTTCTTCTTCTTCTTCTTCTTCTTCTTCTTCTTCTTCTTCCATTTTCCCCTTTCTTCATTTTCTTTTCAACTTTTTCTATCGCTTTTAGATGTCTTTTCTTTTCGTTCTTTCTTTTCCTCTATTCTGCACCTTATCCTTTTTTCTTCGGCTCATATCTTTTCCTTCTTCTTCTCCTTCACCCCTTTTCTTTCTTTTTCAATCACCTTCTCTCATATCATTCACCTCATCATTTCTCCCTCCTTTTTTTTTTTTTTCGCCATCGTCCCGTCCCTAGACGTTCATTCATCTGACCGGCACTGTCATCCCTACAAACACGAGGCAAACTTCCTTCACCTTCTCTGCCTCTCCCCGTCCCCCCTACCCTACATCATCCCCAGCAGCAATAGTAACAGCCGCAGCAGTAGCAGCAGCAGGCGCAGCTGTGTGCGTCTCTTTTACATTGACAACTACGACAGCGGCCGCAACGGAAATCGACGTCTTTTAAACCGCCTGTTCCCGCCCGCTTTACGTTCATCTCTGCCTGTCTGTCTTTGGGCAGAGTCGACTGCCTGTCCGCCTGCCCGCCCGCTCGCCTGCCTGTCTTCCGAACTCATCACTAGCCGGTGGCTGTCATCACCTCATCTGGGATACACCACCATCGACTCCACCTCCATTACCGGCACCCCTAAACCAACCTCTGCCGCCGATAACCCTGTTTCTTATAACTTGCCGAGCAGCTGAACTCAGCAATTACTATTACTGTAATTAGTAATTTGCAAAAAGTGCTTTATTATAGTTAGAGAAAAGAAAAATCTATCCATCTATCTCTCTTTATATATATATATACTTTCAATATCGATGGACGGCAAGAGAGAGAACGGGAGACGATCTATCGTAAGTAAAAATATATATATATATTCATACATTTTTTAAATTTTATCATGTTTTATCATCTGAAGTGTAACGTATGATCTATCTATCCATCTATCTATCTATCTATCTATCTATCTACTTGTGAATATGTTCATAACCTGGAACTGAATATACGCGCATATATATATATATATATATATATATATATGCAATCTCTCTATATATATATATCTACCTCTCTCTCTCTCTCTCTCTATATATATATATATATGTATATATATTGCTTGTTATGTAGATGAGAGATGATCCAACAGAATGTTGAAGATGGTGACAATTGGAAGGTAAAAAGAAGAAAAATCAAGAAGAAAAACAGGCGTTAGATCTCAAAAACTTTCATTCTCACGTGGGCAAGTTTCAATGCTTTTCTCTTCACTTTCCAATCGTCACTTTCATCAACATTTATATTTACATCCTTCTTTCTTTCTTTCTCTCTTTAATTCCTTGCGAACATGTCGATTTTTTTTACCTTTTTCAAACTTTTCAATAAAACCTGACCCGACTTCATTCTTTCTGACAAGAACAGAAAAAATGTTGAGAAATGAAGTTATACATTTCTTTGTTTAGCGATTTCGGGAAAAAGTATGAATATCCTGCGAGTTATTCCAGACACTTGGTAACTTTACAGACTAAAAGATTGATCAATATGTCCATATTCTCTGAACTATTGGGTAGCACTTCATGCAAACATGTACACGCACACATACACGTATATATATATATATATATATATATATACTTATGCGCTACGTGCATCTATAAGTATGTAATCTAATGATGAGAGCATTTATATTACAGATATTTATTTTCAACATAATCTCCTTCCTTGCGCTTCAATGCGCTTAATCCAGCGATAAAAAATAATCACATATATCGAACTTTACATAGTGAAAATTTCAGATTGAAAATTCAGATAATAACTACATGTCAGGCAACAGATTTATTGATGCACGCTTGTATGAATATATGCATTTGTTTTATATGAATTTGTTTTATATTAAACATAATATAAATCAACTTTTGATCTAAACGAAGTCTTCAATCGCTAATACCAAGAACATTGAAGCACTTTTAGATTGTAAACGCTGAATCCGACACGAACACAATTTTTTTACACCGTCATTAAAAAAGGTGCTCAATGTTTCGTAGTCGACAAAAAAGTCCAAATCGTTAAGAATCACTTATTCGCCATTACTGTCTCAAAGTTTGTGAACAATGAAAAGAGCAATTTCCATTGACTGTTGTTTCAGGCGAATCCATTCCGATAACAGAATAGAATTTTTGAAACAATACTAGCGAAATTCATGACGATTCCTCTGAAAGGAAAAGATTCAGTTCTACGAGAGAAAGTTTTCGCATTTTTTTTATAAGGTGATTGTTGAACGTGAACTATCTTTTTTAATCTATCTATCTATCATTCTATCTATCTATCTATCTAGTTCTGTACCAATCTGTCGATTTTCTCATATCTATATCGATCTCTTTCTTTGTGTCTTCCTCTTATATATATATATATATATATAAGGGGCAGAAGTGTAACGGACTGTCATCGTGAAAAAAAGATTACGAAAAGGAAAATATGTGCATGATCTCATTTGTGTCCGCATATATATATATATATATATATATATATATATATATGTGTGTGTATATATATATGTATATATATGTGTGTGTGTGAGTATACATATATATATATATATATATATATATATATATATATATATATATATATATATACTTACACGTATCACGTATATATGCATACATATGTAATCATATATCAGTATATACATACATCAGTCATACTTCATAAATAATCTATATGAACGATGGTTTGTTTTTATAAAAAAAAATTGCTCATACGTATTTGATTGAGTACTAAATCTTTTTTATTGCCTAAAATTGCAAGGGCCAGTGGGGATTTAAACAGTGGCGCGGTCCAATTACTTTAGCAGTAAAGCAACTCTTCTAAATAGCTGTATGACTTTTCCAATCCCTTTGATCGATTCTGAACAAGATTTTAGGGTAAAAAACTAGTTTTTCTTTTTCATTCACCAATTTAATTCTTAAAGAAAAACAAATCATATTCTAGAAACTTAGCATTCAGTACCAAAAAACATGACTAAGTACATGACTTGTTCAATTGGAATAAAATGTCGTTCTTCTTGTACAATATTACCGTTTTTAATTATCAAAAACAAGTGAATTGGAGCAAAATACCTTTTTGCTCAAATACTTATGACAAGTAATATATATATATATATATATATATATATATATATATATATATATATATATATATATATATATATATAACGTATCTAGTGCTCTGTATGTATGTATGTATGTATGTATGTAGATAGGTGGGTAGGTAGGTAGGTAGATAGACAGGTAGGTGTCTATGACATATTTATGTGTCTGTCAGCTCATATCTGTCCATCTATCTATTTCAATGTTTTTTGTAGTCTGTATATCTGCAATTCCTAAGCTTAACTTCGTCTGACTCAAAGACACAATAGTGGGGCACCAAGTGAGAATCAAACTCATTATCAACGGCTTGCTGACTATCGTTCTCTGGTAGAAGTGCTGTATGTATGTATGTATGTATGTATGTATGTATGTATCATTCTATCTCTGTGGGATAATTCTTTATTTCAACTCCTCTGACACCAGAACAATCACGATTCGTTTCGCCTTAGAGAGCTGCTAAATTTACATTCTGTAATCATGATAAATCATATTTTGAAAAAAAATCTACATTTATCCATTGTTATGCATGTGCAAGATATGTCTTGAAAGTATTCTGCCATTTACAATATCTCGAGACCAGTTTGTGTAGCCTTGATCTAACTAAGCAACTATTCAGGGAGGACCTTGCTGGCGCTATTGAGAGAGCTTGTGTACTGTGTAAGGTTCATACTCAAAATCGCTGAGCAAGTTATTCTTAACGTCTGGGGCAGGTTTCTCTTTTGGGCAAAACATAGCTTCGCCTAGGACTGTCCGTCCGCCAAAAGTACAGATTCGGATCCGCCCGACTTATGACTTTTCCTAAAGAGATGACAGATCGTGAACAAGATTAAGTAGTACGCAACGAAGCACATGATGGCGATCTTGAAAGAGGATTTTTATAGATTATTTTGAAAAGTGAACGGGACGCTGGGATTTAAGGTCCTAAGGAGGAATTTGAAGTCGACTGTGGCACCATTGGCCTACGTAGACTATTTTTTCGTTGGTAGGGTTAATGAGCTAGATTCGTATTCGATACCCTATTTTTGTGGCCATGTGCCAGCCTAAGCCAAGTTGAATAATTGCATAACCTTTTTATTAAAGAAATTGAAGCGATGGTTATCCAAGCTAGTCTTCCAAGTCATTGTTAGTTTTGTGTGTTCGATGCCCAACGGATACCCTACTTCTGTGGTTTTGTACCCGACTTAGTTTACTCATGTTTTGAGAGAGGCACTTAGATAATTTTTATGACTATAAATTGGCACGAATGTTTAATGATTCTCAAATGTTTAATTATTTCTTAACGTTTGTGAATTCCGTTTTGTTAACCCAGCCGTTTGCCCGGGTAACCAAAAGGCAAAAGGATTTTTCACTGAAGAGACCCGCAAGAAAGTAAGCAATTGTATAAGATACATTCGTCTTGGGTGTGTGTGTGTGTGTTGATTATATAGACTCAAGTAAATAGCAGTTGAATGGAACGTCCTTTTTTTAATAAACATCATTCGATTAAACAGAACATTTATGTTTGATGAGCTTGTAGTTTTCAATAAATACTTCGTGCAAGAAACCGCCTTTTAAATCTTATAATGAACTAAATATATTTTGATCGAAGCATGAGATATCAGCAATTTTTTTAAAATAAATATTTCGTGAAAGGAACCAGTTTCTAAATTTGAAAATGAACAAAGCATCTTTTGATTAAAGCATAGGATATGAGAAAATTTTCAACACACTTTTCGCGAAAGAAACCGCCGTTTGAATTTTGTAATGAACAACGTACGTTTTGATTTAATCATAGATTATGAGCAAATTTTCTGCGAAGATTTCATGACAGAAACTTTTTTTTCAAAATTTCATGATGATAAGCAATATCATTTTTATTTTGATGACGACATAAGATATATGCAGATTCTCTACAAATATTTAGCGAAAAAAATGAATAATCCTAACTGATTAAAAATGATTCGTCCGTGAAAGTTATATTCTGACAGTGAAACTGGATGACAAATTTCACGAGGAATTCGACTATGAAAAGAAATTATCATGACACTTAGTTACCATCGCCTCTTTTTTATTTTGTATCGCCAGAATATTGAATTCGATCCTCACTGAGGGTCCCACTAGTTAGCATCAAACTAGGTGGAACTTTGTGATTGAGAATATAAACCTGTTGAGAATTTATGCAATTATACATACAGATTTATGTGTGTGTGTGAGAGAGAGAGAGGGAGAGTAAGCATGTGTTTATTCATAGATAGATAGATAGATAGATGGATAGATATTGTTTTTTGTATTTTATGAAAATAAGAGACTGATAAGAATGGATAAGCAAAACTATTACATCCAAAGTTAATGAAATGAAATATATTGAAATACTTCAACTAAGATGTTTTGTTTATTACATCTGGAGAAAAACAAACATTTTTTTAGTATTTTGGATAGTTCATCCACGTTTATTTTAATGTTTTTTTTTTAAATCACAAGTTTTCTCAGTTTTTATCGCGAATTCTCCGGCCGTTAAGCTTAACAACAGAAAATTGGACTAAGGAGCTTCTTACTTGTGCTCATGTATGTATCTATCTATTTATCTATCTATTAGATTGGTGCAAAAAGGATTGCGTTTTTTATTTTGAAAGCGCTATGTAAAGTATTATTCAAATATGTTCCTACCATTTTACGGTGTTGGTTTCACTCGACTTATTTAGGCTGAGTGTTTTCGTTTCCCTATTTATTCTGGTTTATTTGAGGCCGTCAAATCATAGATATTCGAGTAATTTTGTCGTATGTGTTCAAAGGGGGCGTAAAGCAGCGGAGACTGTCCATTACATCAATCAAGTATTACATAGTGAAAATTAACGAATATACAGCTCAACATAGTTTTGAAAATTTTTTGAAACGGAGACGAAAGCCTTGAATACGTGGAAGGCCATCATTGAGGCAGACCCACGCAAAACAACCCAAAAGGTTGCAGGAGAACTAAACGTTGACCATTCAACAGTTCTTCGACCTTTGTACCGAATTGGAAAAACAAAAAGCTCGACATATTGCGCGAATGACCCTGCAGAAATTGAATGAGCTAGCCTACGAAATTCTTTCTCACCCAGCTTACACACCAGAACTACCTCTCTCTCTCTGACCGACAATCCCTTTTAGAAAGTATTTTGATCACTTCCTGCAAGGGAAGGTCTTCAACAAACCGGAAACAGCTCATTGGCTCCAGGACCCCAGAATTTTATACTTCCGGGGAAAAAATGGACTCATTTGTAGTCAGCAAAGTGTAGAGATTTTTTATTCCGATTAATGTTTCGTTATAAACTGAAACATTCTGCTTCGAAGTTGATGGTGAGAGACCGAAAATATTTTTGCACCAACCCAATATATCTATTGAATACAAATGATGTAAAAATCTGATTATTGCACAAATGACTGCAAAGCAAAACACCGTGCTTAATACGTAATGAATAACAAATTATAATTAGAAAAATGTCATAATTCTTCATTTTTTTCTCTAATTTAGCTAAGTACAGTTGAAAATACAGCGGGCAAATGATCTTGATTAAAGAGGAAAAAACAGGTTGAAATCTATTCCAAAATAAATTTGGAATTTGTGCGCATCCGTCTTTTGTAATATCTCTTGATACTTTGGCCTGTACGACCAACAGTGGGTCGTATTAGTCTTCTGGTATGTCCCACGCGATAGTGGAATTCATATTTACAAGGGACTAGACACCAGTTATTAGTATAAGATTAGTTCCTGGTTATATTTGAATGCATTTACTGAAACTTTGGTCATCCGTTGGTTGTGTGCTAAGGAATGGTAATGACCACGCAACGAACAGAAGTTTTCGGTGGGAAAATTGACACCTGACAAAATACAAAAGAGAGGACCCCTTTCCGGCAAAAAAAAAAGAAAGAAAAGAAAACAACAAACCCCAAGACGTTAAAGTCGTTTAAAATATCACTTATAGTTAAAATCTTTGTGCCGTTCGAAAAAAAAACGATTGGAGAAAAATCTGATGTATGCATTCACTCTATAGAATTGGAAAAATATTGAAAAAGTGTAATAAATTTTAATAATGTAAACAACAAAAAAAAAATAATCGTAATAATTTGCATTGTAAAATTTCTCCAAAATTTTTTTTGGGAAAAATACCCATATTATAAAGTTCTATAAAAAATAAAGTAATTATTTGATTTTAATGTATTTTTGTTATTCATTCTATGAAAGACGAAAATTTGAAAGAGAAGTTTCCATTACAAATTTTGGAATTTTTCTTCCATATGATTACACCCTTCCTTAATTCATTCGACAAATTATTTTACTTTTAATTCTCTTACGATATTGTGTTCCGCTTATTTTAAAGATAATAAAGTAAAATATTGTTCTTATTGGCAACTTTTTTAGTTTTATTTGCTAACTTATATTTCAGAACCTTTCCAGTAAAACGAATATTTGCATTACAAGATTCTACAGAGATATTTTTTAAATATTTGATTAGACAATTCATGTTTTATGCTTTCACTACGCGTACGTGACCAGGATTTTGTTAATGAAATGTAGCAATGCTGAATAATTATAAATTCGGTTATGATGGAAAAAAGGTATTAAGGGATACCACCGGATAATAGTGTGTGAATCAATAAGTCCGTCGCCTGACTCAGTTATTAGCCAATTTTTTTCATCTGTAATTTCCACTTTACGAAGGAAATTACGCTGAAAAATAGGTATTTGTTGTGTAAAATAGATACTTTTTTCATCAGTACGCTACGGACATATATGTATATATGCGTAAAATTCGGCCGAGAAAATATTTAAGTTTATTTATATTTTACGTATTCATATTTTATATATACAAGTGTGTGTATGTTAGAAACTAGGATTTAACATATCGTATAAGTAAATGCTCTGTCTGTCTGTCTGTCTGTCTGTCTGTCTGTCTGTCTGTCTCTCTCTCTCTCTCTCTCTCTCTCTATATATATATATATATATATATATATATATATATATATATGTTCATTGCGCACGTGCATAGCCTAGTGTCTGGGGTCCGTCCTCTATGCAGTACATCCCTATTGCGATAAAAAGCAAATGGCATTGGTCTGCGTGGTTTGCTTATCAACAAAGCGTTGTTTGGATTACTGAACTCTTATTTGTTTTTTTTATTGTTGTTTCACAATTTTCAGCTAATTCCTTTACAGAGATACAATCCACAGCCCGGCAGCTGTTTAGCTCAATGGTGAAAGAAACGGTTAAGAAAGTTCAAGTGGCTATCCTAATGGGAGAACATTTCAAATAGAGTTCGAACATGATACAACACAATTTATAATCGTTCTGTCAGACCATATATCCATTTCTTAATGATATAACTGTGAGCGTTGAAAGAAACAAATAGAACAGATATAGACCGCGAATAAACAAAATGAGAATTTGGAGTTAAAACTTGGCCCTTAGGTTACCGGTGGCTGTTTAGCTTAATGGTAAGAGCAGAATTGAAGCAGCTAGCCTATCAATCACTGGTTCGATTCCTGCATGATCCCCATTGCCTCATATATATATATATATATATATATAACTTGATTCCCATCATTTCATTCCTGGCTTACCAAACGTACTGCTTTAAAATATTTAGCGACTGAAGTCCGTACATGATCGCGCGCGCTGTTAAAATTCATTGGAACTTCTGGTAGCTTCTCGTATCTATCAAAATTTTTATTCTTATTTTTATTTATATACATATATATATATATATATATATATATATATATATATATATATATATATATATATATATATATATATATATATATATATATATATATATATATATATATATATATATATATATATATATATATATATATATATATATATATATATATATATATATATATATATATATATATATGCGTGTACATAGAATAAGTAATTATTTGCATGTAAGTATGTTTAGACAGGAAGTACAGACAGACTTGGCCTAACTGTTAACGGAAAGGGAATTAGTGAACCGTGTTCATTTTTTTTTTGCGGAGGGAGTTTCTATTCATTTTGCACTAATGTCCCATATAAAGCAATGAAATAAATCCAGGTTTAATCAGTGCTGCTTGTACCATGTAACTCAGTACAACCTGTCACATATTACTTTGAGAGGAGATGTGCATCTCTGAATAATTCCCATTGTCCCAATATCATGAGATTGTTCTATTTGATTTGTTCTTTGATATTTAATGTACAATATCTTGTGTGTAAAAAGAGCTCAATATATATATATATATATATATATATATATATATATATATATATATCAATCATACATAGATACTCACAAATGTATATATATGTTTATAAAAATTGCTGCCATTATCTCTTTGAGATTCATGTTTCACAGGTGTATTGATGTAATAGAATATCTGTAAGAGCCAATATACGATGGAATCTACATATTTATGAATCTATCAATGCTATCACCGAAGGCTCACAAATGACCCGACCAACCGTCCAAGTGAACTACAGATGTCTATTAATGCATCTACCTATGTGTGTGTGTGTGTATGTGTGCTATTTATTTACTCTCCCTCCTTAGCAAAATGTGACACAAAGTCGGGGCTTTACGTGGGGAAAATAGGAGAGACCCTGGAAAAATTGCTCAGCTTTAGTTTGCTAAGCAACCAGAGCAACCGCAGTCACGAAAGCGTCAGGATTAGCCCGACCTGTTCCGTTAAGTGCAATGGAACAGTGTTGTCCCAGGTTGCCGTATCCCCTGCGGCTGGGCCGAGTAATAGAAAGGGAACCCGAAGATTTCCAATGCGCTTAGCAGTGCACAGCCTCAGTAAAACCTCATTGGCTAACGCATTGCACCGGTGCACTCAGTCTTTGACTCGCACACTCTCCGGTTCATTCGACAGGTAAGTGTCTGTGCCGGCTCCTCGGGCTCTGTCGGGGGAATAAATACTACACTTTGATCCTTGCCGAAAAGGCCAGAAAGAAAGGGGTGTGTGTGTGCGCGCGTGCAGGTGTCCATCCGGGTGCTCCTGGTCATATTTTGGGAGCTACAACCTTAAAAATTTGCATAAGTACTCCACTCTCCAATAACTGTTGTTTTTTTTTGTTTTTCAAAAAACCGACAATGCCCTAATTTTGCTCTAATATTTTTTTAAGATAATTCTGGATTAAAAAATCTATTTTTTTAGATAATTCTAGATAAAAGATCTATTTTTAAAGATAGATTTTAGATAATATTTCAGATGATGAGTCGTGGTGCACGCGTTGGCTTTCGTGATTCACTTATGAGAGATGCAGATATCTCAATCCATCTATACAATCCAATACACCCAACGTGTACATATTTTTTTTTAATGTTTATATATTTATTGATATACAATGTATTAACGTGTTCAATGAGTTCCTATGCTTACCAAACGTTAGGGACATTGTAGATAAGTATTCCCCAAGCGCTATATGTATAATCGATTATTATGACAGCAGATAATCGATTTGTTTCACCCTAGGTGAAATCTTGCCACCTTCTTCGAAGACAAGAAATTAAATAACCAAACTCGAAATAAATAGTGTTTGATTAGGGGGCGCAAACCCTACTAACTGCAATGCTACCAACACACACACTATCCCTCCCCACAAACACATGTACACACGCAAGCACATGCTCACAAAAACACACACATTCTTCCTCTCTCTCTCTCTTTCTCTCTCTATCTATCTCTCTCAAACACACGCATGCACGCACATATACACTAGAGGGATCAATCACTTATCGAAAGTAAGTTTTACGCCACTTATTTACTTTTACAAAAAACCCCATAAAGCTAAAATAGCGTTTAAAGCAAACTGTTTTATAGGCAGCACGCATCCTGTTTCCCAATTATTCCACATCCCAATCTCCTCTACCCCCCAGCACACCAACTATCAACGACTCAGCCCAACATACCATCGTCAGCATTCAGGGAGTCCGAAAACGCTTAAAGAATTTCTCATATTGATTCATAGCAATTGTTTCTTTGCTTTACGCCATTTCGGCTCCATGTAGGTTCTTATACGGACGATCCATTATCGGATAGCAGGGATGACCTGTATAAAAGTATTTCATTAATCTTTATTTTAACTTTTCCTTCAGTTTTCAAATTTTTCGTGCGTGGTTATGCAAAACCCCAGTTCTTATCTATTGACCGAGGACGCAGACCTCCACCCAAACTTAGAATGTTAGTGCTTGTAGATATTTATACTTTGTTGCATATCTTGATTAGAGAACAATCAAGGGCCAGAAATTTCATTAAAAAAAACATCAAAACTAAAATGGTGATGGGCTGGTCATGTTGCATGAATGCCAGTCAACCACTGGAAATCGCGACTCACAAAATCGATCCCAAGAAATCATACGCTAAATTGATGCCAGATACAAATAAAATGGCGAGACGATTAAATTCAGAAAGTATTGGCCCCGTGACGCTCACGATCGAGTGGTAAATTTGGCTTCCGGTACGAAATAATTAGCGAGCCATTCGTGCAGATGTATCGTTTGTGTAGTTGGTTCGATGCACATTAGGTGCTCCATTATCATGGCCTTGTGCCAGAATGAAATGAGCTTATTACATGTGTTTGGCGGAAGCAAGTCTTACGATTACTTCCTTGGGCAGTAATTTCGATCCTCTATCGATCTGCTATGATTGCTTTGTGACAGACTATCATCTAAGTACACCTGCCGTAGAGTGACATCAATTCAGTCTCATTGACGATTCGTTATGGTAACAAGTTCTATCCTCACTGGTCACCTCACCCTTGTCAGTCTTGTGCTAGACAAAGCAAATCTTATGATCAACTGTAGTATTGGCTTATTCATCGACAGAGTAAGCTCAACTTTCAAAAACCAGACAATCCCAAAAATCCTAAAAAGAAGAGTATATAACCAATGTCTTTTCCCGATAGTCACTTATGGAGCTGAAACATGGAATCTAGCCAAGAGACAGACCTACAAACTGAGAAGCATGCAGCGTGTGCATTAGAGAATCATACTCAACCTCACGAGACAGCACAGTATATAAGGAAGAAAACAGGAGTCCAGACATCATAGAAACTATTCAAAAAACTCAAATGGCAATGGGCAGGCCGTGTTGCAAGAATGGAAGACAACTGATCGACATCACTCACAACATGGATCCCCTTAGATCACATGAGAAACCGAGGCCGACAGAACACAAGATGGAGAGATAAACTGGACAGATTCAAGAAATGCTGGCTCTGCGGCACTCATGATAAAGAACTGTGGCGAATCCTGGGGAAGGTCTATGTCCAACGACGGACGTTAAAAGACTGATGATGATGAAAACCGCGACAACGAAGAAGACGTATGGTTCAATTAGGTGTTTATTTGGCTAAGCCATTCTTAAAATAGAGCTAAATACACAGAGTACTAAATGAGGAGCGAACTAACGGAAAGTTTTAAATCTGACTTTCAACAATCTCCTTATTTTGGGAAATATTTTAAAGTTTATATTTTAAGAGGTATTTGTTAAGTTGAGAGCAAAAACAGCAAAACGTTGACGCAGGGGATATGTTCCAAGAATCCCAGTAAATGCTGAAACCGCGGGTAGTACCTAACCTTGTTTACGCTAATTCTTTTCCATACATACACATCTATAACAAAGTTTTGATTGTCAAGTTGGCAAAATGAGAAATTAAGCACAGTAATTAATATAAATCAGAACGACTATAAAAAGAAAATATATACAGTGATCCAAGTTATGAGACGGATAGAAGATTTGATGAATTATAGTAGGCCAATATAGATAATTTTTGACTATCATTCGCATCCTAATTTTTGATTATCATTCACATCCTAATTTTTGACTATCATTCGCATCCTAATTTTTGACTATCATTCGCCTTCAATTTAATTTAAAAAAAAAGGTAAGGTGCTCACCTGAACACAGGCTTAGTGCCGGAGAGACCTGGTAAAAGAGCAGGTTTGAAGATTAGATTTGACGTTCTGCAAACCATCAAACATCTCATTGCTCAGATGACAGAATAGCTGGTACGTTTAACGAGGCTTCCTTGGGGCAAAAGGAGCATGAGTTCAATTCTCCCAGGGAGATTATTCCTCATTTCCAATCCACATTATTTGCTTACTGCAGTAGATCTTCGGAGTTTAGTTGTGATTAAAAAAAACAAACAACTGAAAATTCAAGATGAAGGAAAGAAGTAGTAAAAATGAACAAGATTCGTTCTCATTGTAGATCGTGGCAACTTTAGCATACGATTTTTCTCTCTGCTTTTCAAGTTGGGAACTTTCACCTTTTCGCTCATAGGAAACTTCTTACGACTGATCTTTGGCTTATAAAAATTACATGCATTGCAATCTTCGTGGTTTGGGGACATTATTGCGTAAAACTTATGAATTGTTTATTCTTGAGTATGACAGCAGGTAACTGAGACCACTGAAAGCGTCACCGTAGATAAAGGGGTGCTGTATTTCAATTGTTCATGAGATCGATACGCTAATTACTGTACATGTACTTACCACGAATATTTCTGATAGAACGAATTATTTGTCCAAAAAAAAACTTTATACATTTACACAGATCTGTTCTGATATTTAATACTTTTTGGTGTTTGTTTGACTATTTGTGCTTCCTCTCTGCGACAAGCCATATAGATCTAATGTTCTACATAGACTGAGGAGAAGTCAATTTACAACGATGTTATATAAGATTTACCTTGGGGTTATTCGATGTCACCAGTCATCATTTAACCGTATTTTGCCGTTGAATGCTTCGCACATTAAACGTTGCTATTCGAAGTTACACATCTCTCATTCAGTTGATTTTGTGTTCTTTGTCTGATCAGTTTTCGAACCAACTCATTAAACTGATAATTGAAAATTAGCCAATTTATTCCTAGTATTGCATAATAATCTATTTGATTAATTAGCATTATTTCAAAATGTCCATTACTAAATTGTAAGATATTTTTTAGATATATAATTTTTCATTTTCATGGATATTCATTTTGCTTTTATGGAGGGGTGTTTTGTTATTCAATAACTGTGCACAGTCTATATAATTTTCATTTCAATTTTTACATTCAATAACATAGATCACATTTTTTGAATAGCATTGTAGGGTTCTTTTTAATTCGAAAGGTTTCGTTGAGTTCTTGAATAAATAGGATTTTCCTACTTTAAGTATATTGCGAATGCAACATACCAATCCCAAAATGGACCAATGTTAGAATTTATTCTAAATGTTTGAGTTAGTGTTAAGTATCAATTAGTTTTGTTTCATTAAGTAATTTTTCCATCTTATTTCTTTTGGGCTGATTAAAATTTCGGTGAATTTGAAGGAATAGTTCTGGATTGTATTGATTGTAGGTAGATACGTATACTATAAATTGGTCATTTTTAAGGGGGACTTCCTTGACTTCGTTAGTGGTATTTGTCAAGTAAGTTCTATCCCATTTTTTATAGAAAATATAGGGCGTAATTCTTCTGAACGGATTTTTTGCTGATTATTTTCAGTGATAATGACACATATCCTACGTTCTAAAAAGTAAGGGATAGATCTCATACAGCTTTTGGAATGGTGGCTTTTAAAATGAAGATATTACTGAGTATCCATAAGTTTGCGATTAATGTCTGTAATGATTTCGCCATTTTCGTTTTTTTATCAAGATGTCCAAACAGGAATTTCTTAGAGTTATGTTCCATGTTAAATTCTATATTTTGATGTAAGTTTTGTAAGAGAAATATGTTATTGGTGTTACCGCATGAACATTTCCAAATGATTAAACAATCATATAAGAATCTCTCAATCTAATTAGTATCACTTTTATTGTTTCCGTATCTTAATCCTATTTTTTCATATGAAGTTTCTTCCATGTTTGGTAAAGTGTCGGTGGCGTACGCTGGTGCCATTTCAGTTCATGTAGCAGTTTCTAAAATTTTGATTTGAATAAATTTTGTTATGAAATCAAAATTAGTTTTTTCTTAAGCTAAAATCTATGCCGCCAGTAATTAATTCTTTGTTAAATCTTGGACATAGGATGTCAGGGTATTCTTGAATCCAAAATGAAATGGCCTAT
>OY735204.1:31199267-31336767 GCA_963457665.1 Thysanoteuthis rhombus | reverse complement strand
AATTTTGGGAATTTGTCGCAGCTTATCTTCCTTTCTACGGAATGGTTTAGGGCATTTTATTCTGAAGAGAGTTAGGAGAATTCATTTCTTTTTCGTTCGGACTTTTTTGTACGAACTCTCAAGATAATACCAAATTCTTTGAGAGACCTCCTGATGATATGTCTTGAAACACCTTTCTCTTCACTGGAAGTAAAATTCTTGGTCTACAGTCTGAGTTTTAAAGATAGCTTGACGAACAGCCGAAAGTGATCGGTCCAAAATTATCAACGGCGCTCGTGTAGAATATTCACCGACCTACATTCACTCATAAGGAAACAAGAAGAAATGAAAATAAACAATACAAGCCTGTCAACTGCCGGATCGAATTCCCACTGGAGATGATTTCTGCAACTTTTCCATTGTATATATAATAAATGTAAAAATTGAAAGTATTTTTTTCAGTATAGATGTATTTATATTTTTTGAATGAAATAAGCCCTTGCTCATCAGTGAGATGAATTTTGAAGATAGGTAAAACTTGTCAAATTAGCCAAGTCGATAAGACACCAGTCTACTAATCAGTTGATCGTGAATTCAAATCATGGTAGGGGAATGTTAATTCATACAGTAGGAAGGGCTCTCCTGTCTTGAAAATCTGCACCCGAAAAAGTGGCTTTTACCTGGGTTCAAATACTGGCATCGGTGAAAGCGCAATTATCTGACTCATCGAAAAGCTTAGTCTGGTACAAGACAATAAAAGAAGTAAAAAATTTAATTGCAGAGATACGGATGTACAAAAGCATAAGTAAATAGACACACTTATTTCTCTTGAATTAGACATTTGTACACCCCCGATTTAACAGACTAATTGGTGGAAGTAGTGTCCATCAATACCGAAATTTTTGTTATTCGGAATGCAACCTAAGAACATGTTTTTTTAAAATCATTTTTTGATATAAAAAAGTTCAATACAATTAACAATTGGGCAAAATACAAAATTATTAGGTTTATAGTAAAGAATACTTATGCAATATTTGCTAAGCGATTTAACAACGTAGCTCAATGTTTTTTGAATTATTTTGCCAATGACCTTAAATTTTATCTAAAACCTATAATGGAGACTCAAAATCAAAAAGATATTTGTTATAAAAGAAAAATTGAAAGTAATTTATTGTATTTTATTAAGGACTTATACGTATAAATAAAATAAGATATTAATGACAAAAGTCTGTGAAATTCGAAGTAAGTTATCCCTTGGCCGTTAAATCGATTGTATATTGTATATATATTGACAGTTACTCAATTTATGGCAAGTGCCAAAGAAAAATCATACAACAATCACTTTAAACCCAGAAGCACGAAAAATTGTATGATTTTTAAGGGGTGTGTGGTTTTTCTCGACCTGAAAGTGAGCCACCGTCAAATAGCATCGAAATCAGGAATTTCACTTTCAATAATGAACCGCATACAACTTTGACAGTGAAAAAAAACAAACCCAAAACAAAAAAAAAAAAACAAACAAAAAAACAAAACACCGTGTGTCATCCTGTTCGATCAGAAAGATGTCTCCGTGCAATGAGGCAGAATACAAACCTTTTGAGGCTGTAGAAGTGGCAAAACGTGTCCAAGTCATCCCAAGAATTGCGATGCAGTGACTTCGTCACATGTGTTACTATGACAGAGCCACCAGTGGAAAGTCACTACTTGAACCAATCATCATTCAGTGGAGAAGACAATGAGCAAGTGATATATATATATATATATATATATATATATATATATATATATAAAAGTTTTATCGAATACTCTGTTGAATATATCTAGGCCAATTTGCATACTTGAATAAGGGAAAAAACTTTGAACAAAAGATTTGTTCCGTCCTTTGAATGCAGTCTATTGAATATTATAAAGGAGAAAATAGCAGATCTGATAAATTCAATGTCTGAAAATCTCAAAACCAAAATTTTAATTTCTATTATATATCATTCTTGAATTTTTAAAAGTTATCAAATAAACGACCTTGTATGAAAATGAATTACGTACGAGCATTCACGCAGCGTGACACGTAGTTATTGGCTGGATTTTAATGAAAAAATTAAAAATGACTGCCCCTTTGATAACATAAAAAGATAACCCAAAAAAGGTTCACTATTCTTCAACAAAAGTTTATAAAATCTTCTATAACCTTTGTTCATACCCCTTAATTTTAATTTTTCTAATACATAAATCAAATTAAGCACTATGATAACGTGAAACATAATGACTTGAAACAATCGGTTATTCAGAATATTGTTTCACTTGAAATTACCACTTTGATAAAAGGTGTGAGACGAAACATTAGTATGATACATTTTGATTTACTTATAATTATTGTTTCCTTTCCTTATCAGCAATATATATATATATATATATATATATATATATATATATATATATATATATATATATGTATATATATATATATATATATGTATATATATATATATATGTATATATGTATATATATATATATATATATATATATACATATATGTATATAAATATATATATATAAATGTATGTATATATGTATGTATATATATATATGTATGTATATATGTATGTATATATATATATATATATATATATGTATGTATGTATATATATTATATATATATATATATATATATATATATATATATATATATATATATATATATATATATATATATATATACACGCAGGGATACCCATTGCCTGGGTGGAAATGATTTCAAATGTGACTTATTAGTGGAAAGTTTATTCTTTTGCATATCTCTTCATACACAACATGAATTGAAAATAAATAAATAAATAAAACAAAACAAGATTATTTACACCGAGGGCTTATTCTTTACGATCAGCATTCTTTACAGAAAGCCGTAGAATCACAACCTGCGTTAAATTGCGATTGAAACCTGCAGAAGATTTGTTCTTTAGTTTTTGTTTAAAGCCGGGAGCCATTTTTGATGCTTTTAATCGATAAGATCCCCGTTACGTTTTGGAAAGTATCAGTTTTTAAAGAAGACAAACTTTAATTTTTTTTTTATGGTAGCGGGGGATCCCATCCACGATCTAACAACAATTCTGACCCGAACCCTCACTTTACATCATTTGCACGAAAGTATGGCTTTGAAGTATCTGTTTTACGGCCGATGTGAAATAAATTATTTCCAGGATTTTTCTATTTTCAGTTATATTCAGAAAAATATCATTGTTTTTAAAATTTGATTTTGGACGGTCATACGATAGACGAAAAGTACTTTTCCATTTCAGCATTATAATTACATAGTAAAGTGCAATCTCGAACCAAAATTATTTTTCTTTACAAATGAAACTTATCCAAAGGTAACAGAGGTGTTATTGATTGGAAGCAAAAACGATTCTTCGGAAAATAATTTTTGATACTTTTTTTGCTCTTACTGGTAGAAAAAATATGTACCAAAATATCAACTAAAAGTAAGATGAAGTTGAATAGTAGTCAAACAATAAGTGATAACGGTTCTCAGCAGGGCGTCTTCTTTTTTTTTCATGCGCGACCGATGAGACAAATGTTTTCGCGACTCTTCACTCAGCGTTATCAGTCTTTAGTCGTAACTTCACTTCAACTGAACGTAAAAACAAATACCCCCCCCCCCAAAATAGAATATTAATTACGATGTTTACTGTTTGTTATGGAAAAAATACTTAAATGTCGCCGAAACAAACTTTGTGGTCATATGATTATCCTAACCCTGGTTCATTTTGCAATAAGCACCAATAGGAGTTAAAATCTGTATACAGACTTAAAAAAAAAATTAGTTATATAATTAATTTAGATATATCTCCAAAAAGAAACAATAATTTTTACGCTACCCCCAGTTAGAGAAGCCCGAACTGGTTAAAATATATAGGCTAATAAATATGAATAGGCAAATAATATATATATATATATATATATATATATATATATATATATATATATATATATATATATATATATATATATATATATATATATATGCCCGGAGAGGGCAGAAACCCGGGTTAGTTTGTGTAGCGAATCCACATTCTACTATATATATATATATATATATATATATATATATATATATATATATATATTAGCCTATTTATTTCTATTTTGAATTGAAAATATACTTCATCATATATTTTCAATTTGTAAAAATACAAAAAGAAAGAAATACAGAAGAGATTTTATCCGTTGCAGATGTTTAATCACGGTGCACAATATTCAACAAAGTAAATAGATGTATGATCCGACAGAATATGAGTACCTTATATGAAACTCTATCTGAAATGACTTCCAGTTGTCACACGGAGTTGTCACACGGCCAAGGCAGCGTAGGTTGAATAAACAATTTTAAAGACGAACAAGGTGTGGAGATAAGAGATAAAAGGGATTATTTGAGCCTCCACCTTACCGTTGGGTTGTTTAGCTCCATGGTGAAGAGTGACATGTCATTGGAGCAGCTATCTTATCCGTTGCAAGGTCGATTCTTACAGCAGCCCCATTTTTCTTTAATTTTTTTGTCCTATTCGCGTTGTCTGGGTCGAATAATTCACTCTCCGTGTCGCAATGGGAAGTCGTTTAAAATGAAATAACGAATTTATATGGATGACACAATAATTAACGCTCTTCTATTTAGGTTTGGGCACTCTTCAAGTGAGGTAACTCGTTCATTATAAGCTCATACAATGCTATTCCATAGGAATAGAGCTCTCTGGTGGATGAGGAATATAAGCTAAAATAAATACATCGCTTAAATTCAGCATTCCTGACCGTGCAGTTCCGCAGCTCAGAGGTAGGATATCGACCTCCGGGTCTGAAGCTAAGGTTTCAATCCTGCCTCGTGGTACTAGATGGGATAAAGGAAAGTCTATAGCCATACTGAAGAGTTGTAATACAACAAAACAGCTGTCTGTGGATGACAACTAACTATATATATATATATAATTTCTTATTAACTTGGTTCTATCAATAGACTATGGTGTTTTCTGTTTAGCTCTTAACTTGTTGCAGTTGTCTAGACTGGTCTGCAGTTTAGAGTTGTTGAAAATCTTTTGAATGTTCAACTGAAATTGACTTAACATGCCGATACATATATGTGTGTGTGTGTGTGTGTGTATGCATGTGTTTGGGGGAGTGTATGTGAGTGTGTGTACGTACACGTGCGTGTGCACAGATACGCTGGGGTATAGCATTTAAAGGCCCGGTTATAAAGCATTATAGATTATATGGCTGGTTTGGAAGTTCTGTAGCCCACGCATAGTAGGCGGCTAAAATATGCGATAATCACTAATCCTAAATCCCCAGAGTTTGAATCTTTTATAAATCTTCCAAAGAGGTGGAAACCCAAATCCCCCTGACAATGGAAAATGTGCGAATATCGAACTCGGCAGGCAGAATAATCGAAGAAAGGATTCGATCGGACGCGTTCAGTTTGCTTCCCTTTCACAATTGGATGTCAGTAAGTTAGGACCGAAATATGGCTGAAAGGAAAAATATCAGAAAATAAATTCAAACAGAATAAAGAAGTGTTGAAAAGCCAAGTATTGGCAACGTTGCGTGTTCCAGAAGCTTTGCGAAACAGATGACAATAAAAAGGATTTCCTGTCATATCGTCACTTGTTTACTGGCCTGCCGGGCTGTGTACGGTTGTGGCTTAAAAGTTTTCTGTCGCTTATTGGACTTGAGAAAAACAGATTGGTCAGATTTGCATCAACCTTTGGGCCGCAATTCCGTGACTTCACTTAGGGTCAGTGCATAAATAGTGTCTCAGAAACTTTCTGTCGGATTGTTCTTGAATATTGAACTCAAATTCTTCGAAACCACGCTGCACCGATCGATCATATTCTGTTCCCACTCATCTGATATCAATCTCAGTTTTGTTCATAGCTATTTCAGTTTATTCCTATCTCAGCCTCTTCCTAACTATCTATCTAACTGTCTACCTATTTATTTTAGTCGATTCTTATCAATATATCGGTTTGTTCATATCTATTTTGTTAATATAACCAAGAGACAGATCTGCAAATTGAGAGACATGCAACGTGCACATGAAAGAATTATGCTGGGCCTCACTTGGAGAGACCACAAGACAGCACAGTACATTTGAGAAAAGGAAGGAGTCAAGGACATCATAGAATCTATTAAAAAGCTCAAATGGCAGTGGGCTGGCCATGTTGCAAGAATGGCGGACAACCGATGGACATCACGACTCACAACATGGATCCCCCGAGATCACATGCGCAACCAAGGCTGGTAGAATATTAGATGGAGAGACGAGCTGGACAAGTTCAGAAAGTACTGGCTTCGCAACGCCCATGATACATAAAATGTGGCGAATCCTGGGGGAGGTCTATGTCCAACGAGGGACGTTGAAAGACTGATGATGATGATGATGATTTTGTTGATATATATATATATATATAATATGAACTGTAGAGAGTGAGACCGACTCGGGAGTAAATTGTTTTGAAGTTAGTTTTTATTTGATCCGTAAATGTTTTTTGTTAATGGTGTAGACATGTTTCAGGATGTATTCCCACTTCAATAGTAACTGCTGTGTGAGTATGTGCTTTTAGGGGGTTATATGTTTGATGTGGAACCTGATTCCACCATCAGGAACTTTACTCTATGAGTAAGAAATGGTATCCAGGCTGCTGGAGGCATCCTGTTGTATGAGAGGAAGTCCAACCAGCCATATATATATATATATATATATATATATATATATATATATATATATATATATCAGTCTGTCCATAGCTATCTCAATTTTGTAATTCATATATATATATATATATATATATATATATATATATATATATATATATATATGTGTGTGTGTGTGTGTGTGTGTGTGTGTGTAATTTGACAATTAGGAAAAACAATCAGATTACATTTTTCGTATATATATATACGTTTTCTTTCTGATTATGCATTTCGCATCAGTAGCGTCGTCAGCTTGGAATCATGTATTAAAAAAAACGTTGTTATGGGGGCTGCGTAATCATATCACGTTTCAGCTGCGTTATCCAGTTTTCCTTTGAATTCTTAAAATTCTTTGGCTTCTAATACTTAAATTTTTGGCTTGTTTTCCCTTTCAGTGGCACGTGGACACATCATTAGAATTCTGTTCTTGTTTTTATTATTATGAAGCTTGAATACTGTGCATTCTGATCTTGATGCATGTTACAATGAATCTTGTTATTTGAACATGATCACTCATTTGTTCTTGTTTAAACTCAGGTGAGAATCGAGTGTTATTTTTTGATAAAGTTCCACCCGCGAGATTGTTGTCATCTTAAAGGTTACGATTCTCATTTTAGTCTTTTTTCATGTTTTAGTACCAAATTTTGATTTTTATTATGCAAAAAAATATTCCGAAAAAATATTAATGGTGTTGATCAGCCAAAGATAGGATTTTTCGATTTTTTTGGTAGCAGAAAAAAAAAAGCGAAAAATCTCACTCTATGACTTGTAATTTTGTAAGTATTGTCGATTCATTGTAATATGCATCAGAATTGTTATGCAGAGCTTCAAAATAAAAATAAAAAAAAACACTGAGCATTGTAGCTCTAAAAATAACGAAATTATTGCGGTCAAAAGTTAGTCAAATTTTGATCATGATTTTCGCTACTTTTTACGTACTTACCATGCATGCACTGATTGGCTGAGACGTCGGCCACTGGTCGTCAGCCATTCACAGACGTTCCCAGTCGCTCGCTAACTGAACATGGTGTAGGTCTGCTATGCCAGCTCGCATGACTAGTGATAAGGAGTATTTGACCTATTGATGGGGGAAGGATTGAAATAGTGTAATCCAACATGAAAGTATTCAAGTAAAAGTGGTGCCTTCGCTTCTCATCATGCGCACCTATATATATATATATATATATATATATATATATATATATATATATATATATATATTATGTCATCCACGGACGGCTGTTTTGATGTATTACATCTCTTCAGTGTAGCTATAGACTTTCCTTAATCCCGTCTAGTACCGCGAGGCAGAATTGAAGCCTTCACATCAGACCCAGAGGCCGATATCCTAACTCCGGACTACGGAGCTGGACAGTCAGTAAGGCTGAATTCAGGGGATATATCTATTTACAAAGAAATTCCTCATCCACCAGAATGCTCAATTCCTATGGAAGAGCATTGTGAATATATATATATATATATATATATATATATAATTTCCATTCAAAACTTCATTGCGTACCCCAGAGGATTATTTTGCGTACGTTGCCCCACTGTTTCAAGATCCTATAATCATGGAAGACCCTCTCCAAATATCCTTTGTTCCATTAATCTTCTGGGGCTTTCTCTATTTAGATCACTTGATATGTTTTGTAAGTGATCCACTGTTCCTGATTTTGATGCAATATCATTATGAAAACTTGGATGGTTCAAATTTTCTCTGTTTACTCCCAAGTTTTTCCTTTTTTCCGAAATCTTCTTTTAAGGTTTGCCGTAAATAGTTCCGGTGACATTGTATCCCTCGGTCTTATTTCTCTCCCATGCTTTATCGTGTATTGTATCTCCGTGAAGTTTGATTGTCCAAAAAAAGATCATAAAAATATAGGTTGGAGTCTTAGAAGACCAGACAAAAAATTAAGGACCTACGTGGGATAAACGAATTTTTCCGTCGCATAAGGTAGCAGACTAGTAATTGGTGAAGACTCTAAGCTTTCTGCTGTCAGATTCAGTGCTGGTGGAAGCGATCGAGGACATATAAATGGTGTCAGTAGATGGCCCAAGATTCGGCACCCAAGAGTGAATGAATGAATATATATATGTATATATATATATATATGTGTGTGTGTGTGTGTGTGTGTGTGTGTGTGTGTGTGTGTGTGTGTGTGCATGTAAAGAAAAATCGGTTTTTGGATAATTAGTCACGAGTGGAAGTCTAATGACAAAAAAAGCAGATGAAAAGAAAAAAAAAGATTTGAAGTGACAGAATAAAAAAGCGTTAAAAGAAAGCAATTCTGGTGTTTGCCTCGTTTAGAAAGTGGTGTAAAATCAGCACCTTTCCTGCATTTGTTTTTTCCGGCTTGGTATGGCTTGATGCCATTCATTAACTTCAGAACAATCCCAGTATTCTAAATAACTTCCACACTGTAACAGATTGCACCCGAAATGATATAATATAGAGCATTGATTCCCAAAGTGTGAGCTACCTTAGAGTCACCAAAAGACCCAAGGGGAGCTAGAAAGCAAAGGGATGGTAAGGAGCGTTGGGAGACAAGAGGTGTTGAGGAGATAACTGGCGAAGAATACAAATAAGTACCTCCAAGGTATATATCTGAAAAGCTGATTTTATTGTAGAGCTGTTTGAGATTCGATTTAAAGATGCAGCTTACTAATACTTAGTCTGATGTGGAAAGATTAGTCTCATCACGTCAGACCATTCCTTCATAATAATTATTTTTCTAATTCATTAATCAAGTACTTTTAAATACAGTTACGATTTTGGTTATAAAAATGTTTCTATTGAAAAAAATGTCTTTATCAAATTCTGATTTCAATATTCTTGAGCGACTCCATGGGGGGTGCTGATGAAATATATGCTCTAAAAGCCCGGCTGCTGCAGATGGTTGAACTGAATATGATTACTGCAACTTTTGTATTGTATATATAACAAATAATTTCGTAAATGCGTACGATTTGCCAGTTTGGCTCAGTCGGTAAGAAATTCGCTTACCAATCACTTGATCCTGATTTCAAATTACGGTGGAGGAATGTTAATTTTGTATATGTGTTCGGCTCAACGCAGGATTTCTCATACTGGTTGATATCATCATCTGATGTGCGATTTCAATTCTTGGGTAGGCGGTGAGCAGCTATGCAGAAAATGGCGGGCGTTTTGAATTTTCTGTGGGCGATATAGGATACAGAGTATCAACGTTTGCGATTGACAATAGAAAATGAATTAACAGCAACATTTCCTATTATTAATTTACCAAGCAGCACTGGGATATCGCACATTATGTAGGTGCGTAGAGAAATATGTAAATATTTATGTAGTTATACTTACGTCTGTGTTACACTCTTTGTTGTTTGGTCCATGGTACATATAAACTTGTAACCCTCTTTAAAGATTGCCTGACACCACAACTCATTGATCACGTCCACGATATCTAAAACAGTATGTGTGTACCAAACATTTGATGGTACTATTTTACATTGATTTCATTAAAGGATGTTGTAACATGAAAACTACTCATCTTTATTGTTTTGGAAGAGTTAAAAATGTTTTGGTATTCTTGGTGGTTGGAAGATTTTCCATGTGAAACTGGGCCGTGAAGCCCCAAAGACTGATAACCTCTGGTATAGACAAACAGTGGAGAGTTCACTCTCTCCAATATTCTGAGGACTGTTTTTGTTCTTGTTACATGGTGACAATAAAGTCAACTTTAACTTGGAACAGATCTTGGCAAACGTCTAATTGAAGCAACTAACATTCTGTTTTAATGCAAGCTTGGTGGGTGAGATAATTGCATATTTCATCTTGGCGCCAGTGGTTGGTGCTCGAGCCCAAGTCGAAACCCGAGATTTCGAATACCAACTTGGAAAATAAGCGCAAGACAATCTTCCTATAAACAATTACCCGTTCCCACCTGGTCTTGTGACGTACTATATTAAGCGCACTAATTATCAAGAAAGCTGATCTTTTGCCTGTTGCAAAATCGCGATGTTTGACTTCGAGATAAATGTACCGTTCATATTAGGAGAAAATATCAGTAGCGACAAGTTTGGACCTAATCAACCGACCACATCTTTCACTGGTTTCTATTTATTGACAAATTTGTGTTTGGCTCCAAGTTGGCTTTATTGTGTGTGAAATGCGGTTATCCAAGCATTAACGCACGCCTGTTCGGTGTATTTGGATCAACGGATTAGGTTTCTGATCCTCTACCGGTGTATCTGCTAGGAAGCCGCTTTCTCACCTTTCATACTGCCGGGGCTGATGTTTCACACCGATGGGGGTTAATATAGAAGCAGATGGTCCAGTAACCGTTTACTCCACATTTATCAAAAGGGGCAAAAGATGTTTTGGATCACATAACTTCATCTTCTTTGATTTTTTCCCCTCTTTGATTTTGCAAATAGATTGTTTCACTATCTGGGAGGGTTCTTTTTTCTTTTCTTTTTTTCATTTTCTTAAAAATAATTTCTTTGCTCTTTTTCTTTCTTTCCTTTTCTCTTTCTTTGGTCATCAAGGTTTCTTTCTTTCTTTCTTTCTTTCTTTCTTTCTTTCTTTCTTTCTTTCTTTCTTACCCTCTCTGTTCTTTTTTCTTGTCTTTTATTTTCTTTCCTTTCGTTGGCCTTTACTTTTTCATCAGCGGTCTTTCTTTCTTTCTTTCTTTCTTTCTTTCTTTCTTTTTTTCTACCTTTCATCTCCCTCATCTTTGTTTTTTTTTTGTATTTCATTTTAAAGTTACGAATACTGATTTAGTAAATATTCAACTAATGTGTCATTTTACTTCTCGTGAATCTTTTCCCCCCAAAACAACAACAATAATAACATGCCTCAAGATTTGACCAAACGCTTCCACGTTTCTTGACCTTCTTTTTGTTTTTATTCATTAATTTCCTCTTCTATCCCTTTAGTGCCTCTCAGTTCCACTTCAACCACGTTATTGCACCTCCCCTACGCACTCAATCCTTAATCTTTCCCTTATTCATCTCTCTATATCTCCCCTCACATATCCCTCTTGTATTCTATGTACCTTCTCTCTTTTTCTTTTAATTCGTTTTTCCTTATCCTTTTCTCTCTTTCTCTCTTTCATCATGCCAGCGTCTTTCGTTAAAATTCAGATTCGCATTTCTCCACACGTCAAAGACGAGAACAGTCTGACAAATTCTTACCAATGAAAAAAATCGCCATGAACAATGACAGCAGCTGCCGACTTCCCATTATTGACTGAAGCCAGCAGTCGACATTCTTTCATGGCCTTATATCCACCATCTTAATTTCTCTTTCAGCCGCCCAATCTGTTACTCTGCTTTTACCGTTTTTTTCCCTCAATCATATGGTTTTGCTTTATTTTCTCTTTATTTTAATAAATCATGTTTTATTTCTTTAACTGTTCTTACTTTCTTTTTAATCTTTCCTCTCATAAGCAAATGAGCAGGCCGCGGTTTCCTCTCGTAAGTAAATGAACGGGACACGGTTTAAGTAATCACAAGTTTTGAATCTGCAGATTCCTAGATACAAAAAATGTTTGGTTTTATAAAAAGCTTCTTTAAACACGTATTAACCACAATGAACACGTCCAACACCACGTAATTAGGGTTCTTTGTGTCATGTATTTTCTTGCTTTCCAAACATATGTTGACAACAAACTCTCTTGTTTGTTGTAGATATCCATTAATCATTACCTCACTGTATATCTCGTATATTGGTCGACTTTAGCTTTTTATATAAGAATAACAAATCAGTCTAATAAGTCACTATATATTATGGCATTTTAATCATATTTCAGAATACTGAATCATATCCAGTGAATAATTTTCATACGTGAAGTGAGGAGCTTCTCCTATTTCTTCCCATAGGGCATGGATTTCGATCTAATTACGATGTCTGTCTAGAAAGTATCTAGCCGTTTTGAATATCTCGAGAACTGGTTGCACAGACTTGATGTAATTTGGCAACCAATAAGAGTAGACTACATTGAGCATACATAAGTAGAAACATTTCTATGGGGTTACCTAGTTGACTGTGAGACGTCATTGAGTGTGTTTCTGTATTCTGTTATTGTTGCACTCAGGCGTCTATATGAGCGAATATACGCCAAAGGGTTTTCTCTGCAAAACATTGCATCTCCTCGATCCATTTGTCTACCTACAATCCAAATTTGGTCCCATGCGACTCTTGATTTTTCTCATAGCTAAAGTCACCTCTGAACTGGTAGAGGTTTCAGACTATTGATGAGATTAAGGAGAACACAACGAGGCTGCTGATGGCATTAGGTCACAAAGGTAGTACTTTGGAGGGAACTAAGGTGCATTTGCCGTACGTAGGCTATTCGTCGATAATATTAAAGGGTTGGTACAGAACTCATATCCAGGGTATAACTGGAAACTACGATTTCTAGGCTGAAAATATCTACTAGGATCGAACCGGGAATTTGACATGTCTAAGTTCCAGACAGACGTAAAATGTTTGGAACATTTGATGAGTACAAACCTGATGTCTCTTCAAAGATTAAACTTAACGACCCAAGAAAGATAACAACACTGGGAATCTAACAACTGGTGACATGATATAACAATTAACCACAGATAAAATCGTTGGACATATAACTGTTGTTAACGACACAGCAATTGATTAAGCATTGGCAAAGAGAAAATGATAGGTAAAAGAAGCCTGTTTATACGGAAAGAAGAAAAGAAGAATTAGAACTGATTTTTCAACCGTGAACAAATCCAATGGAACTTATGTTTCAACAAATATTTTAAATTTCAATTGGGATTCAATTCTGAATTTCATAGCAGAATTCACTCAAATCTTTGGCAGTCTAGTGAAGACGTTATGAAGACATATTTGAGGGAGAATGTAAAGATTTGACTGAAGATCAGGAAGTAAGAATATAAAACCTTCTGCAGTTACATGTAACCTAACAGGTAGATAAGGTATTTATTAAAAAAGTAATCTAACCATTAGTAACTGAAGAATGTCGATTGTTGATATACCTGAAACGCGACACACCAGAAATAGTAAAATTGTATAATCATCTGGGAATCATCATCATCATCATCATCACCAATCTTTTATCGTCCATCGTTGGACACAGACCTTCTCCTGGATTCGCAACACCTCTGTATTGTGGGCATCACGGAGCCAGTACTTTCTGAGCATGCCCAGTTCGTCTCGCCATCTCATATTCTATCGACTTTGGTTCTGCATTTGATCTCTGGGGATCCATGTAGTAAGTCGTGATGTCCATTGGTCCTCTGCCATTCTTGCAGCATGGCCAGCCCATTGCCATTTGAGTTTCATAATGGTTTCTATGACATCTCAGATTCCTCTTTTAATACAGGTAAAAAAGCAATCACGAAATGCAAGAAGTAATTTCAACAAGAGAATCTGATAATTTCAAACCTGGAGCAACGAACTGGAAATTGGCAATTCACAGTTTGTGAAATTCAATTTCAAAAATCAAGTAGGTTATAACACTAGCTTCAAGGGCAAAAACCAGTTCCTTTTTCTGTACATATGAAGTGCTGATTAGCAGTATGATTAAAAGGCTTATCATCCGGACCAATTCGCTGGTTCATTGAGTTCAATCCTCACTGCATGCTTCAGTATTGTGGCTTTGTGCCAGACTAAGGTAAGCTTAGTAAATAAATATTCGTTTCATTCTGGGTTCCTACTGTAGAGCAATGGTTTTCAAACTCGTCTCGAAGGCCAGTGCATCAATGTTGTAAATTCGATACTCTCTACCAATCTAAGCTCAGTTTAGTAAATAATCATTAGATGCTCAAATTGAAGAATATTTTTGTTACAACAATTACAAAAGATGAAATAAGTTAACAAATAATAGAAACATAAGAGAAAATATTCCTATAGAGCTACGATTGGTAATGTCTCAGAATATTTTAATGCCTAATTGTTAGAACAATGATAAACAAAGACTGAGAACCTTTTTTCCGTGGTGGCGGAGGAAGAGAGAAAAAGACGTATTTCCAGAGGCGCAGGGCAGAAGGATATGTTTGGATTATATTTTGACAGCAACCCTGTTGCCAATGAATGATAATACCCCCTCCCCTTTTTTTACATTAATTTGATAAATCTCCAACTTTCAAACCACTTCGCCCTTCGTGAGAAAGCCTGATACAGCAAATGCCCCATTTACTCCCCGCCCGCCTCCAGTGGACGCCCATGACTGTCATCAATTTTTCTTCCTGGTTGAATTTTCTGATTTCAGTATTTTCTCATGTACGCAGAACCTATCCCTCCTTATACACGGGAGATATATTCTAAGACATTGCCTCAAACCGCGAATAGTACCAAACCTTATACATACAATGTTTTTCCAATACATACCCACGATAGTCATTCATTTATGAATTAGGAACAACTGGAGATTAATGACAATAACTAATAATACAATATAACAATTTTGATACGCACTATACCGTAATCAAATTTACTTGAGAAGGTTATTTCTTACCGAATATCTTGACTGCCTAAATCTAATTTCCCTTTCCCGATAAATGGGGAACTTTCTCCTTTTCACTTTTCGGCTTTTCTTTGTTTTATCTGAATAGATAGTATCGTTACTCCTGCACTTTCGGACTATCATTAAATAAAAATTTCGAATTGTTCACATCTCAAGTTGTTGCGCATGGCTGAAACCGCAGAAAACTAAACTGGATGAGAGAGGGCCACGAAACTGCAACCACTTACCGTATAAAAAGAGCTCACTCATCCTTCAAGTTCCAGCAAAAAAACAGGTAAAAACTTCTCACTGAACTAAAAGAGAACATCAATGATCTCAACAACCTCTCTGATAGAAGCATGATGTTTAAAAATAAGAGCAAACAAACCATCAGTGAACTCTCAGAATGAACCAAGAATCACATAGAAAAATACAAAAATCTCAAGCCACCGACAACAACAAAAAAAGATAAAGGAAGATAGACAACATCAGAAATCGAGAGCATCCCCCAAAAAGGTAGCGTCCTTGAAACTATCAAAAATCTCTCAGTACAACCCCCCACCCCCGAAAAAAAAACGTAAATAACTGATGTGTTCAAAGAGAATGGAGACCTAACAACAGCTAGGGACCAAATCGTCGAACGCACCCAAGAATTCTACAAAAACTTCTATTTCTCTAAACAAGGGACACCAAATATCAAATGGCTATACAATTTACGAGTAACCAGTTTGAATTTTTCCCTAGGAGTTACTCCGTGAGAAGTGAAACAAGCCATCAAATAAGCGAAAAAAGGAACATCCCTTCGATCAGATAACATCATCATCATCCTACTCAAAAACGTTGATAAAGTCATCACAAGGAAATTAGCCATCTTATTCAGCTTATGCCTAAGACAGAGTTAAGCCCCAAAAGATTGGAACACTGCAACCGTAATGGTATAGCATAAGTAAAAGAACCCGAAAGATCTAAACAACCCCAGGCCAATAATCCTACTCAACTGCATCTGCAAACTTTCTACTAAAGTGATCACCAACCGAATCACCAGAATGCTAGATGAAAACCAACTACGGGAACAGGCTGGATTCAGGAAGAGCTTCTCAACCATTGACCATCTTCGTTCGGTAAATCCAGGAAAGGAGAAAGCAGAGTATGAAATGCTATTCACTGTCACACTCGTCGACTCAATGAGATTCCCAAAGGTCATCGATGCTATCATGCAACAGGGTAAAACCCTGAATATGTCAGAGTCTGGCAACATATATACCGACGTAGCAGTTCACTTTTTAGGCTACATAAAGACTTTAAAAGCTTTCAACTCGAAAAGGGAGTATGACAAGGCGATATCAGCTCATCCAAACTCTTCACAACCTGCCTCGAGATGATCATCCTTTTTGAAAAAACAAAACAAAAAAACCCCCAAAAAACCCCAAAAACAAACAAAACTCACGATCTCCAAGTATTGCTAGACGAACTGAACGGAGAGGGCAATAAAGTTGGTCTTCACATTAACTTCAGTAAAGCAAATGTCCTGTACAACAAAGACGTTGAGGACAAAGACGCAAAAATTCAAATCAAATCTCTCTCTCTCTCTCTCTCTATACATATATATATATGTGTGTGTGTGTGTGTGTGTGTGTGTGCACACGTGCACACACACACACATATATATATATATGAGAGAGCACACCAATAAATCTGTAGCTTGATATGTAGTTAGCTGAATTTTGATCTGAAATTCTAACTGCTTACTTTTCGATCTGAGGGATCAGTGAAGAAGTATTGGGTTAAGTAGATTGACAAGGGAGGAGACTATGTTGGAAAATAAATATTTTCTGTGTAAAATAAAAATGCCTTTTTCCATCATTAGGCTGTGGACTTATTGATGTATCTACGTATACGTGTCTGTGTTTTGTGCACCACAGGGGACCCAAGTTTGATTGGAGACGTCGACCACAGATTTTTGGATAGCTGACATTTCAATATTAACTAACCATTTCTTACCGATTTTGGGTCACTCATCCGATATGTTTGTTCAAATGAATGATCTTCTTTGTTTTATTTATCTATTGCCTGATTTTGCTTTTATTATTGAATATGAAAATAGTTTTTGAATCGTAACATACGGATATTAAAGTAATTAGAAATTCTTACAACAGTGTAGGTATTTATCCGTCACACTTCGAGTGCAAATGTGACTCTTAGTCCTTTTTTATGTAGCTTAGCAACAAAAAACTAGATCGCATGGTGGGTCATCCAAAATCTGCCCGGTTGCCTCGGTCATTGCTGCAGTCATCAGAGTTTATCCTCGACCCAAGTGTATATAAATTTTTAGAATAATAAAAATTGTAGCTTCGATTAATGAAGTATGTATACATTTTTGGGACACCTTTCATATTTACATATACATACTCAAGTATGTAGAGTGCCCCGAAAGCGTAGACATCGAATACTTTTCCTTTTAATGCTTTTAATGTTTTTTTCTGAACAATGATTTTCATTATGAAGGTGTTCAAATACTTTTCAGCTGCGATAAACAAAGAAATATGTATTTTAGACACCTAGTACCCTCCTCAGAAAACTGAGTGAAAAAAGATCTCAAATCACAATTAAGATTTTCTCTTTTTTTCAGTAAGTGATTCCGTTAATTTTCCCCTGTGGCATGATAGTACTGTAAGAAATAAATGAAAATAATTCTTTCATTATTTGATCCTTTCATTTATTTACCATGTACCATATTGTAAAGCTTTCCCAGGATAGTTCGAAATGCAAACGTAATCGCATATTCTTTCTCATGGTGATGAGTTTTAGGAGGCGAATAGTAAGGTCGTGTGCAACTTAGTACTATGTGTCGAAACACTTACTTGGATATGTATCAGCAGGCCAAGTTGAAGATATTGAATGTGCAGAGCGATACTAAGCAGACATAATTCCGAAGAATGTGAAGAAATAAAGGAATGAGAATACGAAGCCAGTGATACAAATAACTATGACTAAATTTATTCTTACTTGTACTTCAATGTACTGAATGGAGGAACAATATGATACTGAAGAAGTTCATCCTAGTTTAGGAGAATTTTCAATAAAGATGGCTAAGGAAGTTCATCAAACGATCGAAGTAATGTTTAGATCGATTTGCACTTATGAATCTCGGCATCGATGTGTTGATATTTTCGGAAAAATTTTGTCGGTGTGTGAATTTATGCCAGTAGTGTGATGGTGAGATTTGTGTGGAAATCTGTTTACCCCAGGGACCATTATCACATACAGACACACCTAGCTGTTTTTAAGGTTTGAGGAAGGCTCAAAATTCCAGATGATTTCCAGTTGCGCATCTGATTAAATGGATGAAATATATGATGCTTTATGATGAGACTGGTACTTGTAGTTTAGATCCTATATGTTTGTAAAAACTACTTTATATCATTTGACTTCCGGTTTTCCGTGAAGCCGGCTGCTACAATTAATGTATCATTTTCAACTTCATTTTCAATCATGTTTAACACTTAATCAATTTTATTACTCTATTTACTGTTTATTGTGAATATTTTCCTTTTCTTTTCTAGCACGACGGATTCCGATGACAAGAAAAAGGACAGACGATAACAAACTAACACTCTGTTGAGCCGGAGAGTGAGAGGAGGGAAAAGTATAAGACTAAGAGGGAGATAAAGAAGAAGGAAAGAAGGAAGAGAAGCTTGGGAAAGGGGGGAAAAGAAGAAGAAAAAAGTGAAAGGGAGTCAAAAGGAGAAAGTAAAGGAAAGGGAGAGGGAGGAAAAAGGAAGGAAGGAAGGAAGGATGAATGATAACAGAATGTGTAAAAAGGTTATAAAGGAGTACTCAGCTAAGAACACAAAAGATATATTTTAAAAAAGAAAGACAAGAAGAAGAAAAGGAGGGGAAGAAGAAGAAATAAAGAATTTGAGAGAAAGTAGAAATGCAAAGCTCACCGAAGGAAAATTCTAAAAAAGGGGAGAAGGTGTAAAAGATTGCTTGATTACAATACGTGAATTAGAATGAAAATGCGTTTAAGCTGGTGAGTGCTAGAAAATCTGCCAGTGAAACTAAGTAGTCGTAAATGGCTCCTTTCTTTGCTATTACCGCGAAATCGGAAGAGACGTAACTCGTTTCAGAGTTACCATTTTCTTGATCGTATCATTAAAACCAAACATTTCTTCTTTTTCGAACTTGAAACTTCTGGGCATTGTCTGTTTAACTATCAAGTTAAATTACCAACTATCTTTACAATACCGTAAAAAACGAATGGCGTTTTTACCGACTTCTAGGAGGAAGGAAGTTGAGGGAAATTTTCAAAAACGTTGCCGATCGATTTGAAACCCCCTGACCTTCTGTTTCACTTATAATTGCACTTGAATATCAGCTTAACTATTGCTAGTTTCGATATCAGTGCCCTAGAATTCCAAACTGAGTCATCCAGCCACTCGGCTTTATTATATATATTTAAAAAAAAAACAAGATTGTGAGAAAAAAAGGAAATAGTGGAAAATTGGTGATGAAAAGAAAATGTTGAAATCAAGATAAAAAGAAAGAGAGAGAGAGAGTGAGAGAGAGAGAGAGGAAAGAGTGATATAAGAGTCTAATAGAGAGATGTAACGAGGATTAAGGAGAGGGAAAGGGATAAAACTATACCTATTTATATCAATATATAAGTGTAGAGAGACTGATTGATCTATAGGTAAAAATCTTTGGGAAAAAGAAGGAGAGGACCTAGAAATAGGATACAAGAGAAAGAGCAACTAAAATAATTTGATAGATACATAGACAGAGAGGGATAGAGTGATAGGGAGAGAGAGAGAGAGAGAGAGAGAAAGAAAGGGAAAGGGAAAGGGAAAGAGATAGAGAGAGAGAGGGAAAGAGAGAACGAGGCTTTGAGAAGCAACAGAAATATAAGAGACAGTAGAGGAAAAGTCGAGAGGAAGAGAAATACAACACAAAATGGAGGAATAAAGAGAAAGAAACTGAGAGAGTGGGAGAGAGAGAAAGAGAGAGAGGGAGGGAGAGGAGGAAAGTTGAATAAAGAGAGAGAAAAGAAAGAAAGGGAGAGGCAAACTGAGAGAAAAAGGGCAACAATTTTCATTGATAGACATATAAAACAATAAATATACGTATATTTAAATATACACATATTTAAAAATTTGAAAAATACATAGGCTTCAAAATGACTGCCCGGAGTGTGTACTTGTACGAGCGGTTCAAATCAATGCTGAACCGCTCACACGAAGATGAAACCGTTCACTTCGTCAAATACTCCCAGTTTGAAAACGAGAAAGAACTCTCTGAATTATTCGAAGAGAAAAAATTCGGTAGCATTTCCGAGGGTATGAATAATGGTACAAAAGACGGAAAACCCCCACCATTGACCAATGGAAACGTCGAATCTTTGGAGAACAACCACGAAAGAAACCAAATTACTGCTTGGCAAGCTGGATGGAACGTCACAAACGCCATTCAGGTAAGGAAACTACTTACCTCATTTGTCTTTTTTTTCAGGGAAATTAAAAGAGTAAACCTAATCATCTGATTTCTATATGTTTGCTTGCTTATCTCTGTGTTACAAGTATAACAGCTTAAACAATACATCGTAGTTCATGCAATACAGTTAAAATGTTTCAGCTTAGAGAATAAACGCATTTCTAGTTTGATTTGCAATTTGATGATAATATTCTAGGGTCTGCGTTCGCACTCTCCCAGATAATCTATTATGATGATCAGATCTCTGTACGTTTGACTTTCTGACCAAGGAAGATAACCCCAGGTTTATATGGTCATTATGGACATCAGTGCCTGGATTATTTTCCTTATACATTCCTTTATTTATTTGTAGATAACTATGATGTAAATTTCGTGAATAGGAAGTGAATTGACATCGACCTTAGTGGCTGCCCATGGCGGCTCTTAAGTGAGTGCATAAAAAATCCAACAAAAAACAAAAAAAAAAAACAAGGAATTTTAGAATCATTTCATGTTTCAATGTACTATCCTTCTTAGTGCAGCCTAATCATATCACGCTTTCACTGTAACTTCCAATATCTATTCTGTTACTAAGATCAGCGAATCTAACGTTAAATTCATATTCATATTGCATTCTAATGAAGATAATATACGTTCTTTTTTCTCTCTTGTCCTCCATTTTAATCGTCCCTGCATGTATATGTTTCGCTTTATACGTAAATGATGATTATCTATAAAATACTTGTTTTCCACCCTGTTTGTTCCTCAGTGTATACGTAAGGTTTTTATTGTAACTTTGAATGTCTAATCTACTGAGTGTTGGGCAATATTACAATATTATTCAGAATATTAATTCATATTAAAATGATGAGAGTGTATAAGATTCCCCTTGTTCCTTATTTCTACTTTCCCTCGTACGTTTGATTGTCTACCAATGTCTGATCTACAAAGAAGTCAACAGGATTCTATATATTTAGGGTATTATTTTATATAATATGATGATGAACCTCTATGGCCCAGGGATAAGTGCCTGCCAGCTGCAATCGTGAGTTTACAGAACCAGGTCCAACCAAAAGCTGTTTCTATGAAATTCATTTTGAAATTGGGGAGTAGCATAGTCTGGGATTCTTTATTTTCGGTCGATTGAATCATTACAAAATAAAAAGAATGATAATATGAAATAAAAAAGATAGAAATTTGATTAATCTAACTGAAACAGAGTTTCTCCTTGAAAATTGCATTTGGCCCACCACCAAACGATTGTAGGCTTAGATATTCCAATGTCGATGGAAATTATAGTCTATAATGACAATAATTTCCAAAGATTTCCGTGATTTTTGAGGCAGAAAAATGCATTTTTGGGGACGGAACATAAAGAAACGTTCAGATTTTTAAAGTACAGAAGCATAGAACAGCTTTTGTTATCGTAAGTTTTTTGTTTACATAATTAAACCAAGCAACGACACATTGCATAACAACCATTTGAATTCGTTATTCAATTTTTTTCCCATTCACTGCATTCATTCCAAATTTAATTGCGTTTTTAGTATTCATATCATCATCATCCTCTTAGCATCCGACGTTGGACATAGACCTTCGCCAAGATTCGACAGACTTATCATGGGTGTCACAGAGCCAGTACTCTCTGAACTTGTCTTGCACGTTACGCCATCTTATTTTTTGCTGGTCACTGTTTCGCATATGATCTCTGGAGATCCACGTTGTGAGTCGTGATGTCTAGATGTTGTCTCACATCCTTGCAACATGTCCAGCCCATTGTCATTTGGGTTTTCCAACTGTTTCTATTATATCTCTGATACCTTTTTTTCCTCTAATATAATGTGCTGTCTGGTGATGTTATGCTGAGCATGACTCTCTCATGTGAACGTTGCATGGTTTTCAGTTCGAGGGTCAATCTTTCTTTCAGGTTCCAGATTTCAGTTCCACTTTTTCAGGATTAAGGGGATTTTCCAGTTCTTGAAGGTTGAGCTAGATCTACTGAAAGTTTGCCAACCCGGAGCGATTCTCAGCTTGATTTCCTCTTCTTTCGAAGACTTCATGATGACTTCAGTAAAACAAATGTCATGTTCAAAAAACGTATTGAGGACAAAGACGCAACGGTCAAAATTGCTCTATTGCATATCACTGCCAAGATAGTTACCTTGCAGTAGAGTGCGTATATACGCACGCACATTAATGTCAACTCTGATCGGTTTCCAAGTTAGATCAAGATCGTGCAAACGGTTCTCGAGATATGCAAAATGGTTATGCACTTTCTGGACTGACCTCGGAGTTTTGTTAAATGTTGTGTAAACCTTGTAATTGATAATAATTATAAAACTACGTACATGCAATGCCCCATTATTATCTAACCTCGTGTCGTTTTTTCAAGCTTTCAGCCAAACATGTATATTTATCGAAATAGTTACATGTTAGCAGGCTGGGAAATAATATGGCTTCGTGTATTAGTTGGCCATCTATAACCTTTAGGAAGATGGTCCACTGGATAAAACTGAGTAAAAAATATCAAATTTTATGGATGGCCAGTTGCTTCCCAGCTTCAAAATCACTTGAAAATGAATAATAAAATCGTGTACCATAGTCATTTGGCAATAGAAAAGGCCACAATAACAAAAATGTGTTCGAAAAGTAAAGAGTACACGGACATTTTCGAAATGGTGAATTATAACTCGTTATCAACATGCAATATTGTTACCAAACCATTTATCGAGCACAGAATCAGCATTATTCAAGAAAATATTACAGCAATAGTAGACGTTTCTTCCTGAATAATTTTAAAAACAAACATTTCATAATTGATTCGGAAATCAATCTATCGATCGATCTATTTCACTGTCACAATCGATTATCCGATTAGAAAATAAAGACTTGGTAACAGACTGTTTTGATTTAAGAAAAAAAGAAGTTCAGGGTGACAAAATCAATGCAGGAAGTTGACCATAAAAAAATCCTTAACCTGTTCGCTGCCTCAGACAAGACAACTCAACTTGGAAAGTCGTCAGTCCAGCGCCAGAGACAACTTGTCTCAGCAAGCTGTTCGTCCAGTGCAATAAAAAAGGTAACGCACCTTTGCAAGTCGTCAGTTCAGTGCCACAGACAAGATAACTCTTATTAGCAAGTCGTCAACCCTGCGCCTCAGACAAGATAACACGTCCTTGCAAGTTAATAGATCAGTGTCATAAATAAGATAATTCGTCTTAATGAGTAATCAGTCCAGTGCTACGGGCGAGATAACTCGTTTTACGATGATACGTTCTATTTTTTAACGAATGCTAAATGAACTAAATGAAGAAAGCAAAAGAGTTGGCCAACACATGAACTTCAGTAGAACAAAAGTCATGTGCAACAATCACATTGAGAATGAGGACATATCTGTCAAAATCGAAGATGCAAAACTGGGGAAAGCAAACTACTATATCTACATAGGACAACGAATCTCCATGAAACCCACGACAGCGGAAGAGATCAAGCGAAGAATCGCCCTAGGATAGCAAGTCTTCGGCAGAGCAAGCTCAACTTTCAAGAACAAGACGATCCCAATAATTCTAAAAAGAAGAGAATACAACCACTGCATCCCTCCGAGAGTCACTTATAGAGCTGAAATATGGAACTCACAAACTGAGAAGAATGCAACGCGCACATGAGAGAATCATGCTCAACCTCACATGAAGAGATCACAAGACAGCACAGTATATATGGAAGAAAACAGGATTCAGAATTGTCATAGAATTTATTAAAAAACTTAAATGGCAATGGGCTGGCCATGTTGCAAAAATGACAGACAACCGATGGAAGTCACAACTCACAACATGGATCCCCAGAGATCACATGCGAAACCGAGGCCGACAAAATACAAGATGGAGGGATGAAATAGACAAATTTAGAAAATACTGGCTCTGCGACATGATTTTCTATTTTCATCAATTTATTCCACGAGAAAAACCCAGTGCAGGAATTGCAACGTTTAAAAATACGTACACCCGATTTATATATATCTATATTTTGGCAGTGAACGGGTTAAATCTCACAATAGTCAAATGGTCAAGATTTACGGGTGTGGTGGGATGGATTAGATCAGTGTTTCGAAAACTTTTTCGACATGTCACCCTCTTTTAGAGAATATATTTTACCAGCACCCCCCGTAAAATCGACCAAATATGATACATTGAAAATCAAATTTCAATAATTTAGAAACAATTAAGCGTATATTTCATAACCAAAAACACCATCATTCAAAAATAACTAAAAGTACATCTAATAAAAAAAAATAATCACGTGTGTTGTATGGGCCGGATGTGATGAAACTTATTTCTTTGCATCCTGCACTATTAGTAAGCAGCCTCCTTGAATCGTCTGCAACGTCTGCAACGGAATTTAATCCATGTTCAAATAAATATGATAATTGAAACATGATTAGGAACTTTTTACTAGGGACTGATAATCCAGAATAAAGATGTATGCATGGTTTTAAAGGAGAACCATGTTGAACATTTAACGAAGTGCCGTATAGATATAGACATCTGAAACGTTTCTAATCTTTCTGATCTTGATAACATTAATTCCCCCCCTTTAACGTCAGTGCTGAATTAACACTTTCGGCTTGCTGCAATCAACGAAATGCGTACCCCCCCTCTCTCTCTCTCTCTCTCTCTCTCTCTCTCTCTCTCTCTATATATATATATATATATATATATATATATATATATATATATATATATATATATATATGTATACATATATATATATATATATAAAAATAATAATTAAATAATTGTGTCATCCACCAACAGATGTTTCGGTGTATCATAACTTTTCAATGTGGCTATAGACTATCTATTCACACACACACACACACACACACACACACACACACACACACACACATATATATATATATATATATATATATATATATGAATTTCTATCTACCCTGTGGAGCTTGATCAGTTTCTTTACATTTCTTACTTTAATGCTCACTGCTTCAAACTGCCGATCGTGCAAATAATTCTTCATGTTTTGTCAATTTCGTCTACGTTTCTATCAAAAACTCACTGAACTTGTTTAAGTGGGAGAGTAGGAGGTAAGGGGATATTTTTTTCACCAGCAAAATAGTTCATTTCAAGTCAAAGAGTCCATGGCTACGAACAGAGAAATACACAACGAACGTAACATACGACATTGTTATTTATGCATGAATCAGTACATTATCATCATCAGTCTTATAACGTCCGTCGTTGGACATAGACCTTCCCATGATTCGCCATAATTTTCTATCATGGGCGTCGCGGAGCCAGTATTTTCTGAATTTGTCTAGTTCATCTCTTCATCCTTTTTTTTTATCGGCCTCGGTTTCTTATGTGATCTCTGGGGATCCATGTCGATCAGTACGAAGTAACCCATAGCTATTTTATTGGATAATTCATTTTTAGATTCATATAGTATTCTGATGTTATTTTTTTTTCAGAGTCTCAACTCAACATTAGACATTTCTTTCATTCACTCACACACTCTTTTTTGAGAAAAATTATTCTAGTTTCAAACGTAGACGTACACCATCCACTATTCAATTTTATGAAATCTCTATAAAATATCATTTGCTTTCCTGTGTGTTCATATTTGGATTTTTTTTCTTCCTGTGCAACACCGTGTACACCAGTTAGTATATACATAACTATGAACATTTTCATCCGCGAGGGCTATCCCTGATCTTTGAATGCAATGGACGTATCAGGAAAAGCCCGATGACATTAATTAAACTTCAACAACAATATTATGGTCCTTGGATTGTTGATACAAAAGTAATACCAGTGGAAATCGCACTCTGTTCACTGTTTGACGACTGATTAACTACTGAGCCGTTTAAGAGCTCTACGGATGCTTTTATGAACCCTAACTTACACTCACAAAAATGCACACACATATATATATATATATACACACACACACACACACACACACACACACTATACAGTTTTTTTTCAACTCACAAAACCACCCAAAAACAAACTCAGACAGGCACTGAGAATAATGGAAAGAGCAGTATTTGGAATAACTCTCGGGATCAACATGGATCTGGGAGAGGACCTGGGTAAAAGTAATTGAGTAACAAAAATAGGGATGGACAGGGCATATAACAAAGAGAATGGACAACGAATGGAGCAAAACGCTAACGGATTGGTACCCATGGGACTGTGAACGTAGCAAGGAAAGACCTGACACAAGATGGAGAGACTATATAAAGTTCGACGGTAATACATGGCATAAGCGTAATCATAATCGTCATGGAAGAAGATGGGAAAGACTTTGTCGTGCAGTAGACTTATAACGGCTACTATGAACATAATTACTCAAATACAGACGTAAAAAGACTGATTTTGTAAACAAGACAATTATTTTCGAAATATCAATCCTAATTTATGCGAGACCTTATCTGAATGCAGCAAAAATTATTTTCTGCGTGTTTTTTTTTTCCTTTCGTGCCTTTTTCCATGTTTTTTGTCCATGTGGGCTTCTATCCGTGTTGGCCTTCTTTCTCGGTGTGTCTTCATGACTGGCCTATTTTTCTGCGAGGAATTTTCGTGTATCATATAAGCATTTTTCATGGAACTATATATATATATATATATATATATATATATATATATATATATATATATATATATATAGATATATTCGTGCATGCATATATTGTGGTATCTTAACGTCTCTACAGGTGCGTTTTTAGTCACGCATGCGCAAGAGCAGCAACTTGCAGTGACTGAAGCGAGTAAGGTAGGAAATGTATATTGAATAGAAAATGGGAATGGATTCTTGAAGGACAGATTTTACATGAAACATAAGCCTCTTTCACACCTCCCAATCGTTTATCAGGGGAATTTCTCTGAGGCGTTAATCCATCTATTGAAGCAAATAAGAACGCCATCTTCATTTTTTGTTTCCTTTCAGTCATTTAAAAAAACTATTTTGCTTTTCTTTCTTACGTTTCTTTCATTTTCTTCTTTTTTTTCTTCTTCCGTTTGCCCATCTGTGTTTCTTCCTTTCTTTTTTCTTCACTTTTTCTTTATTTTTTTCTTTCTTTTTTCTTTTTTTTTCACTTGGCTAATAGTTCTCTCTTTCTCTCGTTACTCACACGAATGAACATGCACGTAATTAAATTTTTAACCTATCCTAACAAACATGTTTTTAGTACAACCATAAGTTTCCGCTATTTCTAACTTATGGAAAAGAGTTGTCTTAACAAACATTGGATATTTCTTTGAGACCGACCATAACTGTATCATGCCATCAAGGACATCCTGCTTTATTATATATATATATATATATATATATATATATATATATATATATATATATATATATATATATATATATATATATATATATATAAACTCGTCAAAATAAGCCCCCCAAAAGGTGAAAAAAACCTTTGTTCCAAAAATCTAAAAATTACTTTTAGATGAGATCTGGTGGAGCACTGATGCCAACTTTCAAGTATGTAGACAAAAGGATGTCCAGGAGTTCTTGAACACACACACACACACACACACACACACACACACACGTTAAAAAAAGGTAGAACTTCCGCCTTCTCTTCGGGGCTGATTGTAATTTGTCATAATAATAATAATAATAATAATAATAATAATAATAATGATAATAATAATAATAATAATGATATTTTATCATCCGTCGTTGGACAAAAACCTCGCACAGGATCCACCAGATCTCTCTATCATTGGTGTCGCGGAGCAAACGCTTTGTGAGCTTGTTAAGTTCATCACTCCATCTTTTATTCTGTCAGTTTTGATTTTGCATGTGATCCGTAGAGATCCATGTTGTGAGTAGTGATCTCAATCGGTTGCCTGACATTCTAGCAACGTGATCAGCTTAATGCCATGTAAGTTTTTCTCATGGATTCTATGATGTCTCAGACTTCTGATTTTCCCCCAATATGTTGTTCTGTCTTGTGATCTCTCCATGTGAGGTTGAGCAAGATTCTTTCATGTGAACATTGCATGCTTCTCAGTTTGAGGGCCAGTCTCTTATTTATGTCCCATGTCCAAACTCCATAGGTGACTATCAGGAGTATGCAATTCTTTTTTTGGGGGGGGGGACTAATGGGTTTTTTTCTGTTCTTAAAAGTTTAGTTTGCTCTGCCAAAGGCTTGCCACCCCGGAGTGATTCTTCGTTTGATTTCTTCTTCTTCTTCTTCTTCTTCTTCTTCTTCTTCTTCTTCTTCTTCTTCTTCTTCTTCTTCTTCTTCTTCTTCTTCTTCTTCTTTCATGGTGCTTCGTTAATTATTGATTGTTAAATAAACACAGTTTACCGGTGGAATGGCTTGAAGAAATTTTATGTATCTACTTTTTTTTCAAGAGATTCTAAGATCTGGGGAAAACGGATTTTAGAATAGATATGAAAAAAAAAAAAAAGGAAAGAAAGGAGATAAAAATGTTGGAGAAGTAGATGAAAGAGAGGAAGAGATGAAGCTGGGGAATATGAAAGAAAGAATGAAAGAAGAAAGAGGGCAACGATACTGGCAAAATTGATCAAATGAAAAATAAAGAAAGAAAAAGAATTGAAAAAAAAAATGGAAGAAACATCACCGGCGAAGGAGATATTGGGCGGAACGAAAAAGAAAAGAAAGAAACAAATTTTTTTTCAATAATAGACTGAGAGACAAATTGAAAAAATTACCAGAAAGCAATGAAAGTTTTTCCTTGCGAATCAAGCACAAGAATGCAGAAAAGAAATGTCAAGGGGAAGAAAGCGAAAATAATGTCCTGAAGGATCAAACTGTAACACAGGGGAAAAAGGCTTTCTAAAAGAAAGAAATAAAGAAATAAATAGTGAAAGAAAGAACATTAGAAAGATAGAAAGTAATAAAAGGGAGAGAGAGAGAATGGACAAAAGGCAGATCATTAACATCCCGAAAAAAGAAGAAAATATTTTTTTTCGATAGAGTAACAGACTTGATACAATCCGAACATAAACAAATGCTAAGAAAACGAAAAACGAACACACAAAACGGGGGCGGGGAATGAAGCGCGAAAAGTGAAAGAAACAAAAAAAAACAACAAATAATATAATGAGTGAATTAAGAAGCGAACGAGTGTCAGTGGTGAGGTCGGGGACATGTGGTTTACTTGAGTAGAGGCGATGGTCCAACTTCTTGAGTAATTTATTGAACAATGTTGAGTTCCTGGGATCGTCAACATCTGCTCCAAGTGAAAAATTACAGCTCGATCTTATTGGCGTGATTCGCCTTAGAGTCGAAGTTCGGTGTGTGTGTGTGTGAATGTGTGTGTTTATGTGTGGTAGGTCGTTGATATCGGGAAGGCGAGGGAGAGAAAAGGGTCAAGGGGTGGGTAACGAAGGGAAAAGAAGACTTAATCTCGAATTCTCCAAACTATCTTGGATTCTCGGAACGCCTCCACATCCACCATCAGTCATCATCGTCTCGAGACCGCCCCCACTGCCGCCACAGCCACTGCTGCTGCCCTCTGACCTCCACTGATGTCATTAATGTCATCGGTCTTCCCATCTCTGCAATCGTTCCTGCCATGAACCATTGTACCCGAGGTGTGACAGCATAGTAATAAGGAACAAACCTTTTCGTTTCAGTGTTTGAACTGACATTCTTGAACTCTATAGTTTTTTCACTATCGTAGTTATTTAATGAACTCAGCTTAGTCTGGCACAAGACTGAAGTAGTGGGACAACTAAAGAAGATAAAGATCAAATATAATGACCGGAAAGACGAGCTTCCGAATTGCAATCAATTTTTGACTGGTATATCTTTCATTTCTCAATGAAATCTACATAAAGAAGAAATCAAGCAAAGAATCACACTAGGATGGCAAGTCTTCAGCAGAGTAAGATCAACCTTCAAAAACAAGACGATCCCAATAATCCTAAAAAGAAGAGAACACAACCAATGCATTCTCCCGATAGTCACTTATGGAGCTGAAGCAGGGAACATAACCAAGAGACAAAACCACAAACTGGGAAGCATTCAGCGTGAGCATGAGAGAATGTTCAACCTCACATGGAGAAACTGCAAGACAGCACAATACATGAAGAAGAAAATGGGGGTCAGAGACATCATAGAATCCATCAGAAAACTCAAATGGCAATGGGCTGGTCATGTTGCGAGAATGAAAGACAACCAATGGATATCATGACTCACAACATGGATCCCCAGAGATCACATGCTAAATTGAGGCCGACAAAAAACAAGATGGAGAGATGATCTTGACAAATTCAGAAAATACTGGCTGCACAACGCCAATGATAGAGAGCTGTGGCAGATCCCGGGGAAGGTCTATGTCCAACGACGGACGTTAAAAGATTGATGATGATGATTTCATTCATTTTAATTAATCAATGCTTTTCATCACAACTACTCAAGCTGTGAGTCTACTGCAGTTTGTAAAAAGTAGGATTCTCGAAGAAACATTTTGTGTGTAAGGCATCAATTGTTTCGATTTGTAAAGAAGCAAAATTTTTAAAATTTTGATCTTGTTCAATAAGAACAAAAGATATTCTCGGCTGCAGTCAAAGAGTTGGGGGAACAAAAAAAGATTCAACTTTAGAAGAGACTCGTAACCAACTCTTTCTTGAGAAATTTTGCTCTCCGCAATTGGAAAGCTATTTCCAAAACTTAATTCCCTCCATTCAATAATAAGTTTTTCAAACTCTTCTTCTGTGACAATGCTTTAGAATACTGTTTCTTTTCTCCATCCCAGACTTAGTGATCTCACTGATAGCTTCCTCCGTCATTTACTTCGTCGGGATAATTGTAATAGAAAAGGGAAGATTAAATAAAAACATCAGTGGTAAAAAAAACAAAAAAACAATAGCCATCAAGAATATTTGTCAAATGATGTAAAACATAACAGATGATTAGGGCGTAGTACCAAATGTACTAACGAATGCTAAAAGTACCAAATTTGACAGGTCTAACCTCAGGTTGAATGAATGAATAATAATCAAGTAGTTTGTATGTGCAGTTTTTATAAGCACAAATGTGTGGTTCTGGACGCTGTAGCAGCAACTTCCGGTTTTCTCATCCCATAACTCTTGTATCAAGAAGTATGTTTTAGAAAACAGATTGTAAAATAAATAGACGATGAAAACTCATCATCTATATTATAATTACGAAAGTTTGTAATTATGTTTGCCATCCCCACGTAAAAGGTGGATAACAACCGGAGCTAATTATTCAGATACCCCTAAAACGTGCACGATTATAGCGTTAAAAAGATCTGGGTGGATTTGTAATGTTTTAAGGGGGGGGGGTCTGTTTGCTACATAACTATAATGATGATCCGGACCCCCTCTTGTGTTTCCAGAGGAAAACGCCACGATGTTTTATTAGAATACTTATAGTGTCTGCATTAATTCTTTCCAAGAATTTTTTCACTTGACTTCATAATCTGCCGACACTTTTTTTGTATTTTTCACACCTTAATCATTTTTGGAGAACACAAAATTTGAAGGAGTAAAGGGTTTTCTATTTACTATTCAACTATATTCGCTTCAATTTAATAATTTTTTTCCAATTTTGGGCGATTAAAGGTCATATAGATTATATGGAGGGAACTTTTATTTTTCTCCTTTTAGGGTTCAAAATCGAGCTTTTTTTCTCAGTTATAGGGTTCAAAATTTAAGGGAAGATTTTTTTCTCTTTTGAGGGTCAGACTCAAAGAAAAGATTTTTTTTCAAGTTTAGGGGTTCAAATCGGGTTTTTTTTTTTTTTTTTACTTTTATGGATCAAAATCAGGGACAGGCTTTTATTTTCAATTTTAGAGATCAAAATCGATTTGGAAATTTTCTTTTCCCTTTTCGGGGTTAAAATCTAAGGTGGGCCTGTTCTTTCTATTCCAAGCACAAAATAGAGGGGGGACATTTTACTCACTTCTAGGGGTAAAAATCGATGCGAATATCGGATACTCGATAGACTCGTAGACATTAATCGACCCCAAGGATAATCCCTTCCCACTCCATGTTTCGATATCAACAACTTTGGTGACCTTTCGCTCAGTGAAATATTAGTAGAGTATCAAGAGTACTTTTGCATAATTACTGAATGAGAAATTTGATGCAAGATCGTTTTTTTTTTTCTGAACATACAGTTTTTGTTAAAAATCTATCAGCGTCCCTCAGTATTTACCGTACTTATCAGTTTTTTTCTCCGTTAGGTATTCAGTTTAGCGCGACATAAGGCTAAGGTAATAAGTGTTGATCGATTTCAACAGCATAGACATGTGAAACAAGCCAAGAGTCTATCGCTCTACGATAGGAGTGCTGAGTGAGGCTTTTTAGTTTAGGAGAATCAAAACTTTAATTTTGCAATCTGGGCAAAGGGAAAATGTCTCGGTAAATCGTCCAAAATTTCCCCTGCGTAGGCTCATTCTGAAGAAGTAACTGCCATTCCACTTAAAGTTCTGGAATCAGAGCTATGAATGAAAACAAAAACGATTTGTTTGATACGGTGAATTTCTTTCTTTCCTTCTTTCCTTTTCTTTCTTTCTTTTTTCCTTCTTTCTTTCTCCCTCCCTCTCTTTCTTTCTTTCTTTCTTTCTTTCTTTCTTTCTTTCTTTCTTTCTTTCTTTCTTTCTTTCTCTCATGTTTAACTTCGTTTCTTTCAATATTTCCAAACCATTTTTTCTTTTTATCCTTCTCTTTCTTTCATGGTTCTTTCTTCTTTGATAGTTTTTCTTCGTTTATTTCAATCTCTCTCTTCCAACCTCTCTTTTATTTTCCTTCCATCCTCTCTTTTCGAATTTTTTTTTGTTTTCCTTTCTTTCTCGTTTAGTTTCATTTTCTTTAATTTTTGCCTTCCATTCCCTCTTTCCTTCACCCTTTCTCTCCTTTCTTCCTTCACCCTGCTTGTTTTTGTTCGTTCGTTAGTTCGTTTGGTTCTAGCTTCCTTTCTTTCTTTCTTTCGTTCTTTCTTTCTTCTTTTCTCTTTTAGCTTCATACTCTTTAATTTTTGCCCTCCATTTCTCTCTCTCCCCTTTCTTTCTTCACCCTGCTTCTTTTTGATCATTTGTTGGTTAGTTTGGTTCTTTCTTTCTTTCTTTCTTTCTCGTTTACCTTCATACTCATTAACTTTTGCATTCCATCTCTCTCTCTCTCTCTCTCTCTCTCTCTCTCTCTCTCTCTCTCTCTCTCTCTCTCTCTCCTTTCTTTCCCTCCCTTGCTTGCTTTTGATCTTTCATTGGTTTGTTTGGTTCTTTCTTTCTTTCTTTCTTTCCATACATTTTTCAAAGTAGTCCGTATTTCCATCCATTTGCCTCTTTCCCTTTCCCCGACACTACCGTTGGCAAACTGCAAGAGTCACCCAAGCGTAAAACGTCGATTCATTTTACCGTTGTGCTAAGTTAATCCGCGAAAGACGTACACTGGTGTTTCTTCAGATGCAAGCGGTGCCGAGAATGACGCGAATCGGCGACGCCATTACGAACTGGGTCGTTTTTTCAGCATTTTTTTTTTGTTGCTTTTTTCTCTCCATTTTTTATTTATCACATCTGCAAAACACAGTCGCTAATAGAACTCTATTGAGTTTCTTCCTACGACACTGTGATTCTTTGATTGACGTCGACCAAAGACAAGCCACGACGACGGTGACGACGGCAGTGACGATGGCGATGACGAAGACCGGCTTCTAAACCGCTGAAAAGAGGGCACTTGAGATACGGAAGGACACCCAATATTGAAAACATTGTGATATGTTATTATACGATGCGATACGCCGTTGTATATATGAACGTGTCCCAAAACCCGGCAGCTGGAATGTGCAAGTTTTCGTCGTATGAGAGGAATCATTTGATCGGCTCAGGGAAATAATTCTGAATGGCAAAGAGAAACCATCTGATGCTCACTCTATGCGCATAGTAGAATGATAAAACGACGAATGATATATATATATATATATATATATATATATATATATATATATATATATATATATATATATATATATATATGTGTGTATATATATATATATATATATATATGTATGTATATATATATATATATATACATATATATATATGTTTCTGCCTGTGTGTGGACATGGATATACACCGGTAAGAGAAAGAGGGACAAATGGATTGATAGGAATACTCGATCTATCAGTGGTCGGCGTTCAGCATAGGCAAATACCAGGACTTGGAATACTGATTTTAAAGGCAAGAAAAATATTTTATCTAAGAAGATCGACGCAACACGAAGTTTATAATCCTCATCTCTCTCTATTTAGTCTCAGTCTTTATCAAGTTGTATCTATTGTGACTGGCCTACTTGAGCAATTTGACGAAAGCCAGTCTATTTTTTAAAATTCAATCCTATCAATCAGACACCTTAAAATCGATATGTAAGGACGATGCTCATGGGCTTCCACTTGGGAGGTCAAGGAGGCCTTCTTACCTTGGGTGAGGCGGTTCAAGATTTGAACCTTATAGTCAATAAAGAATAAGGGTGGTGCATAATTCTTTTATGTATCTCGATCTTTGTGCACTCATATAAAAAGATATTACACAGGGTTGCCGCCAAGTTATTTACCAAAAATACCCTTTCTTTGGTCCCCCAGAAAAGAGGCAGCGGTCACTCATACCAATACCTGTGCACATGGAAATGTTTATGCACGCACTGGTGCGCGTGTTCTATACGTTCGAAGATCTTTATCAAATCATCATTTTCCTTATCTTAATCACACCAAGTAAGTCTCGAACTCAGTCCTCGAGCGAATAGTCTCTCCCAAGACTGGCTTGCTATCCAAAAGCCTACGCCCACGTGGATCTTTATTAAATCGTCGTTTTCCTTAATTACACAAAGTAAGGCTCGAACTCTGTCCACTAGCGAATAGTGTCTCGCCAGACTAACTCGCTATCCATTACTCTACACCGAAGACCGACACCCACACGCAAGTGATTGTGCGTGTGTGTTCTATACGTTTTGGATCTTTATTAAATTGTCATCTTCCTTATCCGAATCGCAAGCAATGGGTTCCGAAGATGCAGTATTTAAGTAAAGACATCTGCCAGCGACGAAATTGATTGAACGTACGCAGTGTAAGCAGTAGCAGCTGCCTGCAAGAATCACTTTTGAAAGGCACACTTATAGTTCAACAACGCACGTCGAATTCATTCTATGTGTCAAAGAATTCTGGTTTACAGTTTACTTACCGCGCCCCTTTGCAGCACGCCCACATATACATCCAGGTTGTCCCCAAAAATGAGAGCACATTCCGTTTTTCAACAGCAGCTATAATTATTACCTCAGTGTTAATCAATTAAAGGGATTTGTGACAAGCATTCCTATGAAAACCTTTCGCGAGCCAAAATGATGTAATGCGAAGAAGTAATTACCATTGATTTATTTCGTAATAATTTTGTACCTTTCCAGACTCAAAAAAAACGAAGAAAATCTTATAGTACATGCAAAACTAAATGGAATGTTTTTCAGTTTGGGAACTAGGGTTTAAAATCTATTTTGAAATGTATAGATACATCTCTATTGGTTCATAAAAGCAGTATTTATAAAGGACTGCTTCCTAAATACACATTATATATATATATATATATATATATATATATATATATATATATATATATATATATATATATATATATATATATATATCCTCCTCATCATCATCTCTTTGGCACCTGTCGTTCGACATAGATCTTCCCCAAGATTTTCCAGGCTTTTCTATCATGAGCATTGCGAAGCCAATACTTTCAGGACTTGTTTAATTCGTCAACAAACCAAAATGCTAGCGGAAAACCGAGGGGAACATATTGGCTTCAGAAGACGCTACTTGACCACTGACCATACGTTCGGTAAATCAAAACAAATAGAGAAAGCAGCAGATTATAAAATGCCACTCATCATTACTTGACCGAGAGAGTGACCCTCAAACTTAAAACCATGCAACGTGCACATGAGAGAATTATGCTTGACTTTACATGGAGTGGTCACAAAACAGCACAGTATATAAGAGAAAAGAAAACAGGAGTCAGTGATATAGAATCTATAAGGAAACTCAAATGGCAATGAGCTAGTCATGTTGCCAGAATGTCATCATGACTCAAAACATAGATCCCCAGAGATCAAATGCGGAATCGAAGCCAGCAGAATACGAGATGGAGAGACAAACTGGATAGGTTCTGAAAGTATTGGCTCTGCGACACCCACGATAGTGAGGTGCTGCAAATTTTTGGGAAGGTCTATGTCCAACGATGAACGACTGGTGATGATTGACTTCAAGAAAACCTTCACCCAGAGAAAATCCCTAAGGTCATTGATACTATCATACAACAAGGCGTAGACCCTGCAACATGATTAGTTTTCTAACCATCGCCCTCTTGCAGGCACCCGTTCAAATAGTTACTGAGCTTAATTTGGTCCAGCAAAAAACTAAAATAGTCCTCGCTCAGTGAAAATTGAACTCGCTACACAGTTGAATAGTAAAGAAGGAGAGCTTGTTTATCACCATTTTATGGTAAGCACCCATATAGATAATTATTTGAACTTAGTTTCGTATGATACTAGGCACTAATTTACTGCAATAAATAGCTGTTAGATCCGGAAGGTATTTGTCACCGAGAATGAATAGTTATAGATTTTTTGTTATGATGATTTTGTAAGAGAATCATCATTAGGAGTGCTCTGCGACTGTTTATAGTAAAAGCATTGTTTTTGTTGATTACCTCCGTTGTCCACTGGCTAAATACTATCATTAATTAAGTCATTTTTTAAATCTGTCTAGCTCGTCTCACTCTACTCCGAGAAACTCTGAGAAACTACATCTAATTTGGTACCAATATGCGTTACTCAAACTTAAACTATGACGATATTACAAGCACACCACAGAGTAAAGAGGAAAGAGAGTGAAAATCTGGAAAAATACCAGGATCTAGCAAGAGAACTGAAGAAGGTGTGAAGCATGAAAGTCAGGATAGTACTAGTAATAATAGGAGCACCCAGAACTGTACCAAAGACACTGAGGGTAAGATTGGAGGAACTCAGGATAAAAGGGAGGATTGGGACTGTACAGACCATAGTACTGCTAAGAACTGCACGAATACCGAGGAAAGTACTAGAAATGTAAGATCTACGACCCCAGCTTTTAGCGGTGGTCTAACAGAAGAGGAGGGAGAAAAAAACATCCAAATGGTAGTGGAGGTACAAACCACAGCACTGGTGTGATAGGTAAGGGAGTGTTGAGATGAGATGAGATGAGATGAGGGCTGAAGACAACTGGTGTGAAATAGTTAATAATAATTCTAAAAAATTGAAAAAAAAAGAAGTTGAGGTGTAGCGATTATAATAGGTGCAAATGGATTTAAGAACAATTAATTAAAATTCAAATTGAGATCAAATGAAACTAAACGTTCTCATAACTAAAAAAATATTGGACTACAGTGACATTTGACCTCCTCCCCACCTTATGACCCTTACAGCCAAACCTCCGATCCACAACAATACGTTTAGGAATTATCCCGTCCCATCAGCTCTTTACAACCACCACATGTATATAAAATACACCAAAAATACAAAATACGAAACACCACTAAAATCAACTTCGTTCGTGATAAGAAACTGTTTTCCAATCAACCCTAGCCAAGGGGAGGTTACTACATTCCCCCGAAGAGATGCCGTAGGCATCTGAATACAGTATTGAGAATTCTTCCTTGGACTTGTTTTTTTTTTTTTCACAAATATTATGTATACGACAAAAGAAAATGACTGAATATTCTCTTATTTTCAAACAAAGACACCAATTCAACTTTTATTTATCAAAACTTAAGTATGCAAGTTAGTTGTTAGGTAGATGTACCATTGATAGGCGCATGATTTCATCTCTCTCTCTCTCTCTCTCTATATATATATATATATACATGTATGAAAATAGGTAAGTGAATTCTGCAATAAGGGTTGAATCATCATCATCATCATCATCAGTCTTTTAGCGTCCGTCGTTGGACATAGACCTTCCCCAGGATTTGCCACACTTCTCTATCATGGGCGTCACAGAGCCAGTACTTCCTGAACTTGTCAAGCTCATCTCTCCATCTAATATTCTGCCGGCCTCGGTTGCGCATATGGTCTCGGGGAATCCATGTTGTGAGTCGTGATGTCCATCGATTGTCAGCCATTCTTGCAACATGGCCAGCCCACCGCCATTTGAGATTTTTTATGGATTCTATGATGTCTCTAACTCTTGTCTTTTCCCGGATGTGTTGTGCTGTTTTGTGGTCTCTCCATGTGAGGCCCAGCATTATTCTTTCATGTGCACGTTGCATGGTTCTCAGCTTACGGGTCTGTTTCTTGGTTAAGTTCCATGTTTCAGCTCCATAAGTGACTATTGGGAGGATGCATTGGTTATACACCCTTCTCTTTAGGATTAATGGGATCTTGTTATTTTTGAAGGTTGAGCTAGCTCTGCCAAAGGCTTGCCATCCTAGTGTGATTCTTCGCTTGATTTCTTCTTCTTTCGAGGGTCTCATGGAGATTCGTTGCCCTAGGTAGATGTAGTGGTCTACTTTCTCGAGTTCTGTGTCCTCGATTTCGATCTTAGTGTTCTTATCTCCAATGTGGTTGTTGCACATGATCTTCGTCTTGCTGAAGTTCATGTGCAGGCCGACTTTCTTGCTCTCTTCATTTAGTTCATCTATCATTGGAGGTCGTGTAGGTTCTCTGCGAAAAGGGCTATGTCGTCTGCGAATCTGAGGTTGCTCAGATACTCGCCGTCTATTTTAATTCCTTTACTCTCCCAGTCTAGTCTTCTGAAGATCATCTCGAGGCAGGCTGTGAAGAGTTTAGGTGAGCTGGTATCACCTTGTCTTACTCCTTTCTGGAGCTGGAAGGGGTCCGAGTCTTTATGTAGCCTGATAAATGAGCTGCCGTGATTGTATATATGTTTCAACACTTCAACATATACTGGATCTACACCTTGCCGACTGATGGCCTCCATGACCTTAGGGATTTCTACTGAGTCGAACGCCTTTTTGAAGTCGATAAACCTCAGAAAAGTGTAAAAAAAAATAAGCCAAAATTTTGAGTTATAGCTTTTAGGTATATGAAACAGAATCACCCCAGCCTTCTGAAGACATGTATGAAACCGGTTAAGGCTTATCAAAACCCAATACCTAAGAACCATTACTAAAAAGTTTGACTTTCCTTTTTTTACACTTTTCCTATATATATATATATATATATATATGTGTGTGTGTGTGTGTGTGTGTGTGTGTGTGTCGCTGGTAAGGAATATTTTCATTTTTTCTTCTATTTAACTTTCCGTGCAAGTGGACATAAATCAGTGGTATACAAGACCAGTAAAAAAGATTTTCATCGGATGGTTTCGGTTATTATCAACGTTCAAGACCTTGATGGTTGGTTGAAAAACTACAATTGCAGATGGGTTTTTTTCATTCCAATTTCTGAATGTTAACTTGAGCGATGTGATAACGTCATGCACGATGCAACGAGGAAAAAAAATATTCACTGGACTGGGTTTACCAGTCAGTTTTTAAATATACTCAAAATCCCAGGGCCTTGGTTAGAAGATCTTATTCAACTGGGGGTTCTTTGACGTACACAAGTCATTTATCCACGGTTGATCGTACGGAAAAAGGAAAGATTGGTTGAAACTCTTGAATAATTCCTCGTCTTTGGCCCAATCAAACGTGTATTAAAGGAGAATTGCTGCCTAACTATACTCTCTCCCTCTCCCTGTCACGCACACGCACACACAAACACACACACACACACACACACACATATATATATATATATATATGAATATATATTGTATAAGTAATTAAGCAACAAATGTTTAGGTGTACAAAACCAAGGCAAGGCGAAGGGGCTACAGATTCGACAGAAGGCTAACTTATTGGTGTTTGTAGGACAGTAAACGCAGTAGACCAGACACATGACGGAGAGATGAGATTAAAAAAAAAAAACTTCGCCGGGAAGACATGGTGCAATTAGCGTAGTCACGTTTGTCATGGAAGGAGATAGGAAAAGCTTTTGCACAGCAGCGGCCGGATGATGATGATGATGATGATGATATATACATATATACATATATATCGATAGAGATAGAGAAGGGGAAAGATTTGTACGTATATCTGTATTGAGGTATCGACATATATTATTTGGTGGGGATTGTGAGACATGCTCTTATAGAAAATCATTTGCGACCTAATCTTTTGCTTGTCTCAAATATCATCTTGCGACACTTTAGGCCATTAAGCAGGTTCAACAAAACTTCTTTTAGTCACCAATAAGAATCCTCGATCTTTTTGGCTCTTAGGGCCTTTATTTAACTTTTAGACGTCAAAAAATCGTTGCCAAGAAAAAAAGAGAAAAGGACAAAGATATTAAAAAAACCCAAATAATTCAATAAATCATCCCATGAAAGCAAGCAAGAGAGAAAGTGTAGAAGAACTCTAAGATAAGATTGATCTACCAGTGAGAGATAGTCGATTTCATACGTGCCTTCTTACAACAGCCAACCCCTTGAGGTCAGTACCGTCGGCTAATCTTCGGTCAGCTATGAGAGAGTGGACCGAAAATCTGCGACAAGAATCACATTCTTCTATTGTTTTTGCTATGAATTTGTTGAAGGAAAAAGTTTGGATTTGTCTTCGTACGCCATTGGAATTCTCAGCCGGAAGCTCCAGTGGGTGGGAGGTCAAGAGTTTGTAGGTGAAGGACAAAAAGGGTTTCGTTGTAAACAGTTTGGGTACGAAGAAGAGAAGATGCAGGTGGAAGGAGGAAATAAGGATGAAGCAAAACACAAAAAATCCTTTACCATAATGAATTAGGAAGGAGATACAAGCGGAGAGAAACTTATTGAGAGATAAATAGATGAGCAAATGCGATTGGACTCGCATCTTCATCGAAATATATATATATATATATACATATATATATATATATATAGAGAGAGAGTGTGTGTGTGTGAGAGAGAGAGAGAGAGAGAGTATGTGTGAGAGAGAGAGAATTTGGCAAGTTATAGCAGAAGGAAATATAGATATTCGTCACCCACCTTTCAACAGCCGTCGTTCGGCTTAAACTTCCCCAAAGTTACGCCAGATCTCTCTATCGCAGGCCTAGCGGCACCAATATCTCCTGAACCCGTCCAAGTCGTCTCGTCATCATATTTTCCGCCAGCCACAGTTTAGCATATGATCACTTGGGATCCACGTTGTAAGTTGTTATGTCCAGTGGTTGCCCGACATTCTTGCAACATTACCACATGAGGATTCTATGGTTTCTCTGACGTGTTTCTCTTTCCTAATATACTATGCTATCTTGATATCTCTCCAATGCTTAGCATGATCCTTTCTTGTGCACGTTGCATAAGAGCCAATCTTTTGGTTAGGTTCTACGTTTCAGTTCCATAGAAAGACACCTTGATTGTAGACCCTCCTATTGAAAACTATTTACATCCTTTTGTTCCTGAATGTCGAGCTTGACAAATCCAGGGTGATTCTTTGTTTAATTTCTTCTTTTGAGATGGATAAACTGAACAGTGCCCTTTTGGTGTACTTTGCACTAAGTGGTCTTTACAAAATACTCATAAAAAATCTGACTTTTTCAGTTTTGACTTGATGTTCTCTGACGAGCACAAGGATTTGACTCATGGTTCCGTAGAGTACTTAAAATATCGAAGTGAAATTATCCGGTGACTTCTAAAGACCACCGGTTGCAACGTACACCTAACGGAGTCTGAAGAATATCGACTGAAAAGTTGTGATAAAACAACCAACATGAAATAACCAGTCCGAAAAATGTGCACGATGAAGGAATTACTTAATTTTAGAAATACAGACAAGAAAAGGAAGGATAAAAAACATATCAGCCAAAATATTACGTAGGGAATGAAGATACTAGTACGAAGATGTGTGAAATGATGAAAATAATTCCTCTGATAGCATCAAAAGACACTTAAGTTTGGATTTGTTCGAAAACCATCATCCATAACTGACATCAAAAGTGTCAAAATAGATTTCTTCTGTTTTTAAGTTGGTTTGGCTGGCTTTCTATGTATATATCACGCTTACAGTATCTATCATCTAAAGGAATGAAAATTTTAACTCCTTATCATGTCGACAAAATATGGTTTCTTTGTTTTTTTACCCCCCCCTTAATAAGCATTAGTGGGGGTCCAATTTGCCATGTAAATTTATGCTAGATTGGTCCTTTAGCTTATGTTCAACAGTATTCTTGCTTTTTATTAAAATTTGGACTATTTTAGTGATCACCGTCCAACAAAAGGCGAGTGAAGTTCATTGATCATCCCTTTCTCCAATTCTTTAATTGCTCACCCTCAACACGTTTGGATACCAAAGGACATTAGTTGCATGACAGTTTCTATTGAGTGACTAAAAATACCCGTTTTACTTTCATCACTTTTTTTTTTTAACTCAATTTCTTTCTAATTAATTTCAGTTTTTCTTTCTATTGCTATTTCTCAGAACGTCATTCTTGGTCTTTCGTAGGCCACACGAATTGTGAATACCGAGGACGCCTTCGGTAGTACACGAACACGTATCCATTTTCTTTAAATACTTGCCTGAGCGCGACAACGGTTTTACCGATTAGGCCACTAAAGAAAAGAGATTATAGGAGCTTGTACTTACCAATTTTGACTTTTCCCCACCACCCGATCCTCTGTCGACTGTACAGGGACTAATAATATCAGCGGCGATATAATCTTTTATCATTAAATGAACCATCGTCAAATTTTATAGTTAATTTTTTTCGATTGGTATTTCTCTCATCCTAAGTTCATTTGCTTTTCATCGTCACTTCACAGAACGTCATTCTACGAGCGTTAGGTTGGAAATAAAGAGTGATCAGAAATGAACAATGTCGAATATGCTCATGGTTTCTCACCAAAATAAGGTGAAATTATCCTTATTCCCCAAAACTGCTCAGTGAGAATATGCAAGGGGGATCAATATGGGATTAAGCGACCACCGAAGATACTTCTTAGATTTCCCTAACATTCAGCGGATGATGGCGGCGGGAAGTTGCATATCTAGAAACACACAGACACACATACACGCTCTAACACAGAAAGACAGACACACATACACAGATCTATCTATCTATCTATCTATCTATCTATCCTAGCCTGTTAATATCTATATCAATTTGTTAACATCTATATTAGTTATTTTCATATCTATCTACCAATCTATCTCAGTTTGTTAATATCTATATTAGTTACTTTAATATCTATCTATCTATCTATCTATCTATCTATCTATCTATCTATCTTTTTAGTCAATATTCCCTCGTCTACTCAAGTTTTAGTATTTCTAATTGATGAGCGTTGAAGTGTTCATTGTTTAACAGTCTAAAATAAGGAGTCAGAAAAGCGGAGATTTAAGTGTTTAAGAGACTGATTTAAAAGGCTTGAATAATGGGGGTAAGATTTCACAAGAAAGTGAGGAGACGGTTGGGTGGTCGTAAGGACGTAAAGATGAGGGGTTGGATGCAGTGGTCTGGTGGAGAGGTGATGGGTATGGCGTGAAGGAGCATTGTAGTTTTGCCCCGAGTGAAGTCAACAACTGACATGAAACATTGATTATTGTACTGATCAATAAATTGATAAATTGATTTTCTTCTTCTTTCTCTCCGCGATACTCAGTTGTCCTTTATAATGTATAATCGCTGCTAAGCGTTTGTGTGGAGGTGGGGAGGTTTGGATGAGTTGGGATCATATCTCTGTGTGTGAGTGTGTGTGTACGTGCGTGTACGTGTGCGTGTGCGTGTGCATGTGCGTTTTTCCGTATGCCCGCGAAAAACTGACTTAATATGTTGAAACAAGTGTTTAGGCGTAAATCACTTAGTCAGCGGGAAATTCACCATCAGAAACGCACACAGATCGACATAGATAGATACAAATGAAAATATTCAGATACATACACACATGGACAGATTGATATATATATATATATATATATATATATATATATATATGAAGAAAGAGAGAGAGAGAAAGAGAGCTGTATAAAAGATTGAGATAGATGATAAGGTGACTATAATATATATGTGGACGAATTGAGATAGATATATAGATAGATATGTTAAATTGGCTGATATCAATAGGCCCTAACAGACTGGAATATATATATATATATATATATATATATATATATATATATATATATATATATATATATATATATAGATAGATAGATAGATAGATAGATAAAACGTGCATATACTGAACAGCTGGAATATAATGAACAGATTTCGACAGACAGACATTTGCATATTAGATAACTGAGTTCAACAGACAATGAACGGATTATTGATAGATGCGTTAACAGGAAGCTAGATATAAACAGACAAATTTGTAAAGCAAAAAAGATTAGGAAATAATGAACAGCTTTCGACACATAGGGAGATAAAGTGGCAGAGAGAGAGAGAGAGAGAGAGAGAGAGAGAGAGAGAGAGAGGGGGGAGAGAGAGAGATGAGCAATGTGTATGTGTGTGCGCGCGTGTTTTTAGAAATCTTTGCTCAACATACGTGCCAATTTTAATGAGTCAATAACGATTGATCTTCAGCTAATCCTCATTGGATGACAAAGTTTATCCCATTGCCCAGCCTGCCTTCCGATTGGCCGGTCGCTGCGTTTATTCATCTCGGCTGAAGCATCTGATTGGTCGACAATTCAATGGTAGAGGCGGGTGGGTCTAAGCTGGTGAATTATAAATCACAAGATTTTTGATTCTTTAGTTTGACGGTTTTATGTACGGAACATCACGGGTACTAAAACACTCATAAACAACACACATCTGCTGTAATACACTGGATGGGCGTGAAGAGCTATATCAGCATAAGTATTAATAGACGATGTGTCCTTTATTCGCTGTTGTCATAAAGCCACTCACACACACACACACACACACACACACACACACACACACACACACACACATATATTATATATATATATATATATATATATATATATATATATATATATATTAACATATAAGGATTAATAAACCTTACCACCAAAAACTTCACTCCCGAGTCTGTCTCACTCTCTAAAGTACACATTGTATATATATATATATATATATATATATATATATATATATATATATATATATATATATATGAGTGTGCATACGCATTCGAAAATGCATATACCGGCATTTAATAAGCATAGTGTACTCTGGCTCAGGGCCAGGAGAATACAAGATCAAGTGAATATCAAACTCGTTACCGTAATGAATGGTTTGAGTTGATGTTGATAACCATTGCTCTAGTTAGTAAAGCACTCCGAATAAACAACAACATATATATATATATATATATATATATATATATATATATATATATATATATATAGATAGATAGATAGATAGATAGATGGCAACGAAGCTTAGCTTAGTCTGAAAAGTATAAGAGATATTCAGGTTGGAAGTTCAACGGTTTGTTGGCCATGATTCTAGGGTTCTAGCCATACTTTGTCTTATAAAGTAGAACATTCAAGCGGGATCAAACTCTCTACACCAGCAATAGTTGATGAAATTAGGTTACAAATCATCTATCAGCACGGAATGCTACCAAAAATAAATTGGTCACGCGGCACTTTCTATCGAGTATATCCGTATACATAAGTGAGAAAGGATGTCATACTGTCTGTCGGTCACGATATGGAAATCAACTAAGAAGGTTTCAAAGTAAAAAGCCATGAGAATTTTTTTAGAGGTTTTAGAAGAGGTCTTCTATTTACAATGTAACAATGATGCTAAATGAAGGCTATCAAATTCAAATTCAATTTTCTAATTGCAGGAATGATAATTGCCAATAAAACACTTTCGTGTTCCTGGTGTAGAGTGATGCTGAGCAAGATGGTCTTGTTTAATCGGAAGCTAATGTAGTGGGTTTGATTCTCACTGAATGCTCTGATCTTGTAGGCCTATGAAGAGTTTAGTTCATATTCACCAGGTAGTTTCAACGGCAGCACGTAAATGATCCGGATATTTGTTAGTCTAGGCGTCAGCACAATTAAGATTTGTCTCAACACAATCTTACCTACGTTGATCCGACGTCAAGTTGATCATAGTTAGATGGCAGTCGAGCGGGGGCATTTTAGTACTGGAATTTAGTCGAGCAAGGTATTTGAAGATTTTCTTAATAACTTGCTTTTTGGTAATCGATTGAACAAGTCTATACGTGAAATGGGATCTTCAAAACCCCGTGCACTCTTGGAGCTGAGTTAGGCCCTGTGTGCATCTCTTGGTCACCTGAGTTTTACTTTACATTTTTTTGATTACATGATCAAAAGATCACAAAAGGTAGATGGCGCTTGCTTGTTTACAGTCGTTTGTCTGTCATTTGATTTGAAATTGGCAGTCATTTTGGGGCCCTGGCAACCATCAGGATTGAATCAATTTCCCCAAATCTGGCCATGTTGTGTATCGTTGGAAAGGAGGTTTAATGTCGACAAAAGTTTACAAAATAACTATATGGCTCAAAGCAAGTCAATTTACAATCAAATGTCTTGAAGCCTTGTTTTAAGATTTTAAAGAAAAACACGTGGACTGATCGCTTTAACTCAAGGAAGGTAATTGCTGAAGGATTCACTCCAAAATTTACTTGTCTCTTCCATATCTAATGGACAAGCAGAATTTCTTAAAAAATCTTGTGGCTGCTGGTAGTTAGTTAGGATGTTGGAGAAATGATCGTGCATGGATCTGCCCCCAAATTTTCTGACTCTGTTCGTACATTATTGCCAACATTGAAAATATTGTGTGGACAAATAGGCGGAAAGAACAGCATCAAAATTTCGGAATGTTTTCATTTATTCCTAGCTGTTGTGTATCTCCAAAGGTTTTGTATGGATTTCAATGGAATTTTGTGGAATGATGAGCAATACACTTCGAACAAAAGAAATTTTGGAACGGATCCATGCACAATTATCTCCCCCATGTCCCAGCTCATCGTACATAACCACGAAATATTTCTGCAAGTCCTCAATGAATTTCAATGAAATCTCGTGAAAAAGTGGGCAATAGATTGGAAAAAGGGTGATTAAAACTTGCAGATTCGTGCACATCTACCTCCCCTACATATTATAACCATCTATTAGCAACATGCAATCGCTCCAAAGGTTCTCGATTTGTCTACCCAATATCTCCAATAGTTCTTCATGCAATTCAATAACATCTCGTGGAAGGTAGGGATATTAGCTACAAAAGAACCCCTAAAAATTTGGAGTGGATCCATACACACTTATTGTGTCCTAAGTAACTGCCAATAAAAAATCTCCAAACGTTCTATGTCTGTCCACATGACATACACCCTTATGTTATCACTGGCAGTCCACATAGTTTTTTTAAAATTTCAAAACCAGAGTTTAGCCTTGAACCTAAAATGGCTGCCATCTCTAACTCTAGTTGGTTGACAAACGACCATGAACCAGCAAGTGCTACCTACTTTTTTCATCATATCAGAACATGTATTAACTAAATTTCAAGTCAAACATAGGCAACTCAGAGGTGCACATGGAACTCAACACGGCTCCAAGAGCAGAGCATTCGAAATTTCTTGACACACTTTTGAAAAATCTCTGCAATTCAACTATCCTATGAAAGTTATCTTTTGAGAGACATTCCAAATCATAATTTTTTCGCCATGTACAATTCGGAAAAGCTCAGTCCTAGAGTAATGGTTCAACACAGTTCCAAGAATCAGGTTAGACATTAACACAATACCACTTGAAAGCGAGTTGAATCTACCAACCTGTTTGAAGATTTTTAAGTCCAGGTAAGTATCAAGATCTCAAATGCTTGTTTTTAACGATGATTATTCCACATCAGTTTAAAGACAAGACAAACCGGATCTTTCTCCCACTATATATATATATATATATATATATATATATATATATATATATATATATATATATATATATATATATATATATATATATATATATATAATTGGACAGAATAAAAGAAAACAAATGATACTAGGAGCAGCGATAACGGGTATAATAATTATTTATTGTCGTCCACAGTTTCGCTGTGTGGCGTTTTCATGGAAGAGATTCTTAATGAAAAAAATGTTTATATTGCTTTAGTTTTAAAGAATCACGCTGCTAAAGGCAACAGAAAGGTCATATGTAGATTTGTGAAAAGGACGCATTGAAAGATAATATCCAAATTAATGTCTCCGTTAAGGGATCAAAAGAGGAGGAGAACTTTCTCCCCCTTTAAGGGGTCAAAACAGACAGGAAACTTTTTCTTTACTATAAAGGCTCAAAAGTGAAGGGAAACTTTTTCCATAATCTGTTGGTTCTTTGAAAAGGGAAAAAATCCCTTCACTTTTGTCGCCTCTCATAAATTATATACGAACATTCAAAGTAAGAAATTGTGCATATATATATATATATATATATATATATATATATATATATATATATATATATTGAAACTCAGGGTCCATTTTAGCATCATAATTACATTGGAAATAGAAGACCTCTTCTAAAACCTTTAAAAAATTTCTCACTGCTTTTTACTTTAAAACTTTCTTGGCTGATTTCTATATCGTGACAGACGGACAGTGTGACACCCCTTCTCATTTATATATACGGACGTACTCGATAAAAATCGCCATGCGACCAATTTTCTCCTGGTAGCATGCCGTGCTGGGGGTGATCAATTAAAAATTACCAGATATCTTGCACATGTGTGACAATGGACAGATGTGATTTTTTCACTTAAGGATATGATTTGTTACGTTTACAAAATGTTACTTAATTGCATTGTTCCATAATTTATAGAATATCAAGCGTATTTGGCAGGACTTCTGGGCGAAGCGAACCGTGTTTCTTCTGGAATCAGACTTGTTGAAATGAAGAATTCTCTCACGTACATAAAATGATACATACACACATACACACATATATACACACAGTTTCCCGCTTTTTTTTTAGATGAAATAATCTTCCAAGTTGTTGCATAGTGAATACTCCTGCTCCTTGGACACACACGTCCAAAACATTCATTTCTCGATCTCTACCCCTCCCCCCCTCTCTCTCTCTCTTTCTCACACGCACACATACCGGCGGCAACTACGAATAATCAAAGATGGAAGCTGTTCATTCAGACTTTATGATTTCTAGAGTGGAAGACATAATCATACACCATCAGGCAGGCCTTTGCCATCAAAGCCAGCGGTTAACTCCTAATCAATTCTATGGCGAATTTATCAATTCTCGGCGTCTCCGCAGATGTGAGTTTCTCTTTAGTAAAAGGATTAAGACTATCGGGCGATCGGACGGCTAAAAAGATCTGTGCACCTTATAAATTAAATCGACAATATCACTCGGCATTTTCATCGCTAAACATATTCCGCAATCGTTGCTCTCAGCTGCATTGGACACACACCTGCCCAGCATAAAAATGCTAGAATTGTACGGAGCGGGTGAAGCTCACACACGTATATGCTCGTGTAAAAGTCGATCGTTGGTAAAAATCGACCATGGGGTCATGGACACCCATTGCCCCCCCCCCTCTCCCTCTCTCAGGAAAGAATGTGTATATTTCTAGGGTTAGGGCAAAAGGATACATTCGGTATATAACCCTGTTACCATCAAATAATGACAGCCCTTTTAGATTGAAAGATTAAGTTGGGTGTACATAAAACAGATGTACTGCACCATTATCCTTTATTGAACGTAAGCTTCCAATTTTCAAACTCTGCCACCCTCGATGAAAAGTCCTGATCAGGATGGGTGGTGGGCTGCCCCTACCCAATAGCGGGTGACAATTCCTAAATGGGTTGAGTGTGATCATCATCATCAGACTCTTAACGTCCGTCGTTGGACATAAACCTTCCCCAGGATTCGCCACACTTCTCTATCGTGGGCGTCGCAAAGCTAATATTTTCTAGCTTGTCTCTCCATCTAATACCTTACCGGCTTTGGTTGCTTATTTGATCTCTAGGGATCCATTTCATGAGTTGCGATGTCCATCGGTTGTCTGTCATTCTTGTGACATGGCCAGCCCATTGCCATTTTAGTTTTTTCTATGGATTCTATGATGTCCCTAACTCATGTCTTCTTCCAGATGTATTGTGACTATTGTGAGGATGCATTGATTGTATAATATTAGGTTGATGCAAATGTTCCCCTGGGTTTTTCTCCCCTTATAAATTTTATCTCTCTTTAAAACAGATTTTGTTGGCATATCTCAGTGTTGAAGCTATTTACAGTCGTGGAATTAAATAAGAGGAGTGACAATTAATGTAGGTATTGGCATACTACGCATTCTGTCAAACTTTTATCTGAGATTGGAATAACTACTAAAATATATAAATAAACAATTCCATATACACAACACACTTTGGTTCTGACTCAACTTTTCTACAGTACAACTATGTGCGCGTAAACATACAACTACGTATACATATGCATACATATATATATATATATATATATATATACGAGGTTCAGCAAAGAAATGGGGATGTTTCTGTGTTGTTTGGTACCTTACTCTCACTGTCCCTTCTTATCTAGAACAAGCCCAACACTCACAGAGACAGGAAACGAACACTTTTTAATTCCTCCCCACAGAACTTTTTTTAAAATTTCAGACCAAACTTGACACACACCTACACAAACCTCCCCTTCTACTAGCCAACCACATATGTATATATATATATATATATATATATATATATATATATATATATATATATACATATATAATTGAGTTTTGTTCTATTACAACTCTTCAGTGTGGCTATAGACTATCCATCCAGCACCACGAGGTAGGATCGAAACCTTTGCTTCAGACCAGCATTTAGCACCTGTCCTGAATTTTTGAGCGATGTATTTACTTACGCACAATTTCTCACATATATTTGCATCAGCAAAAAATATTCCTTTTTGAATTTTAGATTTAATTCAGAAGAATGTCTCTTTTGAAATTCGTCTGTTTTCATCCACAGGTTCATTATGACACGTCTCCGATGATTCTTACAGAATTTGTAATGATAAATTTAAACAAGCCAACGTCTTCTCATGGGCGTTTCCAAAGAGTTCAATCATCTGTAAATATAGACATGAACAGGTTTAGATTGATAGATAGATAGATCGATAGATAGGTCTGGTTCGTCACCCAATAGAAACAGTACGTGTCCAACATCTTTTGGCAGCATGTCATACTGGGAGTGATCAATTAATAGGAGTATACTCACTCGCTAAAAACCGTCACCTGTTCGACGTCTTTTGGCAGCGTGCCTCGATGGGTACGACCAATTAAAAAAGTGATCCATGAATAAGCTACTTCTCCCGCCTTTTGTTTGGCAGTGATCATTAAAAAGTCCGAATTTCCAAAAAGAATCAAGTGTGAACACTTCTAGACACAAGCTAGGGGAAGAATTTAGCATTTTAACATATACTCTAAATTGAATTCCTCACTAAAAACTTCGGAGTAGGCGAGAATTTGAAAGAACGTTTGAAAAATTAACCCCCCCCAAAAAAATGTTAAAATTTTCAGCCCTTTGGCTCCATTGTTGCGGTTTGTATGTACAACCCATCCATACGTACATAGCCAGTCGGGCAGAATCACTTAAAAACTGAAGAAACCCAAGTTGACTATTTCGACACTTTTGGTTAATGGTTTCTAATAGATACCTGGCTAGCTAGCTCGATAGATATCTTGATTTCAAAACTTCAGACTACTTGAAATCAACCATTAGGAATCGGCCAACAAAAAATGTCGCAAAATTTTCTTAGTTTTATAAAAAGAGTAAAGAAAAATGTCCAATTACACATGGCTAACTTTTTTTCAGAGAGATATTAAAATACGTAAATAAAGAGCATTATCAAAGAAATCATTCTTCACGAGATTTTGGTGTCACGCAGAAGATTTATTGCTATCCATTTTGGGCCTTAAAACCTCCATCTTGTTTTAAAATCCTGATTTAACAAAATTCTTTGGAAAACATGCTTCAGGCGTTCATTTTTTTTCCCTCTCATTTTATTCGATCACCCAATTCAAAGTCTCGCAAAAACACGCGTGATTCACTGAAGATATTTCTCAGAGGGAAGTTTGTGTTCATTTCCTATAGCAATGAAAACCTGGTCTATTGAATGAAGACAGGGGAGAAACGAGAGAAGTCTCTTATTTATTGTAAAAAACGTCAGTTCCGGTGGGAGAAGAAAACGTGTGAAACGAGCGTGCTACATTTTGAGTTATGAAAAACGAAATCATAAATACGGTTTGAACGTATTCATTCAATGTTATTCAAAAGATTAAGCGACAGAAGCGCCTATTCGTGCATTTAAGAAAATTTGGGTTATACATTTAAATTTGTTTGACGCGAGAGAATCTTTGTTTAACAAAAGAATGACTCAAATTCCGTTGCGAATATTGATATCTTACACCTCAAATTTTGACTAGAATAGTTACGTTTTTCCCAGTGGTGGGCGTCCAAGCCCCGTTAAAAGTTCGGATTTCGAAGGCTGACTATCTCAGTTGGCACTCCCCTCCCAAAAAGTAAGTATTTCTATATTCCTCTAATGGTTTTTAAAATTTCCCCCACTTTTTTTTTTGAAAGAAGGCAAAAAATCTGCCAAATCAGTGATATTTACGAATATACTAGTTTATTACGGCCGAAGTCTTCCAAAGGAGCCATCAGAGAAAGAACCAATACAACGAGATTAAGAGAGATTCGTAAGGCTGATATTTTTTAACAAAAAAGCAAAATAGTTTAATTCTTTCGAAACTACCAAAGTTAAAAGAATCTGCCTTCAACTAAGAAAACTACTCAGATAAGTACCAATTTCAAATTCCTCTTTTCATCTTATTTCACATTCTTCTATAAGAAGTGTACTGTTTTTCCCTTTCTTCGTCTCTTTCTCTCTCAAAAACACATACCGAAAGAAAGGTTATAAGGGCTTTTTATTGTACACATTGAATGTAAAGAGTAACTTTGAAAATCCTATCCAGAACAACGCTAGTGTCTCCCCGCTCTGTCAAAGATGGCCATAAAATGGATTACTACCGAAGTCCTCCCAGGGATCCTGTGCGGTCAAAAATAACGGCATACATGAAATATGTGGATGCACATTGCGTTTTATACGCGTGGATAATAAAGATTCGCAATCTAGTCAACTTGAAGCACAAACAGATTTTTATTATTTCTTGGTTTCACTTTCATTTCCTATTATTCAACAAATCCAGTATTCCTATTACGTCAGTACGATATGAATGAAATTCTTTTTTCTACGCCAGTTGCATGAATGAAACTTCATTTAGCTACGTCGTTGTGTCCCTTAGCGTGACAGGAGACATCTGTACATTGCTAATTGATATATTTGTGGATTCGGCCAACTCAAGAATTTTGCTTGCATGTCATCTTGTCAAAACTCAGAAACGCTATAATACCAAAATTCAAAAGTATGCAAAACTTGAAAAAATAAAAAATAAAAAAATAAAACAAGTACCATATTTGGGTTTTTTCCCTGGTCATGAAAATACCGTCGCTTGATGGTTCTGTCTAGCTAGACCCAGCTGTGATTCTGTGGCTAATGAGGGTAACTGAGGTGCGGTAGGACTCTGCCTACACAATGACATGCTGTGTCTAGCTCGGAATTGGTCCTCAGTTCAGCTGGCTGTAATGTCTCGACGATTCTAATTGCAGGGATAAGAGCTATCTTTTGGCCAGCCATGAAATCGACATCTTGTCAAACCTTGCACTGTGCGAAGGCGAGCAAATAGCCTGGTCATGATACTGGCGAGAAGTATTAGCAAGATCCAAAGCTTTTGGGCAATACTTACGTACAATGAATTCAGACATGCGTTCTCTTGTAGGTAAACAACAAAGGATAACAAAATAATCCTAGTCGATGGTCTTTAACCAGCCTTTTATATATATATATATATATATATATATATATATATATATATATATATATATATATATATATATATTGATAGAGAGAGGGAGATGATAAGAGCAGAGCTACATTTAGAAGGCTGTTTTCTTGGTGGACGCGAGTTTGAGTTCCGCTCGGTGCTCAATTCTTTTTTATTGATTTATCTGATCTATGTCTATTCGATATGCTACTCAGTTAACACCGGTACCTGACGAAATGTAGCTCCCACTCTAATGTCTTTATAAGTATCAGATTCTGATGGACATAGACTGTCCATTCTACTGATATATATATGTATATATATTAGAAACCTTCACAGCTTTAAACATTAAACATTAAAAAATGTTTTCAAAATCTTTTTGTGTAAACTCCCGTCAATTCTTTCCCAATATCTCTTAATGTAATTTTATTTGGCGTTTTTCTAAAATGTTTTACATATAGTCTGTTATTATGGTACTGTGTATAAATTTCCTATTATCACACACACATATATATATATATATATATATATATATATATATATATATATATATATATATATATTGTATGAAATATATTTTTTATCATAATATCTCCTAAAACGTTCAGCCTTCTAGTACTTTACATGGTGAAGGATACGGATGGTTGTTGAATATATATATATATATATATATATATATATATATATATATATATATATATATATATATATACGTGTGTGTGTGTGTTTGTTTCTCTGTGTGTTGCATTCTCTCATTTGCAAATTACAAATAGCTGCTGTTCACGTAACGACATCTTCCGTAAACTAGTTACCCTCGTTCTTTCTGTTTCAGTGAAATGGACCAAAAGTGAGAGAAGTGAAAAAGTCTTTGTCGCTATTGACTATTGGATACTTTCTGTCTAAGGAAATGATAAGTGATTAACCAAAACACGGATTTCCATTTCTGTTTGTCCGGTCAAATCTTTGTAACAACACAGTCTGCCTTTTCGTATCGCCGATATACATTAATTAAATATGGAGAAAATCCAAGTTGTTTTTTTTGTTTTTTTCTCTTTTTAATTTGCTCCTTTAACAGCTGTTAAAAGACCAATGGTTCGATAACAGAAAGAACTCAATAGTTTTCCCTATCTTCATTATCGGAAAAGAAAAAGAAAATAAGCAACGGAAACTGATGTTATTTTCAAATTTCTTTCCGTTACATCACACATGGATAATTTCAGAAGAGTCATTCATGCGGGATTTTGTAACAAGATGTCACTTGGACAAGCAGATACATATTCGGAGAAGATAAAATCGTACAGGTTCGGGAAAAATTATCTGACATACACACATCGAGTTATCTAGGTATAAATTGAAAGCGTTATAGTTTTGATAAATAATGCTCTTTTCCAGCAGCCGGCAAAAGGTTTTTGGAGGCGGGTCAGATTAGAAAAGTTTTACGTGTACGGGCCCAAAGCCAATAAAATTGAAACTATAATCATACAATGCAAGCGAAATATTTTTTTAATTACTTATCCATTATAGGAATATTTAGCATATAAACTCCCAGGTATTATCAATAAGGGAGAACTATGAAAAGTTATATTGTATTCTTGTTATGATAAATCAAAATTCTGTAATGACTACGAAAAGTACCAACGGTTATTCTTCGCCGAGAAAGATAAGAATGTTCTGAGAGGATGAAATTACGAAGTTGCCTGAAAAATGTTCGTAGATATTGGAACAAAACGGTTAACATGTTATTCAATAAAAGTAGTATCGTAGATTTAGGAAATGATCTTTTATTTTCATTAATAGACCGAACAGATTTTTTTTTCGCGTTATCTAATACGGGACAAACCGGCGCTAAAAGGATTTGGAATTGGTTAAATGTCTGTCCTCTCGAGGCAGCAATCGACGTTCAAACCCAGGATAAAGCCTGATTTCGAATATTGAATTGAACAGAAACTGGAAATGACTTTCAACCATCTGAATGACTGGCGCTTAACAGTCTTCTTGAAAACCACAGCAATCCATGAATTTGTAAGTGCTTCATACTCTTCAAGGTGAAATAACCACCACACCAACCAAAATGTTCGTCAAAGACAAAATATATCCAATAATCTAAAGAAACAATTAATTATCTATCTAATAATCCAACGGCATAAACACTAGATCTTGATTAGTACTTACACTGCACGTATTTCATATTTTACAAGCATAAAAGCGTACTGACTGACAAACTGACAGGAAACCATATATCTACTAGTGAAGGGGCCATTTAGGGAGGCGATAAAAAATCTAATCCAAGGCTCGATTCCGGAGCCACAACCTGAAGGGCCAAGACTCTCTTCACATCATTATTTCAAGATAGTTTATTCGCTTGTGAGATGTTTTTTTGCCGTGAAGTGAAGATGAACTTGGTTATCTTATTTTTAAGTGGTCTTCTTTGAAAATATTTTTCTCTGATTTTTTTTTTTTTTATTCAATGTGTTTTAGGCGGATCGATTGATTTCGTTTTTCTTTTCCCCAGATGCCGCTGTTTTCCACGCCTTTCGAAAGGGAGGTCAACAGAATATGTCGATATTGCGTTGGCTTCTCGGTTCCCTTTCGCTTCCCCTCACCTCGACCAGAGCCATTGTTTCCCGCCAGACCCACCGTCTTCTGCTTCCACTCTCTAAATAATCCTGATACATAGTTACTATCGATTACTCAATCGACTTGCAGTTCTTAAACGATATGTCATTATGTGAAGTCTGTTCAGCAATAAATGCTGGAGAAAAAGAAAAAGAATTAGTGAAGGATAAAATGGAGAGTTTTTTTTCTTGTCCATATGTATGCACATGTGTGTGTTTATGTGTGTGTGTGTGTTTGGCTGATTTGATACAATTCCTTAGTCATTAAGATTGGTCCCTTCCTCTCAGATCAATCCAGAACGCCATCCATGGTCTTTCCTTATTATTGATCAGAATTTTAATCTCACAATTATACACATATGTACGCAAAGACATTGACATAAACACACACACACACACATACATATATATATATATATATATATATATATATATATATACACATATGTGTGTGTGTGTGTGTGTGTAGCTACGCCTGTACACATCTTTGTGCATCGGTATTTTTACATAATCATCCTTGGACGCCTTCTGGTTACTTGATCGCAAATGATGTGTGTAGGTTTAATGTTGCTTAAAATGTTTACAGCCTGTTGCTATTTGATTGGTTTAGCCTTTCTTTGAGAACCGATACAAAAGAGAAACATGAAAATAAGTTTTGCTTGAGAACCGGGAAACACGCACTCACACACACATGAATGTGCGTGCATTCGTGTATACGAAGTGGGATGAATAAGTTCGTAGCCTGACATGTAGTTTTACTTGAATTTTCATCTGAAATTCAACTTTATAATGTTCGATCAATGTGATTGATATTCACCACTGGATTAAGTGCATTGATACGATAGATATTTGCTGTGTAAAATAACGCTTTTTAATTATCAAATCGCAATCTTATTGATGGAATTTTAAATATAAATATATATATATATATATATATATATATATATATATATATATATATATATATATATATATATATATATAAATAAATCGTTGTTGTGTCATCCACAGACAGCTGTTTCGTTATGTTACAACTCTTCAGTTTGGCTATAGACTATCCAGTACTACGAGGCAGGATTGAAACCCTCGCTTTAGACCCGGAGGCGGATATCCTACCTCTGCGCTTGGGAAATGGACGGTCAATAGGGCTGAATTCAAGTGATATATTTATTTAGCTTAAATTCCCAAACCACTGAGTGCTCTAATCCTATGGAAAAGCATTGCATATATATATATATATATATATATATATATATATATATATATATATATATATATATGAAACTGGGGTACAGATGATCACAGGGCACTCTTTTCCAAATGCTGTGCAGTGTGCAAGCTAAGGGACCTAATTTTAAGCCAAAAGAAATATTCAGCGGTACTGTTACTTGAATCATAGAGCTACGACTAATCAGAATGTTTTAATTGTGCAATATGAGGTGAAATAAGGAAAAATATTTTTTGTTCTAAGTGCAATCATTGTACTCCTTCTTTTTAGAGATCTAAGGTTATCTTTTTCAATTGTGTATATGGGTCACAGTGGATCAGGGCACAGTGGATTACTTCCCAGACTGAGCCATTCCAGTCCTTTTAATTAAGATTGATTCTGTCAATTCATTTCATGTAGTTTACAAGGAATCTAAAAGAGTGTTTCTTTTCACTTTCGTACCTATTTTTTTTTTTACAGTTCTTACTTTGCTTTTGAGACGGCGAAAGTGATTTTGTGCTAAATGTTTCCCTGGGTGAGCCTAATCTTTGCTAATTGATGTTTGAGTTATTTTGATGATCACCATTTGTAACATATTTGTCTACAATTCAACAATAATTTGATAAAATTTGTTGTTGGTCTCACTTTTGGACTTCTTTGAATCATTCAGTCTCATGTTGATTCACATTTCCCCGGGGAGGATGATTCACTGTGTATTAAGGTCGTGGCACGCTAGATCAGAAATGATAATAGAAACAAGTGCTAAATTTGAAAGATATTACTTTCTTATCTCTATATAACCTATTTCATAGCCAACTGAGTTGATCTGGGTTTTTTTACCCAAATATATTGATAAAATTAATTTCTACCGACAATTTATTTTTCAGGGGCTCAGTGCTCTGTTTACCCTTTATTTATAATGTATTAAAGTTGACGAATGTTTGTTATCTTGCGGGTAAATATCTTATAGACTCCCAAACGACTGCGCACTGGAATTGCAAATTTGTGAATTGGAATAACTTGGCCCAGGATTAACATACGATAGGTGGCGCTAACCTCCGAGGTTCCTACAAGTCAGTTCAGGGTCGTCAAAACTACTTTATGGTAGGTTTCTATTTAAAGATTAATTCATTTCTAAAATTATCATTGGTAGCGGTAATGGTCTTCTGGTTAGAGTCGTAGAATTGGAGTTGGTGGACGCGTTTTTATTTCGACAAAGCATTTTTTTCCTTTAATTTCATGTGATTCAAACCTTCCAAAAATTGGTCAGTTGTGAAAAAGTTTTGTTAAAGGTTTTAATGTAACTATAACGCAGAATTGGACTTGTACTTTCAGTTCCTCGTTGGAAATCCGTGGATGTAAATTTCTCTTTCTCTCAGTGCTTATGTTAGTTTGGTAGTATTTTTTTAAGTAACCCCTAACCCGTCATTAAAACGTGTTTTTCTTCGAGCAAAAACCCTAATCTTACGCTAAAGAGTCGCACGACAGGGGCATGGACTGAAGAACTTAGATATGTATCATGGTTTAAAAGTAAAACAATCAGTCAGTATAAATGGAACGTTTCCTTCATATTCTAATTGATTTGAAAATCAGATAAGTCGGAATAGGGTTAAGACAACAAAATTGTACCTGCATATACATAAGTGTGTGTGTGTGTGTGTGTTCTTGATAGTCTTATGTCAAATTTCTTAGAAGAAGCAAAGTCATCTTTTCAATTTTGACTAATTTTTTCCATCTTATTTCTGTCACAGGGAAATAATGGCACTGTATAATATTCTTTTTAGGGAACTTTGCTCGAGAGCCTAACAGAGATTGACAACGCCTTATCTTCACTCATTTTCAGTTGTAAATTGCCCCAGGGTCTCATCAGCCGATGGAATCCTAATTCTAATTCCGTCATATAGCCATATTCTTCATTTTCTCTCTGCCATTTCTTTGAAAAAAAAATAGCAAAAACAAAATGAAAAGATTTATAGTCAAAACTCGATAATATGTTTTTATATCATCATCAGCCTTTTAGCGTCTTCTTTGGACATAGATGCGCCAGACCTCTATATCATGGGTATTGCAGAACAAATACTTTCTGAACTTACCAATTTCGTCATGCCATTTTATATTTTTCTATCCACAGTTTCGCAAATGATCTCAGAAGATCCACGTTGTGAGTCATGATGTCCACCGGTTGTTTGCCATTCTTGCAACAAGACTAGCCCATTGCCAATTGAGTTTTCTGACGGATTCGATGATATCCCTAACACCTGTTTTCCCTCTAATATACTGCTCTGTTTTTACGACCCAAAGAAGATAAAAACTTGTATACTGTCCGTAACTTTGAAAAGAGTCAGTAAGATACTCTTTTGTGCGGGGAATCGGCCGAAACGTTGTGTCATTATCGAAGGTGGGGAAGAAGAGATTAGATAGCCCGAACAAAAGTTAGTAAGGACTTGTATCTCTAAGATTAAAACGACATTCAATAGGTCATCATTTTTTGTTTTTCGTTTTCAGGGTATGTTCATCGTAAGTTTTCCCTACACTGTTTTGCAAGGAGGTTACTGGGCGATCGTTTCCATTATTGTAGTGGCTTACATTTGCTGCCACACTGGGAAGATTTTGGTCGAGTGTCTCTATGAAGTGGACTCCAGTGGTTACCTTGTGCGCGTGCGTCGCAGTTACGTCGAGATCGCAGAGGAAGCCATGGGAAAGAGGTAAGTAAAACGGGATATACTTCAAAAGTCAGAGATAAAGAATTTACCTTATTCCATTAAGTACTTTTTACTAGAGTTCAAATCTTATTAATTCCAGTCATCACATCTCGGCCCGTGAACTCTCTGACTATGGCTATTTCGTAAGATGGGCTGATATATATATATATATATATATATATATATATATATATATATATATATATATATATATATATACGATCATTAAATGTCAGGTATGTTGGTGACATTTTCAGCACAAACGAAATAAAAAAATTCAAAAATGTCGCTTTTGACTATAACTCTTTCATTGACTGATCGAATATAATTTCCTCTTTTTGTAGTTCATTCTACAAAGAACTCCACAATGTAAAATAAACACTAGTAAACAATAGCTTTCCTAATCGTATTATCGACTACCAAATAAGATTAGCCCTTGCAAAACTTGATAGCAAAACTATAAGCATTAACAACACAAACAATAGAGAAACAATAACTTATTGTAATCAAATGCAAAGCAATAATAAACAAGATTAATCACTTCTCAGAAATATCGTAGAACAGTACATCTCTCCAATTGAAAAAGACAAATGAGCAAAATAGTTTACTATAAAACATTTGTCATCACACTTGATTATCACCAATAACCCCAGTCGTGAGAAGTCACCAATTAGCCAGAAAATATCATATATGAGTTTACTGGCCTATCATTTAATATACATGATATAAATATAATATATATATAAGACTTATAGGAACAACATTATCACGACACTTAAACAGTCACCTCTCATATCATAGTGCAATACAAACTAATCTAAAAACATACGAGCCACTGAACGATAGTTCTCTCATCTGCAAAATATGCGTTATTAGATTTTAATTGAAAGAAGCACTTATAATAAAGCCCAGAAGTCCCACACTAATAATATACTTCTCAGGCAAGCTACTGGTACATCAAATGTATTAAATTATCAGTCAGTTGAGCGATCATTAATTGATCGATTAATTACTTGAATACATTTGATCATTGAATAAACTCTTCCGGATGAAAAAAAATTCCCTGATGCTCAAATACTACTAAATTACGTCACTGGAACACTAATAGCAACTAGCAAAAATAGACAGTAAACTGCAGCACCGAAAATTAGATAGTAAATTAAATCAAGGAAAATACAACTCTACTATGAAATTGAATAGTAATGCTACACTCTGACATTGAAAATATATATTGAAAGCTCTATATCCTATCGGAAGTATTTTTTTACCCGACACTAACGGGTGCAATATATGTTTTGATTCTGAAAATTGATGAACCTTTATAGCAGAACTTTAGATAATTTAAGAAAGCCGATGAATGAACCATTGTACCTAAGAATAATAATAAAAATATGAAGATTCTATTCTGAATATTTCACGCAATAATGACTGTACTTTATCTCAGAACTTCATAGAATCCTAGAACGGCTTAACAATACACAAGTCGAAAATTATGACAAAAACTGCAAGTATGAATATACACTGTCTGGAGACTATCCAGTCATTTGATATTAACAAAAAAAATATCCTACTCAGGGCAATGGCGCCTGTCACCTTCAAGGGATTTCCGTTGAAACCTCGTACACTTATCCCAGTGTCTCTCCTATTTTCCAAACAATATTCCTTCGGGGTCATCACCAGCTACCTCGTTGCGTTCTCCTTAATCCCGTCCATGGCGTGAAATCTCCCCCTTTTCAACAGCGAAATGCTTGACATTGCATGGTGGGGAGCAAATCTGGACCGCAGTGGGACTGAAAGACCTAGGTGGAGCGAGATATTCAAAATGCTATTCCCGACATATCACGTACTCTTCTGAATAATTTATGGAATGACATAATACTCGTGTAAAGTCTATTCTCACTCTCTGGTTATTTATTTCTATGGTAAAGAAAAAAAAACTATAATATTTGATTGTGTACTATTCAAAGAATACCGAATTACTTATTTTTTCTCAATCTTTTATTTTCATTTTTCAGATTCGGAGGCAAAATTGTAAACGTCGCTCAACTGATCGAGCTTCTGATGACCTGCATTTTGTACGTGCTACTGAGCGGGGAACTAATCCTGGGTAGTTTTCCCGAGTGTCCAATCACTCTAACCTCGTGGATCATGATCGCCACGGTCCCGCTGCTCAGCTACGCCTTCCTCAAATCGCTCCGTGGGGTCTCCTGGCTGAGTTTCTGGTGCACAATGGCGCACATGGCTATCAATGCGTTCATCCTCATTTTTTGTTTCACGAACGCCACCGAATGGCACTGGAAAGAGGTCCAGGTCAAAGTTGACATATGGACCTTTCCGATCTCGATGGGGATTGTGGTCTTCAGCTACACCTCCCAAATCTTTCTACCGACCCTAGAAGGTAACATGAAGGACAGATCCCGTTTCCATTGTATGATGCACTGGACCCACTTATCGGCCGCCTTTTTCAAAGCCCTCTTTGCGTACGTCTGCTTTTTGACGTGGGGTTTCAACACGCAGGAGGTGATTACCAACAATTTGCCGACCCAGGGCTTGAAGATTGTGGTCAATCTAATCCTTGTGGCCAAATCAATCCTATCCTATCCGCTACCCTATTACGCAGCCGTTGAAATGATCCAGACGACGTACTTCAGTGGGAAACCAGCCACGCATTTTCCCTCCTGCTTCGACGAGAGTTACCGGATCAAAGTTTGGGCTCTCTGCCTCCGAATCGGCCTCGTTCTAGCGACCATGATGCTCGCGATCTTCATTCCTCATTTCGCTATTTTGATGGGTCTCATCGGGAGCTTTACGGGCACGATGCTTTCTTTTGTATGGCCGTGTTATTTCCACATCAAGATCAAATGGAAGGTGCTGCCCTGGTATACAAGGGCTTTGGATATCTGCATTATTTTAATCGGGGCTACCGTCGGCTCAATCGGAATGTACTACTCTTTCCGTGCTTTGAGTCTAGCTTATCGAGGTCTACCAACACGACCCTTTCACGCCCGGGATTTCCACAAAGGTTTGTACATAAAATTTTCAAATAATTCAGTGTTTTTATTTTTTACCCCCCCCTCTCCTCTCTCTCTCTCTCTGGATCAATACACAATATCGAATAATTCTATAAAGATTATCTTATTATTTGGGAGTTGTTGATTTGAAAAGAATCATATTGACCTCAATCGAAAAACGAGAGGAAGCCTTATTGAATCAAAAGCTGTGAAATTCCATCAAGGACTCAGATATCGACGAATTAAAGTCTTAGAAATAAATATGGTACGTCATCTGTATACCACTCATTGCGGTATGTTTCACCATTTCATCGATCCTAACAACAGTTCTGCTTTTTGTGACTTAAATGCTCAGTCTACTATTTGTCACCATAAACCCGCAGACACTTCTAAATACTATTTAAGAGTTTGTCACTAGAAGATCCACGATCCATCCAGATTGTAAAACAAAGTTACTTCGACGACTGCTCTGGCTTGATAATTCACGTTGGACAGTTTCTTACACGCTACTCCATAGATGTTGCTGGGGGCCAAAACTAGCCCTTTGCCACAAATATTTGAAGATAAGAACAGGTCATACCTCTATCTTAATTACTCTGTGGATCTGTCAATATAGTTCTTTGATTTGGTTTCAAACCATACTTTGAACCGGATAAAACTTGCAACTCAGGCACTAAAAAGATTCTCCAAAATACTGCTAAAAGCGATCTCTCTTTATGGCTAAAAATGGCTAGATTGTCCATTTTCTTTTTTCATTTCTAGCTCACTTTATTGCTAAAAATATCAAGGAATCCCGAAAAATCATTAAATTCTTTCTTTTACTGAGTTTGCTCCAAACAACCTTATCAATCTTTTAGTTGAATTCATTCGTCCAAATGCTTCTTTTGATTCCATAAATGTGATGTTTTTTTCTCATTTATTTTTGTTTTCTTTTTCAGATTATGTAAACTCGACGAATTTGAACATTTTGTGATTTTCTTCCTGATCAGATGTTGCCTGAAGGTCAAATGTCTCACGCCATGACAGACGGAAAGGAAATATTTTGTCTGGAAAAAAAGAAAAAAAAAAGAAAAGAAAAAGCTGTAGAGACTCGACACGGGTGACTGGTGTCCGTTGTTGCCTTTACGTTGGTGATGTGTCTAGTTTCATTTTCAGATTTACTTAGATCGATCCCGAGGATCGAATATTTTTGCTCCAGGTGTTTTGTTGTTCAACAGAATTAAAACATAAAAGTAGTGCCATTTCTTTCCTTCCTTCCTTTTTTTTCCCGACTTCATTGTTTCATTTCATTTTCTCTATGAGACTTTCTCTGATTAGTTGACATCACAAACCGTTGCTGATAAAGATATCAACACCTCTTCAATGCAAACTCCGAATTCCTCCATTGTCTTTCGTTCGGCTTAACATTTTCCTTCTTATTCTCCTCTTTCTTCTACCCCACTTCTTTCCTTTTCCTCTTCTTTTACTTTTCTTTCTTTCTTTCTTTCTTTCTTTCTTTCTTTCTTCTTCTTCTTCTTCTTCTTCTTCTTCTTCTTCTTCTTCTTCTTCTTCTTCTTCTTCTTCTTCTTCTTCTTCTTCTTCTTCTTCTACGCTCTAGTTGAAATAGAAATTGTAGTGATGATATTGTTAGACAAGCTATTCAATTAGAGAGAGAAAACAACAGAGTTCGCCCCATGCTAGTTATGGTGATGATGGTGTTGAATACCCTACTCATTATATCATTAACGTAGTAGTGATAGGTTAACTATCATAATTTTATAAAACTTCAGCATCAGTCATATCTGGTGACAATATCATTTGGAATCAAGTGACAGCAAATACCCCTAGCACTCTTTCAAGTATTATTGTCGATTTCAATAATACCGTTACCCAAAGAATTTCAATTCGTGGCTTTTGGGATCGCTTTTATCGCTCTAATTATAATGAGCAAAATTTCACCTTCGTAAGCTATATTTTTTTCATCTCTCAAGCAAGGTCTAGGTATTTTCCCAGTTTTTAGTTTCTTTCAATTTTGCTCCGTGTTCTGCTGGAACAGCTACATCCACTATCTGACAAATTTTCTTTTTTATTATTATTATTGTTGTTGTTGTTATTATTATTATTATTATTGTTGTTGTTATTATTATTATTATTATTATTATTATTATTATTATTATTATTATTATTATTATTGCTCTCTGTGAATCATCTGGAAGCACAAAAAACTTTCAGGGGGAGCTCGCTTTGCAGTACTGAAATTAAGTATGTTCATTATTCAGCTCATCAGTCAGGCTACCGTCACCATCTTTGTTCTTTTTATGTTATTCAGGCCGATATGTTCTTCGGCTTACGTCGTCCGTTTATTACGTCCGTATGCATTCTTCATACAAGTGCAAGGGTACCATTCAAAGTAATGTCTCCACAGATCAAACGCAACTCCGTAAGTTGTGTGAAGACTATGAATCAAATAACTAAATAGCTAAACTCTAAGTAAAGGAGAGCAAGTATTAGGATCAAAGATCAAACAATGAACAAACCAAATAGGAAATAACAGACGGAAACATTTTGTATCGAACAAACAAGAAGGGTTCATTTAAGTGACTTAAAACAAGTAGTGTTCGTATAGTTTGTGTACGAGTTGTGTGTTATATCATGTTAGAAAGAGTAAGTAAATCTGTGTTTTTCCAAAGGTATGTATGTATAAAAACGAAAATTCCTAATTGAATGTGTGTGTATGGGTTGATTTGTTGTCCATCTCTGTGTAGGTCAGAACCTGTATGTTGTGTCGGTGAGAACCACAGGTGTGTGTTGAGTAGATCCGCCGGTGACAACTATGTTGATGTGAGCCAGTCACGGCTGCACCCCTTTAGGGTATCGAAATTGCCAGTGGTTTATCGAAGCTATGTTTGGAGAAAACAACTGTTGGGAATAGTTGTGAAGATCACTTTATCCTGACAAAAGCTGATTGATTGGCATCGTGAAAGAGGACTTCTTAAATAAGATTTTTAAGCTGAAAATACTTATTCTGATTTCCTGATTGGTCCAGAAATTCACCAATTTTAGTCACAGGGTGCTGTGTCATCCCAGTCGATGTATTTTCTCGACTATGGGTCAGATGCTTTCTGGATGGGTGCGGACAGTTTTTATCTGTAGTAACACTGGTGCCTAGAAGTATGGCTTTTTGACGATTTTCGAAAAGCAAGCTGTTGTTATTTTTAGAGACCATCTGCTTTCTTGAAATATTATTTAAAGGTGTATTAAAAGTTTTGTTTTGTGAATAGGATAAGCTATCCAAGAAAAGATGAGGAAGCATAAGCAAACCTCATGCAATAATGTAAAGAAGATACACTTATTTAGCTGGTAAGGAATCTAGATAGGGTCAGTTTTCTAATAGAAAAATAGAAAATAATTTCTCCGAACTTATCATAAAATTCTCCCATCTATGAAAGCCGGAACTTTGCGACAAAAATAGCAAAGATGAACATACTAGTCCATTAGTGTGTGGAATAATAAAAATACGTCATTTAAGAACTTTGAACTATACTAAGAAAGCTGATGAATGTATTGGCTGAGGAAGGAAAAATCTGATATTGAAAGCAATGCGTATGAAATTAGCTTCTTGACGCTGGCTTGGAATTTCCCTTCTTAGAATTTAATTCAGTTTTCTAGAGTATTATTGGTGATAGGGTTATGCTCCTCAAATATCTGACTCCAATTAATGAAGTGAATGTAATATGGCTGAACCAATATCCGGTATGATTAAGAAAGGTCGTGCTTATCGGATGAGCATAATACTGCTCCCTAAGGCGTGACAGTCAACCAGGTAAAATTATTAGTGTGTGCACGCCAACAGCAGTCATGTAGTTTGGCTGACCAACTCCGTAAGCAATACGGAAAAAGTGGACAGTGACTTGTCATGGATGACAACAGTGTATATGCATCGAAATGAAAAGAAAACCCCTGAAAAGCAAGAAGGGATAGAATACGAAGAAGGCGTGTGTATCATAAAAATAACGGAAATATATTTATCAAACTAAAATGCAACAGTTCAATAAATTTGTTAAGGTGCTACTTGAAAGTTATTGAGACGTTCATGATAATGTTCAGTAGTTTTCTACAGAATGAGAAATGTCTTTAAGGTTTCGTATATAGAGAATCATCATCATCAGTCTTTTAACGTCCGTCGTTGAATATAGACCTTCCCCAGGATTTGGTAGTCCTTTCTATCATAAGCATTGCAGAGCCAATACTTTCTGAAATTGTCTAGTTCATGTCTCCATATTGTATTCTACTGGCCTCAGTTTTGCATGTTATCTCTGTTATCCATGTTGTGAGTCGTGATGTCCATCGGTTGTCTGCCATTTTTACTACATGACCGGCCCATTGCCATTTGAGTTTTTCTAATGGACTCCATGATGTTTTGGACTCCTATTTTCATCTCTATTATATTGTTCTGTCTCGTGATATCTCCATGTGAGGTTGATTCTCTCATGTGCATGTTGCATAGTTCTCAGGTTGAAGGTCAATCTCTTGGTTAGGTTCCATATTTAAGCTCCATAAGTAACTATCGCAAGGACGCATTGGTTGTATACTTTTATTTTCAGGACCAATGGGGTTTTCTTGTTCTTGAAGGTTGAGCTGGCTCAGTCGATGGCTTGCCATCCTTGAGTGATTCTTCGCTTGATTTGAAGAATGAAAACTTATTTGTTGATAATATACTGTTACGAATGCAAATCTCTTCTCTCACCGCCACTCATCATTGGATAGCCCAGCAGCTACGGTCACATTGCTCAAAACCAAGCATGCATCCTCCTTTGAGAACTTGAGACTTGAGGCTCTAAGGAGACCTACTACTATTAACGTTAGGTTCATTAGAATTGCCCATGCAGCAATATTAGATCCGCTGTTTGTTTACCATTCCTCTAAGGCGTTGCTGCTAAAGTTTCGACAAAGGCTCACGTATGATTTGTGCATTTGGGTTTTCAGACAAAGCAGAAAGAGTGCAGCATAAACAATAATTACAAGACAAAGAATGTGTAGCTTAAAACAGGAAAGGTTTAATGAAGTTAGCAAGAAGCAAAAATCAACAGACCAGCAGCCCAGACACAATATAAAAGAAAGAGAGAAACAGTGTTTGACCGTCAAGGAGACAAACAGTTCATAATTTAGTTCACAAGTTCTATTGAAACATTTATCGATACAACTCACTCGGGCAAACGGGTAATATTTTCCGTATCCACGAGGTCTATCTCTCATGCGGCGAATACCTGTGTCCACTTCAACTTTTATATGCATTCCTTCTTTGTCCAGTACACAGGACTTTCTTCTACTCTCATAATTCCCAACAGATCTATATCCTGACCTTCACGGCTTCAGTTTTCCTTCTGCCTCAACAAAGTTCTTCAGAAATTGGCCTCTTTTCTCCTTTCTTCGTCGCCGTGTCGCTTACCAATCATATAAAAAATGGACAGTCTTCCTGAGCAGCTGCCTCGTACAATACCATCTTACTGCACCTTCCTCGTTCTTCAGGTCTGGCCCTTAAGGCACCGTCAGTCAAGTCCCCGTAGCCGGCTGACATATTCTTCCCTTTGACCGCAGTCACTAACCCCTAAATCCTTGGACCAGGACAAGCAATACATTATCATCTGAAACAAAATTATCATTTCGAATTAGAATCAACTGAATACTTAAGAAATTCCCTGACAGCTCATAGAATGGATCCAACCACTGATATGTGAAAATGAGGCCATTCCTTGAACCAATTTTCAGTCTTGAGTCATTGACTTTCGCCATCTCTTGAACTAGAACAACTCATCAATAAAAGTCAGAGATATTCCTCTCACACCTTTCTCTTCGGTGAGGGAAATCAAAAGAATTTTTCTCACTCTGATCGGAGAATCGTTATAATTGGAGTTTTCACATAAGCTTTATCGTCTGGGTAAGATAGGGGATTTGGTTCAAAGGTCAACGGATGCTAGCATAATGGCAGAAGAAGGATGGGTAATGTGTCAGCTAAAAGCAATAAGAATTAAGTTGCTAGTCCTAATAAAATAAACTTATGAAAATACCTCATTTCAAAATGTCAAACGATACCTGGAAGTTCGGAGAGTGCATAGCTGAAAAGTAATGATCAAAATAACAAAGACAAGGATGCCAGTTCAAATACTTAATTCAATAAAATCTGTAATACTATGGGGAATAATTGTTCTGATTGCCAATGATTTTTCTGTCTTTCTTTCTTTCTTCCTTTCTTTTTTGTGGGTCCGCCAGCTTTATTGAATGAATCAAAGACTCGTGGTCAGTGACGATAGCAGTTTCGAGATTGGGGGTCCTAGGATCTACTTTTGACCATTTAGTTTTAGAAGACTGTCCCTCCTGACTGCATCACCCTGTTGTGAGAATCAGGGTTATCTCCCCATACTAAAACAAGCTCGCACCGAATCCCATTCCCTTGAGAAGACGAGTGAATACCATCATCTGTCTTTACTTCACTTTTCACAAATTTGTCTGGCCATCTCTCCGTTTCTCCGTCTTTCACTCATCACCTTTCGGTTGTTCATAAGAAGTGTTTGCTTAATCAAACAAGTTTGAATCATTGTTATATCCTTTTGTAATCGCTATTCGTTGAGTTGGCGATTTCTGGTCGCCGATGGTTTACTCGTCCGACTTCAGTTTGGCAATAGTTGTATAATCAACTATCTGTGGCTGAAGGTTTTATTCCAGTCGTCAGTTGTTATGTTTCGGATGTCGTTATACTTGTACTTGGTACAAGTCATTTCTTTGTAGCCAAATGATGTTTTTGCTTCCTGATATTTTCCAGACATGTTGGATTTGTCTACTACTAAGATTTACTGATGTACTGAAGTGTTATACTCAATGTAGTACATTGTTGAATCATCATTTGTTCTCGATATCAACATGGTCAGAATATCAAGGTGGTCAGTAGCTGACTTGCAAATCTCGTAGGTGATCTCGTAGAATTTGGCACACAATTCATAAGACACTGTGTTACTCTAGTTGTACATTTTTTTTATATTTCTGATTGTATTAGTAAGGTTCTAGGAGGATGGCGTCAGCAGTGGTAGCAGTCGTCGTATAGTAACCGAAATATCCCATTTTTGCTAGATCTGTAATCTTTCTGGCGTATTAGCTATCACTATAAAGATTTTGAAACATTTACAATTCCAAATTTAAATGGACAAAACTCTATCAATCTATTAGTCTGTTCTATCTTAGTTTTTCTCCCATATTTACTAAGCATGTTTTACTTCCGTGAAAGGCCACAAGTGTGGTGCCTCCTGTGAGGATTGATCTCACTACAATAGTAATGACCTGCAAGCCTAGCTTGATAAGAGTTGCTCTACGGCGAGAGCCTAATCTAAGTCACTTAATTTTTCTCAATCCTCATCAATCTATCTATCTATCTATCTATCCTTGTCTGTTCCTATGTTTGCATGTGTGTATATATTATTCTGTTCTTATCTACCTATCCATCTATCTGGTTAATAAGGTTTCCAAACATTTCATGCAGTCAACAAAATTTTAATTTTATTTTTCTCAAAGAAGCTCATTTATTCAATAAAACCGCGAATATTATTTGTCACTTTCTGCCAACGTTTTTACAAGTCATAAAATGCTTTGCGGTGGAATGACTTCGGTTTTGAGATATTTGCAGTGACATTTTGAAATCATTGTTATTTTGAAATCTCTAATCATTCTCGATGTTCTTCCGGGAGTGGAAAAAGTGTTCACTTTTGAAGTCGCAAATTCGCCAAGCCGGAACACATGAGTTGAGTACGGCCGATAGTTTTTCCTCCCAACCCATAGTTAGTTTCGGCGCATCGATTCTAAATAAATTTATGATCATACAGCACACACATTCTCAATTGCCCCAGAGAAACCATTTTTTTTTCTAGCTCACTTTTTACTTTTATGCAAGTTACACTTATTGCATTGCAAAAGACGAGAAATATTTGATACATACCCTGAAATATAACTCTAGTGATTCCACAAAAAATTCTACACCTTTAATTATTAAAACTATAATGTTCGGAAACTTTCCTACCAACCAATCTATCTATCTACCTAGCATTAACTTCACAATATATTTTTTAATAAATACATATATATATATATATATATATATATATATATATATATATATATATATATATATACGTGATATATATATATATTTACGTGATATATATATTTGCGTGATATATATGCATGTAAACGCTGAAATGACGAGTATTGATGCATTAGCAAAGCATTAAACGCGAAGAATAGGTTTGATTTTCTGTTAAACATTTCAAATTAATGCATGCTTCCATACTTAAAGGTGTGGTTTGATTCGGTGCGTGATTCAGCTGCAATGCAGTTGCGTATATATGATTTTTTATCGGAAAGTATTGGTAACAATACTCAACAAGATTGGCTGCTTCAGGATCAAAGTCTAAACTCCACTCTGACCAAAGCTTAAATGACCTAGCTGATAAGTTTAGAAGCTATTTCAACTTAAGTAAAAAACAGCTTTCTTCAAACTTGAAAAGATCATAGAATTTAGCTATGGAATGAGATTTGTCAAAATACAATTAAAATATATTTCTAGCAAAATGGCATGAAAATCTAGATAATTCTAGATTTTATTTGTTGAGAAATTCCTGGATCCTGAAATTCATTTTGACACCTGAAAGCGGAAGATAAACCCCGCCCCATTTCAGAAGTGGAAAAAAAATCCTTTTCCATTTTTACACCTAAATGTGAAAAAAAGAATTCCCTTTCAATTTTGAATCTTGAAAGTGGGAAGAAAACCATCCTTGATATCGACCACTAAAAGTAGAAGAAATCCCTCCTCAAAAGTGAAAAGAAAATTCCCTCTCAATTTTGACCCCTGAAAGTGGGGAAGAAATTCGTGCTCTATTTTAACCCCTATTGGTTGGAATAATCCTTTTCCATTTGACCTCTAAAAGTGAAAAATTCTCGCTCGATTTTGCCCCTTAGATTAGAAAAAAATCCTTTCCTCTTTTGACACCTAAAAGGAAAAAAAATCCCCTCTCCAATTTGATCACTAGAAGTGGAAGGAAAATTGCCTTTCTATTTTGACCCACTAAGAATGAAAACAAGATTCCCCTTGATTTTGATCCTTATAAGGGGAAAATAGTCATTTATTTAGTAAAAATTATAGTTATACAAATACATATTTGTGAATGAAATAATTCTCTCTTGTGATTGGATTCACCATAGAAAAAAATATTGATTCCAACTTAACACTATTAGCGACACCAGTTGAATTGCTGATGTTATAAATATAATCTGTGTGTGTATGTGTGTGTGTCTCTTTCTCTCTCTCTCTGGCCTTCTTTCTCAGCTTTCCTTTTTCTTTTTTCACTCCTCTTCCTTTTCTTTCTCTCCTTCTTTCTTTCTGGTTGCAAGTTGACATGACATGATGTCATTGCATCTTTCTTTGTTTAGCTTCTCCCTCTTTAATGCATGCTGAATTCGGAAAAGTCTTAAATTTGGTAGACTGATGAATTGTAATAATAAAGTTAACACTAGGAGTTTGACAAAAGCTATGATATGATCTCTTCAAGAACAAAAAAGTATAAAAAGAAAAAAAGGTTCTTCACTTCTTGGTTGTAAGATTCCAAGAGAAGTTTGAATCGTCCAGCAAGACACAGGACATAGTGGGTAGCCTGAGACCAGAACAGATTAATCAATCAATTTTCAAAACTTTAGGATAGTACCTCGAACTAACATGCACACATATACAAACATTTTGTTCAATCTAGATGTCAGTTATGTATATATATATATATATATATATACATACATATGAGTCAATAGCTCAATGATGCAGAAAGCATTTGTTTTTAGCAGCTGATATATATTTTCAATTTCCTCATTTCCTATTAATGCACTTGATGCCGTGTTGAATATCGATCATATAAACTGAATATCATACAATAAAATTTTTTAGATTAAAAGCTAATATTGAAATGATCTCCTGTCATTATACAGTGGATGTATCATTTAACCTAAACAATGTAAATAGTTTAAATAGTTAAAGAACATTGGAATGCTGCAGAAACCCTAGGTTCAATTCCCATTCTCATTTTCTTTATTTGTTCATCCTTTTTACATTGTTCAGGCCAAATGATACATCCACTGAGTAGTAATGGGAGATTTCAATATGATATAATGCAATTTATTATCATTCTGTCGGATCATACATCCATTTCTCAATAGCATATATATATATATATATATATATATATATATATACATGCATATATATATATATATATATACATGCATATGAACAGACATTTTTGCTTGATGTTGGAAATATAAAACACCATACTAACAAATCAAGGAGGTGCTTTTCATATTGGCATATATATAAATATATATGTACACACATGATAATCCTACCTTTGAGTATATATGTATGTGTGCATATTTGTGTATGAATGTATACGTGAATTTCTCAAAACCATTATTTTTTATCTAATTCCTCTGATAAATGTCTGACTTCACAGTACATCTGTTAGAAGAAGTGAATGAATCATCTTCTAAAACTGTGATTCTAAACCTTTTTTGCCCATGACTCTTTTTTCACTATATACCAGATTGTCATTCCCTCCTTTCAAGATTTGATTTTTCAATGTGTTCTAATTGCACTTTGATCAGATAAATGGCAGGTTAGGCATTGTGATAGTGTTGTACTAGTAAGTTCTGTATATGAGCCAGGTGGATGTATATGATAGGGGACACAATCTTTTAAATGGCATGTGAACTTACGTATAACATTAGTGTTGCTAATTGGGGAGTTCTCACAGCAGATGTTGTTGGTGATAATCAAGTTTGATGTCTTGAATCTCTTATAACAGATCATTAATCTTATTTGTTTGTCTTTTTTTGAACAGAGGAAGCATATCATTTTATGATATTTGCTGATTACTGACCTGTCTTGTTCATAATTGTTATGTATTTGGTTATAATAAAATAAATTTATTGTATTTTCATTGCTTTTGTTGTCGTTAAGTTTTATAGTTTTGCTATTGAGTTTTGTAATGGCAAATTCTATTTGATTTTTGACAACATAATTAGAAAAAACATTGATTATCACCAATAACTTCTGTCTTGAGAAGTACTGAAATAGCCAGACTAATGCAGTATATATGAGATCACTTGCCCTTTGGGGCATTGTTTTCCCAATAATATACATCAACCAAGCTCATATATAGGACATACAATGTCTACATGATCACAACACTTAACCTGCCACCTCTCCGATCAAAATGCATTGAAAACTCATCTAGAAATACATGAATGGCCTGCAAGACCATCAGTATGTCCCAAGTAGCTTATATAAAATATTTGAAGAGCATAGAATAATTGCATATTTTCCACTGGTGCCAATTTTTGAGTTCAGGTAGATGCCAGGATTGTATGTGCTGTTTTCAGTGCAAACAGCTCGGTCGCATCTGGACTATGAGTGCAATACACTCTTCAAACTCTTATACTTGGCCTTATGCCAATGAACTAAGGTCATTGAATTTCATTCTCTCTCTTTATATTTATATATGTATACATATATCATTAAGAAATGGATGTATATAATCCGACAGGAATGATTTTAAACTGCATTATATCATTTAGAAACCGTATTTGAAATGATCTTCTGTTATTTCATTTGGCCTAGGCAGCTTGAATAGAATAGGCAGCCCAATTTTCTTTAATTGTTTATTCTATTTACACTGTCCAAGACAAACAAGAGAGCATTTCAAATAGAGTTCCGAAATAACATAACGCAACTTATAATATATATATATATATATATATATATATATATATATATATATATTGATTAAACAGAACTTTTCAGTATATTCCTCAGATTTTTGATGCCAGCAATTTTCCCAACTCCATGCATCTCTCAGACTAATACAAAGAATAACCACATTACAATTCATCATTTTTCGAAAGAGATCTGTTCCATCATTTCAAAAAAACCAAACTATTACTTCCAAAGTAAATAATAATTTCTGCGGGTATATTCAATGGATATGATCTCAAAATTTGTATTGATTCCAGTACCAAGATATTTTTTTTCAATTGTTAATATTTTCTCAATCTGTTGACAAGAATTGCTTTTATCTTTTACAGGCGCTCCCCTGCTTACAAATGTTCAAGGTACAAGTTTTCAGAGATATGAGCAAACCTGCCCATAAATTCAGATTTTGAGCATCTTGCCTGTTTGAAAGTTTAACCACCGTGAAACAAATGGTGTTACTGAAGCTGCTCAGCATCACCCTGTAGACATAAAGCAGTTGTTGCTATTTCTCCGTTGTGTCACAGTGCTATTTGTGTACATCTATGGTTTTCACAAATACATATGTTGCAGACATCTAAGCTCGGAGTTTATCTTATCCAATAAGGGTCAACAAGTTCTTCTTCGTTAACTGTAAGGTGCTACGCTGTAATTTCTATAATTATTCTTAAACTACCCTTACGCACTTCTGAACAATTAGATTTACGAACAAAACCCAAGAACCTATCCATTTCGTAAGTAGGGGAGCTCCTGTACTGAGTAATCCGGCTTATATAAAAATGAAACTCCAAACCATTCAATCTAACAAAATTAATCATTCTAAACTATTTCTGTGATTAAATAATCATTAAGCTATTCCATTATGGAATTATAAAACTGAAAGTCTCTCCCCAAATTATTATTGTCATTATTATCATTATTACGAAATTATTATGTTCAATATTATAATTATCATCAAATTATTATTGTCATTGTTATCATTGCTTAACCATTATTTAAAGTTATCATAGTAGTTGATAGTACCGAAATTTGAATTTTTTTTTCATAGGAAATGCTTATGATATGAATTATTATTACAACATGTCTGTATTTTTCATTATATGCATAATATGCTAAGACATTTTTACTTGTATATATGTTCATTTGTTGACAAGTCCTGTCTAATTAAGCATGTGCTGTAAGAAGTGATAGCATATTCTGGAACCAGCTGCAACCGACGAGGACCGTCAAATGAATGTTTAGACAAGGAAACTGGTCCAACCATATCATGTGTAATGATTGATAAACCCAATCTAGCAAAATTTAGAAGATCCATATTTGTTTGGGAAAGGTGATATCTGTAGACAGTTGGAAATTGAACCAGTTGAAAAGTTGTGAAGACGAAATGATCTTAATGATACAAAAAAAAAAAACCCAACAGTACTATCGGTACTATGAATTAAAGTTTATTATTAGATTGTTATCCATTTTTTTAGTATGTTTATTTCTTGTGTTGATTGGCTGATATGCCTCCAATTCCTGGTGTTACTGAGATGCAAAATTGTTAGAATGACTAGTCTGTGCTTCTGATGGATGTAAAGAGTTCAGTTTTGTGGTCATTAATGAATGTGTGTATATAAGATGAAAGAAAAATAAAATTCACATCTGCTTCAAAACTGTGTACTTTGTATTTATTCATACTATTATGGAACCATGGAACAATCGAAACTTAACGCTTACCAGCTCGGAAAACGGATTCGGCAAAATTAATTCAAACATCGGCTGAGATCACTTGTGTCACACATCAATGATCATGAGAAACGCCTTATTCCAACTGTCCCTGTGATCTGTCTCATTGGCATTCAATTTGGCTAAGGTCTTGTCAATCACTAGTGGATCGACAGTACTCGAGTAAATCACTCCCCTATCTTGAGGAGATTTGGATAAAGTATTAAAACACTGTCTTTGACGAATCACCTTCTAATGCAGCGGTGGTAATGATGGAAGAAGACAATATCATTTTAGTAACAGTGGTTATGGAAGATTAAAGAGGCAAAAATTACTGTTATATCAAAAGCAATTCTAGCATAGAAAACAAGATTACACATATATTTTTAATTCTGAAAACTTGACAGGTCTCTACATCTTTTATGTTCCTCCTCCTTATGACTTTAGCTGATCGATTAAGCTAAACAGTAGAAAATCAGAAAATGAGAAGATTGCCAATTTGCATCCCATGTCTCAAATAATGAATGCAGAGGCAGCTTAATGCTTATCAATTTGAAGAAGAGAATTAGAAAACAGACTTTGAAATGAAGCCAATGTATGTCTGCATACATATATATGTGAGTATAGATAGATGGATAGATAGACTGTTCCACTGACAATTATATTGTTCTAATTAAGGACAAAGTGACTTCAGACAAGATTTGAGCTTGCCTCTCATAAAACAGGGACTTCCTTTGTTATAAAGCAACTCCTAAATCCTCTTGGTCACTGAAGCAGTTGATGCAATTTTTGATCTCTATAATCTCTTTACCAGCTTCCGTGTTCCTACTTCTGCATACATTTAGACAGCTATACATGAAATGATTGTACGTACGTTTCTGTCTGTAAATATCATCAAAGAGTTCAGACTTTATTAAATGTTTTATTGCTGGTGATATACAAATTTACCAACTGCAGAAAGGCAGAATGAGCACAAGTGTAGAACTGGCTTTGACTGAGGGACTAAAATCACAAACAAAATTTTAAACAAGGATAATTTCCTTAAGTCTAAGGCTTCTTGCTTTGCAGAGAAGCTAAGCCACTAGCAGTAATGGTTCCATATGCCTGTGTGTAGCTGCCAAATGTTGCTTTTGGAGCACCTCCAGTACAGTTGTTTACATTGTTATTGAATTGTCGTCGACCAAACATCGGCTTTGGGTTTGAATCCTTTGCTGAAACTGGTCTTTGGTTCCGCACCTGCACAAATCAAATGATAATACTATGCATATCAGTACATTTAAGATAAGGATTATAGTCTACTCAGACAAAGGAAAAGTGGACATAAATTTGAGAGTACTATGGAATGTGAACATCTTAGTAAAATAACCCAAGACAGTAATCAAAGCATGTAAAACTGAAAAGGAAAAAAATTGCCATAGAATGATACATGGGTGAGGATAACTAAAAGACCAAAACTAGACTTTTATTCCTGAAATTTAAAGAGCTGGTCACTTTGGAAAGGTGTATGTAATACAAAATCTGTTTTGTTTTTCTAACAGGATTTTTGCTTAGAAATAGGACTATAACTCACAATGGAATATTGTACAGGATAAATTTATTGTTTTAATGGTTTAGATGATGTTGAAGTTTTCACTGTTTTGAAATTTAAAAAATCAACAGTTGATTAGTTTTTTTCATTTAATGTTTTAAAATTCAGTTCCATTCAGGAAACTTGGAAAGTATGCACATGTTTTAATGATACTAACTGACAACTGCAGCTGGTTGTATTGCTTGCAATGTGCACTGTAAATACACCGGTTGATTTGCCACTCTTGTACTATTGGTAGATTACTTAACAACAGAACCAATATATCACTTGCCTTGTACTATCCAATTGGTGGTAACAGTATTCAAAAAAGAAATATAATACATGAAACAATATTGTATCCAAACATATTCAACTGTTATACCCTTCATAGAACTCCTGACACAATATCTTGACCCCCTACCTTTTTTTAACCCCGATACCTTTACCCCAATTGCATTTTTTAATTAAGAAAAATATATTGATAATGAAAAGGTGAATAGCTTAATAAAAAACATATATATATATATATATATATATACACACATGTATATATATATATATATATATATATATATATATGCACATGTATATATATATATATATATATATATACATATGTGTATATATATATATATGCACATGTATATATATATATATATATATATATATATATATATATATATATATATGCACATGTATATATATATATATGTGTATATATATATATGCACATGTATATATATATATATATATATATATATACACACATGTATATATATATATATACACACACACATGTATATATATATACACACATGTATATACATATATATATAAACATATAGATATATATATACACATATACATATATATATATATACACACATGTATATACATATATATATAAATATATATATATATATAAATATATATATATATATAAATATATATATATGTGAATATATATATATATATAAATATATATATACACATATATATATATATATATATATATATATATATATATATATATATATATATATATATATATTCCATGGGAAATTATGAATCACCGTAGATATATAGATAATTACAAATATATAATTGTCAAAACACATAAATAATTTGAATTCAGCAAAAGTGTTCAAACCTGTTTCTTGTGGGTAGTTGTAATTGTTAACAACAACAACAATAAGAGTTACATGCATAACAGATTGGAGATATGTGAAAAGGTTTTTTTCTCAGTCTGTTGGTAACCAATGTCTTTTGGCAGTATGTCTTGTGGGGTGATCAATTAAGAAATTGAAAATTGGGTGATCAATGAAATAGTTACTTCTCTTGCCTTTTGTTGGGCACTAAAATATCCACATTTAAAAAAAACAAAACAAGGGTAGACTCAAACTAAGGAACCAATTTAACGTAAACACTCAAAATTGAACCCTCTCAATAAAATCTCATTTCAAAGGAGAATTTAAAAAAAAAAAAAGAACCCTTTTCCCAAATCCTCAAAGGGAGTGTGTGTGTAAAATTTCAAATTTCATCTATATCTAAACCAGTGTTGTATATAATGGTGATTAATAACAATAATACCTCAAGTTTTAAATAGATCAACTATTCCAGGCCAGAAGATTAGATTGAGTCAAAGAAATGAAACTTTTCAATTAGAGGATTTTGCTGTCCCAGTAGAACACAGGATAAAATTGTAAGAAGATGAAAAGCTGTACATCTAAACCTAGTAAGATCACAGTTGTACACATCATTGCTGGAGCACTTGGAATGGTCCCAAGAACCCAGCATTCAAGTTGGAAAAACTGGAAATCCAAAGAAGAATTGAGACCATTCAGAAGACAGCATTACTGAAAACAACTAGAATACTCAGGTAAGTGCTGGATATTGAGATGACTTGTTGCTACTTCATCTCCAGTGTAAGCCTCCAGTTCTAACTGGTGTGAAAACTCTATGATTGCAGAAATAAAACATAAAAGATAAACTAAACTTATAATTTTTATTGATTGTTTGATATCTCTACCGGTCGATGGAGAAAAGCTCTAATATTTGTCTGCAAATGGATGAGTTCTAATTGTAAATCAAACTTACATTTGTAGATTCTGTTTGTTGCTTCATCTTCTAGAGAATTAGGATATAAGAATGACAAAGTTTATAATCAGGACCTTTCAACTTGTCTTATGTGATCAATTTCAGCTGCACAATCAAGTTGAAGCTGTTTTTTTTTCCCGGAGTATATGAATCTAACTTCTCAAACACAAACTCTCAACAGATTCCCCAAATGTTTTTCTACCCCCTGAAATGTCTTTTTGAAACTTATGGGTCTATATTGACAAATTTTTGGGTGAATATTGACAATTTAGGGATAAAATTTATTTGAAATTCTAGATAACTGAGTGAAATTGAATATTTGGTGAAGAGGATTATTTACAATTGGAAAACAAATTATTTAGTATTGATTAAAATTCTGGATGGCTCTAGGCCATCCAGATTTTTGACCAATATTAAATAATTCAGTTTGATCTTCTATTTCGTAAGAACTGTATTTACACAGCTAAAACAAAACTTGCAGATGTACCCATGAGTTGTAACAGTCATTTTTATTTCTTAGATAACATGATTCATGCTTTCAACTCCAAAAATCCACTGAAACCCCTGGTCCAGTCACTAATCATTTTTTGATCTTTTGAAATATCTTATCGATCTCTCGGGTTTAATATTGATCCCTTTAAGAACCTCTGTTTTAGCATTTAAATGAAAACATCATTTTCAGTCTTCTGTTCAATGAACAGAACAACAAGAATGAAAAGAAAAATTGAATAAAATAAAGACAGACTCTAACCAGAGGAGATGATGTGATAGTCAGTCCAGTTTTGCTGTCGCGAGTAATAATGGGGTTGCCTGTCTGGAACATTCCATTGATACTTCGTGTTCTACCTCGACCCCCAACTGGTGCAGAGATGTTGCGATTCCTTAAGGTATCAGCATCAGACAGCTACCATAGAAGAAACAAAACAATTGATTAATGGATAGGAATGGAATTTTTAGAAAATCTCTTATTCAAGCTCTTATCTAAGAAGAATGAAGAACTTTGAGCAGAAAAATAAGCATTCAAGAATAAAGAGAGTTGAAATAAAAAATGTCATAAGTGTGCTTTTTGTTTGAGATCTTCAACTATGCAACACAATTTTGACAGGCCTTTCTAAACAACCAATAAAGGTCATAATAATTGAGTTTTTCAGACATATATCATTTAAACATCATGAAATAATGTATTATGAGTAAATCATTTGAATGTCTACGGAAAAATTCAAAAATATCACCTCTAAAATTTATAATAGTTGCAAAAAATTAGATTAGTGCAAATTTCCTGACTCTACCATTTGGACTTGAATGGAAATGTCAGTATATATTATCATGCTTTGTTAGTATATTTAGCAGAGTGTTAAATAAGAACTTATGAAAAACAAATGAGTGATGTATTATATTATTTGCCGAGTTGTGTGCATAGATAGACAACCAAATTTATATATATATATAAATCATATATATCAGTAAAATTAGTTCACACTCACTTATTTCAATTGACCTTGATCCACCAGCTGATGCTATTGAATGATAAATTAACACCAGAAACAGTAATCATTTTCTAGGTTAGTGCTTATTTTATATGAAGTAGTAATAACTAATTTTGCAATATATTTATATCTAGTCACTGTTCATAAAAAAAATATGGAGCCAACTTGCAAGTTTGTTTTTGTTTTGTTTTTTTCCTGTTAAAACAAAATCTAATGCCTTGATTATGGTTTTGGGCTCAAGTTATCCAATTAACTTAGCTTTTCTTCAATAATTTGACCTCATCTCATACTCACTTATATTCAAACATCTGCAGTACTCTGAATTCAATGCAGAGAAACAGTATGATTTACCGGTAAGAGGAGGAGTTGAGGGTGCAGTTTTAATTCCATTATTAGCCAATTAATCCATTTAGAATATGTATGTATTTTAAAAAACCAGCACCCAGGTATACACACCGGAGGGAAAAAATGACCTACCTCCTCACCAGATGATGCTTTGGGCATGGAGCTTGCAGCCCATCCCTATAAAGGATAATATGATAAAATAACAATATAATAACTATAATAATAAAACTAGCATAAAAACATATATGCCTCATGTGTCCAGAGGTACAAATAGCAAAATATAGCCACCACATTATTTCATCAAATATCTGGACTCAACTCATCTCCTTTATTGCTTTCATCATATTTTTTCTTGCGTTCTCTGGCTTCCCTAATATCGTCTCAAAGTTGACAATAATAATATTCTGATTATTTCAAGACTTATACTAGCTTGTATCCTTATCCTTGTTGTTTCTATCACATTTTGGCCAACATGTTCTCTGACCTTCTGAATGTTGTCTGAAGTTTCCAGAGGATGTATTCTTATGACTCTTGAAATTATTTGAACTAGTATCTCCATTTTTGTTGTTTCATCACAATATTCCAACCAATATGTTACTCAGGCATTTGTTATTGGCTGAAACATGATTAAAAACCAGAAAGATGAGGACACACATCTGAATGATTTGTGGAAAAACAAAATGGTTTATCTCAGAACTTCAGACAATTCTAAAATGGTCAAAAGATGCACTGGCTGAAATATTATGCTGAGATGAGGATATTAGTTGGAATCCATTAATCCATAGAATCTAACAATAAAAGTGATTCTAAAACAATTCCTTGCCTATAATACTTTTTTCGTAATTTTTTCCTTCTCATTATACCTTATTGGCAATTGAGGAGATGGTTACCTTTTTAAACATTAATTTGGAAAATAATTCTGCATTAAATTTTGCTGCACTATGATTGTCTGGTGACCCCAGAATGGTATTTTTTCTTCACAATTTGAAATCTTCTCTGATCACAGTTTTTTTACTTTTTTTAAACCTTATCTGAGAATCCATTTTTTCAAAATTTTCATTTTCAGTTGAACGCAGAATATCTGACCTTTCAAAAATATATTTTAGTGAATTTAAATACAAAGGATTTAAGTTAGGGTTAGTGTTTAGTGCTTTAGGATTACTGTGAAGGTTAGTGTTTTAGGGTTGAGGTAAAGAAAAGTCAATTATTGAACAAATGAAAGCAGCAAATTTGTCTTTGTTGTGATGGTGGTTTTGTAATAGAAAAAATAGTTTGCATTATGTTTTGAAATCAATGCAGGAAAGTTATCAATCACCAGCATTGGATAATATAACATCTTCCAGGAGTCAGGAGAGAGTTTAGAAATCAAATGATATTTCCATTTGGTAATAATTCTCATCATTTATTTTCCTAAATTAATTTTTCCATGGTGAAATTTCTAAATAACAATGATAAAAACTACTATAACTAAAAATGATTTGAATTAAATTAAAATCCTCATTGTTATTGTTTTTATCACAATACATCATTGAGTATGTTTTTCAGTATGCGAATGTTATTAGCGAAAACATTTTAATATAACCAGCAGAAGTGAATGATACGTGAAATAATGAAAATACTTCCTGACAGAACTTAAGACAACAAAAGTTAACTGGGTTCAGTTTTTTTGAGGAATTTGATCTCAGCTGAGCTTTTCAGGCTCCAAAGAATACAGAGGAATTTGTAGATCAAAAGCATTGTATACTTAAAACCACAGAGAACATTTCAATGGTGATGAGCTGTCTTGTGATCTCTCCATGTGAGGTTGAGCTTGATTCTCTCATACACAGGCTGCATGCAGGAAGAAAGCAGGGGTCCAAGTCATCATAGAATCTATTAGAAAACTCATTGGTGATGGGCTGGTCATGTTGTGAGAATGGCAGACAACTGATGGACATCACAATCCATAACATGGATATCCAGAGATCACATGGAAAACTAAAGCCGACAAAATTCTATTTGGAGAGATGAACTAGACAAATTCAGAAAATAATGCCTCTGCAATACCTTTAATAGAGAAATGTGGCGGATCCTGGGGAAGGTCTACGTCTAACGACAGATGTTAAAAGACTGATGATGATGATGATGAAGAAGAAGAAGAAGAAGAAGAAGAAGAAGAAGAAGAAGAAGAAGAAGAAGAAGAAGAAGAAGAAGAAGAAGAACAACAACAACAACAACAACAACAACAACAACAACAACAACAACAAAAAAAAAAAAAAAAATGGCCTGCAAAAAACTAAATAAGTAAAACACTCACCTGGGAATTAGATTTCAGACCTGAAGAAGAGTTAACATTCTCTAATGGTTTATATCTTGACACAGGCCTCAACCGGTTTGGGTGTGGTGCTGGAGTTTCAGAATTGTACGTGGAAGCTGTGGACAAGAGCAAAGTAGTAAAATGAGAGAAACCAAGATGTAAACCTCGTCTACCAAAGTGCAGATACCATACCTTATGCATACAAACATACATCATTCCAAACAAATATGTCAAAATTTCTGTAAAAGAATAGTGAGATTATTGACCAGGTGAAAGAATCAGTACATGAATTTATCAAAAAATCAGAGCCAGAGATCAGGAGTATCATTTTTGGCTGTTAAGGCCTTCCATGTTAAAATTGAATGTATAGCTAAATCATTAGTGCTGGTTTAAAGAGGATTAAGGGGAAGACAGCTAAAGAAGAGGAGAGAGAGAGAGAGAGAGAGAGAGAGAGAGAGCAGAAAAAAAAGGGAGAAAATCTATTGTTTAAGTCTTGATCCTTCCTTGCATGAGAATTTCCTTGCTGTAAAGCCAAAAATGACCAACTCAAAAATCCCCTACATTCTCAGCCTGAATACTTTGTTGAAACTTATATAAAACTGAATTTTCTGTTGTTTCAAATCAGCCAAACTTTTGTATCAATAAAACAAAACAATTTCAATTTGATCCTTACAAATCAGTTGATACATTTTTTTCTTTTGAAATCTCCTCAAGAAGAACACAACCGCTCAAAAAGTCATGGACTAGTGTGCCAAAGTTTTGTACTTATCGAAGAGCTTTTGGTGAGACTGGAAAAATCCATCTATTGTCTCTGAGGAATTGAGTTTCAGTTGATCCTTCATATGGAAAACTTCAAAATCATTTTGAACACTGTTTCTCAAATGGTTCTGAAATCTACGTTTCTCTTTCATAAATTCATTAGGGTAGATTCTATAGCATAACTGACTTTCCATTGCTATTATTTTAACCTCATTCCAGAGGGACTAATATGCTCTCTTCTCTCTTCATAAATGGTTTGAGAATGGCTATTTAATGTTCTTCAAGTTTGATCTTCAAGGGTGCAGCTGGTTTCTCCCTTATATTCTTGATCAAACTGCCTGAGATGTTACTTGAACACTTTGGTGATATTTGCTCCATACAAAGAATGCATAGTGGGCTTTTACTGTAAAAACCCTGATATTATATTGTTCTGATTCACTGGATCACAGAGCATTAAGTTTTTCAGATTTACTGTACAATAAAAGAGCTCAATGAACAGGGATAAAATAGACACAACAAAAAACCAAAAAGCAAGTAGTAAAAAGATAGTCGGACTCTCTCTATTTAATGTAAAAAATGAAAACAAAGTAAAGATAATAGTAATTCAATGTTAAGGATTTTCAATTTCAGAGTCTTATTCTGTGACATATCTGGTACCAAAAGAATTTTTCCTTCCTCTTGATACCTTAAAAGGGACATTGATATACTTTTTGTGGCTACTATTACAAACCACATGTTGATTTGATGGCAATCTCTCGGTAGATTGCTGTTTCGCGCTCACTTGGTGTATGGGGTTCCAATTGTGAACCCCTAAATGTAATCCAATCTTTGCTCATGCAAACTCCAAACACTATAATAGGAAAACTTCTGTTGACAACATAATCCAGGTCCTATCCTGGCTGGCATAACCATATTAACATTGGATTCTTGGAATATTCAGAAAACTTTTTTCACTTAAGGTAAGGAAACTGTTATCTCATTGGTATCCTCAGTGTTTGATCATTAAGCAAAATAGGCAAGTTTTTTTCCAGCTGTATACCAAAATTCTCTCCTAAGCTAGATTCTTTAATACTCAGTCTCACAAACTCATATAAATACATATGCACAGACATACGAAATATCTTGATAATAGTAGATATGTATATATGTGTGTTTTTATGTATATCATTACGAAATGGATATATAATCTGACAGAAATCAATTATAGATTCATTATGGAATGATCTCAATTATCACATGTTGAATGTATCACTTGGCCAAAACAGCATAAATAGAATAAATGATTGAAGAAAATGGGGTTGCTGGAGGAATCAAACCTGTGACGGATAAGGTAGTTGCTTCAGTATTTAGTTAAATGTCTGGTAATGCAATTTAGGCTAAATTGGTCGCAGGTCACAGGTTTGGTTTCGTGGAGCAGCCCCATTTTCTTTAATTGTTTATACTATCTACACCATGTAATAATGGGATATCATTTCAAATAGAATTTCAAAATAATATAATGCATTTATGATTATGTATGTATGTATGTATATATATATATATATATATATATATATATATATATATATATAGTGGGGGTAGATGTATACCTTTCAAACCCTCATTTTGCCTTTTTCTTTATCTCGTCCCTCTCTCTTCTACAGGAAGATATACACTCACATATATTGAATGTGTGAGATAGTTTCACACATGCAGAAGTAATGAAAAACTATTGATCAGTTCCAAAGACAACAGAAACAGGCTTGTCAGGGTGTCATGCTTTTCTCCGCTCTCACCCTTTCGTCTACCTCGTCTTCTCTCCACCCACCCTGCATTGTTAGAAAGCCATTAATCTGAGCGATTAGAGGCTGAAGACAAAATAACTGGCATGTTAAATGCTGCGCTGAGGAGGAGCAGAAGGAGAGCGGCATTGCTGGGCGGGGGTAGAAGGGTCGATGACCACAATGGATGGCCACAGCTGGTGCCAGGACAGGCGGAGAGTAATTGGGAGACTTCTCATTCAGAAAGGGAGGATAGATCAGGTGATGGCTGGGGGGGGGCGGTAGAAGTGCAGGGTGAAAAACAAAATGTTCTGAAATGAGCTCGGGGTTAGGGTTAGATGGAAGGGAAATGTGATTTGGGATGTGAATTATTTGTAAAAGAATCTTGACTTTTGGCACTATTCGGATCTTGGCATTTTTAATTTTTGGATGCGACTGGTTCTGACTTTACACATGTTGGGGCAGTTGATGAAAACTTGTTTTCATATATGGAGAGTATCATTAAAATCCAATGTCTTTTCATGTCTATATGTATGTAGTATATACCTAATGGTATGCATTTATGTACATTTGGGCATATACATAGTATATTTAATATATACATATATATATAAGTTTGCTCATAATTATTGATAGGTACAGACAGACAAGCACAAAGTGAGTAAATGTATATATATATATATATATATATATGTATGTATGTATGTGTGCGTGAGTGTAAATCTGTAAATATATACTGTTATCCATTACTATTCACGGGACTCCCATTTGAGATTTCAATAATTCTCCGTTCAATCTTGAATAATTTAATGGGAATGGCGGACTGCAAAACATGCATCATAGAAAATACGCTGTACAATATAAATAAAACGTGAGGGTTTAGGAAATTTCAGGAAATCATAAACGCATCGTAATAATATTTGTGTTGTTGATTTATTTATGTAGACAATATAAACCTGGTTGAGGCTTGAATTTGTTTAAAGTTTTCCCCTCACAAACCAGTTAATCAAATGGTATTTCTAGACATTGTGCACATTTCAAACAATCATTCTGACATTCCTAAAATAGTAATAAATATGGTTACTGCATACACATGACTTAATATGTCATAAATGATAGGAAAAAAGTATATGTAGGATATTGTTTGAGTGAGAACCCCTCAAAGTGGACAGCTTTTTTTTAATGTTTTGGATTCACTGCCATTTTCAGAGCCTTATGGAAGGAAATATATGTAAGATACACCTGATATGGTTACATTCTTATCATACAGAAAAAGTTAGTCATAATCAGTTTCAAAGTTGTGCGTGCCGTATCAAAAGAGCAATAATTGTCAAAGCTTAGATGGAAATGTTTGTATGGCAAAATGCATAAAATTGAGTCAAATTTCCAAGATTTTCAATTTCAAAATATTAAAGATATAGACCTAATATTTTGGATTTCTTCATAAGTTTGGTATAGGAGCACATGATTTTCTTTCAACAGTGTCAGGGAGGGTGATCTAGGGAAAGTTCTTAAAATTGAACGATTTGATATGGAATGACTCAGCCACTTTCTTTTTTTGATTAAGGGACACAATGGAAGGCACAGAAATCTGTTCTTGGATTCTTTTCTGAAAGTGCAAGCAAGAAAAAAAGCAAGCATTTCATCTTGCTGTTGTCCAATGACTGTGAATCACTAGACACATTTACTGATCCAAGAAGTTCTCATCCTGATGTTGAAATGACTGGAGAGGCATATTTATTAAAACAGCATATCCTTGCCCCGTCAAAATGTCTGACCACACATGATGTCCTTATGTACAACAGGCAAATCAAGAATAAATCTACTTCTTCAGGATTTAAGCTGGAATTATTGCCTCCAACAAAGGGTGCTACAAAATACCATTCTTACCAATTTTACCACACAGTCCAGCAGTGGTTGGGAAAGGGCTTGTCCCTCATTGAATGGGATCAGAATTACAATGGTAACATTCTTGTGTTTATTGAAATTGATCAACCAGTTGCTCCTAACCTTTGATTGCTAATGGCTGAAAAGAGGTTGTCTGAAATCTTGTAGTTGCCGAAAAACTGGATTACATTGTTTACTGATGTGTATCATTGTATATCAGAATATTTACCCAATTGTTACTGATTGGAATGGTGAGAATTTTCTCAAGTTTTATCTGTGGAAAAATTTCTTAAACCCTATCAGATATATTTTATCAAATTGCCAATTTTCACAGCTGAACGTGTATGTCAAAATCATCATACTGTTTTTTTTATTGAAATTTTAAAAATATGGTTATTCCCCGTGGAACTGGATTTGGACTTGGAGACAAATTATGAATATGGCCCCAATATGATGGTTTTGAAACTGATTTTCCTATTATTGAAACATAGGTAATCAACTTTTTATCTTTTCTGGATGTGAAGTTATGTTTTTTTTGTTATTTTGCCAAGAAATAGAAGCCATCTTGGGAGCCATGTTGAATTTGTGACCCTATCCCATAGAAATATCACATCAGGAGAGATTTCTATCAATTCTCCAGCCTCTAAAGCATAGAAATAGATCCCCAAACCATATTTATATCAGGTATGGATGCAATCTTATAACTATTTCAATATTTTTCCTAAATATGGAAGTCATCTTGAACACCATGTCGGATTTCTTGGGAAGCTCATATGATTCCAGAGAACTTTTGGTATAGTGTTTCTGGTGTCATATTGCAACTATCCAGTAAATATCAGCTTGTTAGCATTAATTTTAATATCTATACCTTATGCTACTGGATTAAATCTATGGTGTGCGCTATGGTTATCAAAGCTCAATTTGTTTTGTAAATATCTGAGGCAGGAGCTTCAGTGGGATTTAAAAAGGTTTTTAGTATTTTATTCACCATTATCTATCAATAATGAAAAAACTGCTGGTTAGAATTAATTTTGATATTTTGACCTAATGCTCATTGACAACTGAGTTTTCGAATGGATTTTTTGATATTTCTGACACCTGTTTTTCTTTAACATAAAGTGAGGTCTTGTGATCTCATTATGTAATGTTAAGCATAATCCTTTGGAGTGCATGTTGCAGCTTTGTATGGTAAAAAATTACAAGTGTGGGTCATCCAATGCGGAACAAAATAATTTCAGTTATAATGGTGTGCAAAACTAGCTAATAACCATTGCTCTGTAGTAAGGCATTCAGTGTAAAGATATCTACCAATAAAAATGGAAGTACCTAATACATATATCATTATTATTATTAATCATTTTTTACTTATATTTAATGTATCAACATACATCTCCAGTATTCATACAAGGAAAATGTATTCACATAAAGCTGACTGGGTTAGGGTGACAAGGTCATAAAAAGGTTGAGAACCACTCTACTAGAGATTTCTGCTTTTTTTTGCAACTATAACAAAACGACTGCTAATAATTAGTCAATCAGTTAGAACCATCATGTGACCAACGTCTTTTGGCTGCATGCCATGTTGGAGTGATCAATTAAAAAATTGGAAAGAGGGGTTATCAATGAATAAGTTAATTCACCTTTTGTTGAGCAGTGATCACTGAGAAATTCTGAATTTTCAAAAACAAGCTGCAAAAACTAAGGGATTAATTTTGCATAAACTTACATTGTAAATTGACCCTCCCACACACATGCTAAATGAAAACGTTTTACCTATTCATTGAGGAGAGTATGTGTGCAAAATCAAAGTTTCTACTATGAATGGTTAGGGTTTGGTGAAGTCCAAATACATATATATATATTTCAAAACACATGAATAAACTAAATCCTGCAACAGTGTTCAAACCGGTCTGTTGTATGATAATATCAGTATTCCATAGGTACATACAAGTACTTTCTTTTTATCATTGATTGTAAGCAAACCATTTCAAATAAAAATTTCACATTAATACTCAGAGAGAGGAATGGTTTTTGCTTTATAAAAAACATTCTCAGCTAAACACATTCTGAATTTTTTTTATTATCAAAATATCAGCTTTTAGTTTTCATGCAAATAACTTTGAAAATTATATAAAATGATGTAATCTAATTATTTATTTATTTTGGTGGTGGTGGTGGTGGGATTTTTCTTTTCTCTTACAAGAATTCTTTTAAATAAAAGTTACAAATAAAACAAAAAAAGAAAAGAAAATTTTTCATTTCAGTGAATCAATAATTCCAAATAATTCAAATTATCTATTGTTAATTCAACATTGAAAGAACATTCTATTGTCTCTTATTAAATATTTGATTTTCTTTTTTTTCCATCGTGAATTCTTGCTGTTGATTAAAGTTTAGTGAGGGGATTAAATCAGCCATTTTCTCAATATGTTTTCAAGGAAAAGCTCTTTGTATTCCTGTTTGAAACAATTATGGGAAACAATTTAATGTGCTCTCAATCATAGAAGAGAAAAAAAAGAAATTCTCAAAATTGTAAGGGATTCACTGCGGAAGGATAGAGAGAGTGGTAAAGAGAGAGGAAGAGAATGGAAAGCAAATGTGGCCGAGGAAGTTTGCTTTTGAGCTATGATTTATTGACTACGATTTGTCTTCATTTATCTTCTGGATAAATAGAAAGGATCACAACATAAAAATGGTGAATCAAAAGAAGAACTGGAATCTTAGAACATTGGAGAAAATTGTTAGAAAAAAAATGGAGTTTTAGATTGCACTTGATTGGAGAAAGAGAAATCATTTAACTAATAAGGAAGAATCATCATCACCATCATTGTATTGTGGATAGAAGGAATAATAATAATAATGATGATGATGATGATGATGATGATGATGTTGTTGTTGATGATGATGATGATGATGATGATGATGATGAAAGGAATAGTGATGATGAGGATGATGATGATGATGAATAATGAATATAAAGATAATAATTACGATAAAACCAGATTCAAAAATAGCTTTAATTATTTTGGTATTCTTGAGCATTGGAGAGGTTACAAGGCACTTTGAAAATTGTTCCTACTTGAGGCATTTTATTCAATGGTCATTATTATTATTATCATCATTATCATCATCATCATCATTATTGTTGTTGTTGTTGTTACTACTACTACTACTACAACAATAACAACAACCATAACAACAACAACAAGCATTCCAAGGTAAATTATGAATCACCACCACCCATACATGCAATTTTTTTATCGCACGAATTTAGCATAAACTTCTATTGTGAATTGGACCCTCCATAGAAAACTTGGCAGGAGATTACTCAAGAGGTTTATACTCTGAACAGTTAGAGTTGGGTAAAGTCCAGATACATGGATACATAGGTAAATACATGTATATATTAGTCCGAAAAAAATTGGAAATAGGAGTGATCAATGAATAAGTTACTTCTCTTGCCTTCTGATTGGAACTGAAATGTCAAAATTTTCAAAAAAACAAGGGTGTGCACAAATTAAAGGACCAATTCAGCATCAACCAGTAATTTGAACCCCTACTGAAACCTCATTTCAGAAGGGAATTTTTTTAAAGACTAAAAAAAATTTTCCTTACTCTTTGAAGAGAGTTTGTGAGTAAAACTTCAAGTTACCACTATGAACAATTAGGGCTGGGCAAAATCTGCATACAGAGATACAGAGATATATATCAAGGTCAGAACACATAAATAACCTAAACCCAACAACAGTATCTAAATCAGTGTTGTGGGTAGCAGTGATTGATAATGAGAAGGAGAACAAGAACAAAAAGAACAAAATGGACAAGAATAAAAAGAAAAGTAAAAAGTTTTGGGAAATAATACAAGGATCTAGCCTGAGAGTTAAAAAACAAACAAAGTGTGGAACATGAAACTTAGTCATGGAACTGCATCAAAAACTCTAAAATCAAAATTGGATGAATTCAACTCAAGGGAGTGTTGAAACTTTCTAGACCATAGCATCGCTTAGGTCTGCAAAGATACCGAGAAAAGTGATGGAGATTTGAGGGAACTTGCTGTCACTCAATCTCCAGCAATAACCAGAGCTGTCGATTTTTTTTTTTTGTCACAAATCGATATTTTTGTATGGTGATGAAAATAGTAATGAGAATATGAATGCAAATGGGATTATTGATTAAGGGAAAATATGTTTCTCAAAGCCAAGATGGAAAGAGAAAGGGAGAAGAAACCTACCTTTTTGCAGGATGGAGGGCTTGTGGGAAGTGATTAAGGAGTCAGAGTGACTGCGTCCTGTTATTCCATGATGGGCAGTCATTCCTGAATTAAAAGGAGAAGTCTGGCTTTGTTGTCGGTTCTCCTTATGGAACGGTTCATTGGGAGGAATAACATCTGGAAGCTGTTCTTTGTGAGACCTCGGTACATCCCCTTTACCCATGTCACGACGCTTTCGGGACTTTTCGATGATAATCTGGAACAGAAGACATTTAGTTGCATTATCCTCAGTCACCATTAGACTAAGTGGGTTTTCAAAACATCAATATTATGGTGGTTCAATTCTATAATAAGCTTATAGCATCCGTTCCAAAATTTAATAATGTTAATGTAAATTTTTGACCATGGCTATTTTAATGAGTCATGTGTAGTTTGGTCAGGATTCTTCCTGGTTAGTGGTATCAAGTACAAAAGAACTACCTGTATCGAGCTAGTTGGAGAGGAGAGGGACAATGCCAAGTAAATCTCTTCTCATTGCCTAAAGATGACATTAAGTACCTAGCATGAAACCCTCAAAATCTACTAGAAAAAGGGACCTAACAAACAACCAACCAACAGCTGGTTATAACTGACCCCGTGCAACCTATCTCACGTAAGTTCAAGAGGAATTGGGCACTGCCAAATTAACCCCATTACAATACAGAAATGCCATGAAGGATGATACATGGCACCTCAAAGACGGCTAGGCCATGGAACAAATCAACCAATCAGGCACTGGTTCCAAGTAAGCCAGTAACATCTGTCTCATGTACTTAGGGAGGAGATAGAACCAATAAACCAATAAACCAATAAATGGATAATATTTATATTTATCATTGGGAATCAATAGCTCTCAACTTTCTCTGTTTACTTGAAACATTCAGCAAAGATGTTATTTAGTGGGTTTTTTTGATTTTTTACAGTTTTTGGAGTTTGACCCTGCAGCAACCAGGCTTGTCTATCTCTATTACAGACACCATAGATTGATACTATGTAATTATTGCAAATTTTATTAGCTCATTATCACTGGAGAGGGTAGGAAGATCGCGTGGTACCAACTGTCTCAGTAGGGATGGTCTTTATGCATTTGAAATTCTGGCCTTCAAGTTAAATCCTTAATGAGTGCCACACTACAGTTGTCATTTGTCAAACTCTGCTAAGCTTAGTTAATAGCTACTATCAATGAAAGTCATTGGATTATATATATATATATATATATATATATATATATATATAATATATATATATATATGTAACCATTAAATGTTTAAAATAGAATTATAATTTGCTCAACTGGAACACTGTGAGGTATGTAAAATTTTCATTTTAAGTATGTTATATGGCAATGGGCCGGTCATGTTGCAAGAATGGCAGATAACTGCTTAACATCACCACTCACAGCATGGATTCTCTGTGATCAAATGCGAAACCGAGGCCAGCAGAATATAAGATGGCGAAACAAACTAGATAAGTTCAGAAAATATCGCCCATGATAGAGAAGTCTGGCGAATCTTGAGGAATTTTCTTGACCAAATTCATATGTACTAAGAATAAATACTTTGCCAAAAGGCCATAAGAGATCCAGTCGCTTTAGATGCAACTAACTTACCTCATAAAGCTTCTTTCGGTATTCATCCACAGTGAGTTGAGTTTCATCACTCAAGCATGGTACAACATCACAGCCAAGGACTATTTCATCATCAGGATTATAAAATCTGCCAAAGAATAAAACAATTGTTTCAATCCATTACACCTTTTTCTGTTCATTTTCCAGTTATCACTTTCTATTAGACAAAAAATATTTAAAAAAAAACAGTAATATGGATAATAGTCCAGGTCTTTAAAAAGAAATATGATTTACTGATCAATTCCTGTCCAGACCAACCAAATTTGACATGCCTACTCAATGGACCTTGGGTAAAGTTTTAAGATGTAAAGAAAAATATAAAAAAACCCATATTTTTGAGGGTTTTAGAGGTGGGGATGGGCAGTTCTATTCACAATGTAACTATATTACCAAAGTAGAAACTTACTTTCTGTCATATTTTCTCATCTTATATACTTATCCATAAATTTTTTAATGGGTCTAAAGTGAAAGAACCCCCCCCCTCCCGGAGATCAAAAGTGTAGGGATACTTTTTCCTCCCAGCAAAGGGTCAAAAGTGACAGTAGATGTTTTTGCCCTTTTAATCTCTTCTCTAAGGCTGAGTGAAGTTGACCGTCAATTTCTTGTCATTTCTACTCCATTTTCCAGGTTTTTGTACCTATGTAACAGAAATTTGGCATAGGGGGCATATGAGGTTACTTGGAGTCATTCCCTGACATTTCTAGCTAATGGTCCCAGTAGTTAGTCACAATTTTACACCTATGAAACTGAAATTTGGCACAAAAATATATTCTTTCTCAGCCATTCAAGGTTACCATGAATCAATATTACACCTAGGATGCAGAAATTTTGCATAAGGGTAGATCTTTACATGGTGAAAGTTGTAAGCTGTGTGAGGTTGATTCTGGAGGTTATTGAAGGTCATTTCCGGACTTTGTAAAAAAGACATAAGGACAATCTCTCAAAATCGCTGACCTTTACCTGACTTCTCCATACTTTTCCCATGGATAACTCTGTATTAGTTGTTCTAGGGTTGGATCCCCAACCAACATTTCTATACTGGCACCCAATGGAAGAAACCCTTAAGTAAATATCAAGAAGCCCTGTCAAATAAGTGATGACATCAATCGTTCTTTTTTGTGGATCAGAATATTTCTTCCGTTACAGATACTTTTTCATGGTTACAGAGAGTGAATAATTGTTTTTTCATTTGTTGGGTTGTGCAAGAAGAAATATATCAAAGAAAATAATTTTCCTGTTTGGATATATTTCAAGTTATTTTCTGGATATCCCTGCTAATATCCTCTAAAGATGTTAGGGGAATGAACTTTTTTCAACTGAGCCCCTGCTTTCTGAGCCCTTGTCCTACTGTGTAGGGGACTGGTGCAGCCAAATCTTCTGACCACCATTACTTCCACTTGACCTTGTGCCACACTAAGGCTCTGCTTGGTTAATATCGACTGTTGAAAGTTAAGACTTACTGAATTACATAAGGGTGCCGGAGAGCATCATCAACTGTGATTCGTTTTTCAGGGTTAAAATGTAGAAGCCTGGAGACAAGGTCGACTGCTTCACGTGGAGCATTGGACAGGATATTTGACAGACTCTTCTTGGGCCTATTAATATGAAAAATATTAGGTACAAATAAACCGGTAATAAAATGAAAGAAATAAAAGGTCACTATGTGGATGTGCATGTATGAGGGCTTGTGTGTGTGTGTGTGTGTGTGTGTGAGTGCGTGTGTGTGTGTGTGTGTGTGTGTGTGTGTGTGTGTGTTTATATCCCTTGAAATTTGATACAAGATGTGAGGGAATGGGCATTTGAGGAAAGGCGAAAAGAAAGGAAAGGAGAGAAAAATGTATTAAAAGTGAGAGGGAAAAAAAAAAAAATGAAGAAGACTCTCTGGCAGAGATATAGATGAATGGACAAAATGCATAAAATTGGGTAAAATCTAAAAGATTTTCAATTTCTAAATATTAGAGATACAGACATGATATTTTGGATTTAGTATAGGAGCATCAGTGATACTTTTCAGTATCAGAATCTGAGAGGGTGACCAGAAGACCACCAGGGGATTTGATTTGGAATGACTCTTGTTGAATAAGTGGAGGCTTGCTGCCACTTTGTTAGTCTAAAGTGTAAGGTGACAAAAATGAATAGAATTTTGTACATATACATATACATATATATATATATATACTTGTATATAAACATGTATAAGAGTGTGTATGTATATTTGCATGACTTTGCTTTGTAGATGACTTTGGTTCTCCCATAAATTGATATATCTCAGTTTTGGCTTAAAGAGGTCAAGACACTTGACCCCAGTTTGTGTGTGCGAATTCTCAAACTTGATACACTTTTCAGATAAAAGACTGTTGCCAGCCTCTGATGGTTCTGGGCCCAAACAGCATTCAGATAATCATCTTTTGAAGACCCTAATTAGTTTTGAAGATCACATGGGAAAAGAAATAGTGAAGCAAAGATTGCCATATGATGCTGTGTAGACAATCAAACATGTAACATTTGTTAGCTAATGAGATTTTTTGGTAGGCAGTAGTGAAAAGTCATTTGAAGAAATGACAAGCTTTTTCGACACAAGCCAGCAGTATGTTGCTTCCTGTGGAAGCAGAAGTTTAATCGATCGTAAGTAAGTAGAATGAAAGGATGATTGGCAGAGAGGAAGGGATAAGTAGGAGAAAGAGTAGATTGATTTTCAGAAGGGTCAAACCCTATGTTTTGTTCTTCAGAAAACTAGCAAATCACCTGTGGTTATTAGGAAAATACGTAACCTGAATAGAGAAAAAAATTCACCATTCACCAAAACACTTGTTTTCGGTCAATTTATTGAGCAAATGTAAGAATGCAAATTATGGTTCTATTCACAGCTACCTGTCTAGGAGAACTATGCAACTGAATATAATACAGAAAAAAGATATGCTCGTTCCTTCTCTAACCCTTTTTCTCTTCTTCTCTCATGTAATCTTATCAGACAATTGTTTCTCAACCCAAACATTCTTGGATTTATATAAATCATTGTTTCTGCTGTTTCTGTTCTCAGCAACCCATTGGAAACACAACCAACTTTTCTCTCAAGGAAGCACATGAACATGGTAATGCTACACTCACTGAGGTCTTAATGCTCTATGTTTGCAATTATCTGTAAGATTAGCTTACTCACCATTGTTTTATGACAAGCACCACAGATATTCACTTTTTAATTCTCGTACACGTTTACTACAGCAAGACATTCTTGCTATCGGCTGTGAGATTAACTTGATATTGCTCTACAGAAGGCTACACAAATAGTAATAATGATAATCTATCTGCCCAAGCAAAAAGATTATATTATTGACAGTTGTCTCCCTTTGTTTCAGTCACATTCTGATTGGTTAATTGTTACTTTTCTGCTTGTTTTTCTCTAAGAGAGGGAGAGAAACAAGCAGAAGTGTAACTGTATGCAATGATGTCCAGCTGTGAATGACAGCCAGCAGTAGAGTATTGGACTGGTTGGGTTAGGGAGAGGATGACAATGTGAATAATTCAGAGGAAAGTAAAGAATGAAGAAGGAGAGGTTTGAGAGAAATAGGGGTAAAACTAAATGGAGGAAAAAGAAAAGAAAAAAAGTAGGAGAATCAGAGAGAAAGGAAGTCTGGGGAAAGACAAAAAAGAGAAGAAATTAATCTTGTGAGAGAGAAAAAAAAAAGGTTACGAGCAAAAAGTGCTAAGGATTTAAGAGAAATAGAGGGGCAAACCGAAAAGGAAGAAAGATGAGGAAGGCGAAGAAAAGGTGATGGGGAAAACGTAGAAGAAAACACATCAAGAGAAATGAGAATAAGGATGGCAGTAAAAAAGGGTACTGTCTGGTTGACTTTAGTCAAACTAGCTTTGTTTTGAACCATACAACAGAATTTGCCTACTGTCTTAGAAATCGTAAAGAAAATGTAAGCATTAGCCATGTCCATTTATTTGGGTAAATCCAGCAGTATGTTGGCCTCATATATATATATATATATATATATATATATATATATATATATATTGTGAATTATTTCACCATATTTTATGCTCTATGCTCAATGTTTGTGTATAGAACATTTTATGGAACAAACCAATCATACATCTTATATTGAATTACTGATTTGTACTTTAGTATATATATATATATATATATATATATATATATATATATATATATATATATATATATATATAAGCACCACACTTGTCTTACCGATAAAATGTATATAATACACATTCTTTTCTATGGATTGAAGGCTGAATACGGAAGCTTTTCAGATCAGCAAGAAAAGAGTCATGATGACTTGCAATGAGCTGTAGTTTAGAAAATGCTTTTGCAAAACATACGTCTTATCAGCAGGGGTGTGTAGTATCTTTTTTTAAATGCCATTTTCCCTATCTATTAACCATAACGAAAAACCAAAAAGAAGTTAGTATTACTAGCAAAAAAAAAGAAAAGAAAAGAGAAACTCCTCTCACTTGATAGAGGCCTTCTCTAAAACAGATTCTCCATATGCAGACTGGATACTTTCAATATCTAAAATAGAAAGAAACAACTTTTCATTAAACAAACTCTTTATACTCACAATGAAGTAATTTATAAAAAACATAAACCTCCTGTAAGAGACAAATTGATAGAATGATACACCTGTAGTCAATTCAAATTATCATTATATAGAAATTATAAACAGGAATCTAATAAATAAAAGAAGCATTGAAAATTACCAAGCTGAATATCACTATGCTGATGTCCCTGACTTCCCAAGCCCCAAAAGTAGTATAGACATCCAGCAGACCCAACACCTGAAAAAGTAGTGCAGACTGCCCTCCATTCTATAAAACCCCTACTTCTGTCCATTTCATTCTCTTCCACTATATTTTGTGGCTCTGAATGGTTGTATACATTCTTCTGACCGTGTGGAACAAACAAATCATTAGTATTTCTGATTACATATATTTCCCTCTCTCAATTGTTATTTTTGTGATTTGAGTCGCAATACTGATATCTTCGTGAATGAACATTTATTCCCCTTGAAAGTATTCCATTTGACCAATTACTCATTTTGTATGAAACAGACATCTATGAATATTTATATGTATGTGTAAATGTCACAGTTTCACAAACAGGTTATCCAATTGATCTTGTACAATCTGGCTTCATGATTAAAAATGAAACATTGTTTGATTGAAGATACACGTTTTGATTGTAATTCTTTTGTTTATATTCATTGTCATTTTGACTTAATTGATATGAAAACAGCACTCACACAAAGACATAGAATATTTGTGGGTCACTCATGAATATTCAATCTCTACAAAAGATTCTATGGGAGAATTTATCATGGCCCAATCAAACCAATCAATCGAGATTAATAATCATTCTTATGGTGGTCACACATCAACCCATCCATCCACAATACACCTTCTGTCTAAGGTAATTTAATAGAAGAATGAACAAATAGATTCAGAACAGAAAAAAAAAAAATGTCCAAACATTCAAAGCATTACAGTTCAAAAAATGATATTGTGAAAAAATTTATCATATAAATTCCCAGTAAACACCTTCAAATTGCCAATCAAGAGAAAATTCTAAATGAATATTGAGATTTGATGTCCTTGTTTTGACATAGCTTCAACTGCAAAATATCTTTGATTTCTAGGAATGAAAGACTCCTGCAATATATGTCTCTGAAGCCAAGCACGAAATGCATCTGTTTGATTGTGGCAATCGTATTCAAAGCCATATGATTAAAGGTCAGCCAACAAAGATATCAGGAGATACTACTTTGTAACAATAACCTGATTGAAACCATACTGGGCAGCACAGTTGTGGGTGTTGTTATCTTCAAGATTTTTTACTTAATGGTTACAACCTATGATTTGCAACAGTGATTCATCAGGGACTTTAGCATTCTTTGCTTTGATTTATTAACCAACATCTTTTGGTGGCAATTAGAAAATTGGAAAAAAGAATGATTGATGAATAAGTTACTTCTCTCGCCTTCTGTTGAACAGATGATCGCAAAAAAGTCTGAATTTAAAAAAAAACAAACTAAGCGACAAATTTAGCATAAGCTTAGATTATAAATTGAACCCCTTTTAAAACCTTTGTTTGGAGGGGAATTTAAAAAAAAAAAAAAGTTTTCTCTAGAAGTAAATGTTCAAACTTTCAGCCCTCTAGCTCCATTGATGTAGCCTGTATGCTGGATACATAGATAGATAAATAAACAGATAGATGGATAGATAAGCAAATAGATAGCCAGCCATACAGAATCATTTAAAAACTAAAGAAATTTATGTTGACTAAGTTGATAGATTGGTGGATGTTTGCAATAAAACAGAGAAGTGCAAATATATACACAATGCTCATAAGCAAATGATGGACATTCATAGTTCTTTTCCTGTTGATGTGCACATCTGTACATTTATATAAATATTATGTTAAATCCATCACAAGAATTAAGATGAAATCAACTTACCATCTTTTGTTGGTGGGTTTATTATGCTCATGATATGTTCAATTTGGTTGAGAGTCGATGACCCAGGAAATAAGGGTTTCCCCAGCAACATTTCTCCAAGGATACATCCCAAACTCCACATGTCCACACCTTTTGTATATCTGATGGTTTGCAAAAACATATTTGATGAAAATAATTTCAATTTTGACACATAATGGCTTATTCACAGCAAAATGTAATTGTTTCCAGAACAACACCAATAATACCTTAGGGCACTGTACAATCATGATACAAACTATTCTACCCTGGTGTCTGCTCATCCTCCACCTCAAAGTAACTCATTTGATTTTGATCTAATAGTACAACATTAATGGCTTATTTTGAAAGAATTCAATGTGCTTTCTTTCAAAATACATGACAATTTAGAGCCTGAAAATGATGTGAGTTTAAATCAGGAACCTTACTGTCATGGAATCCTTCTTAGAATACACAGGATATTTACCAACAAATACAACAGTGTGCGTGTGTGTGTGTGTGTATGTTTGAGTGTTTATGTGTCTGTGTGTGTTTGTATGATTAGGTATAACTAATCGCAATATCAAAGAACGCCAGATACTACTTTTGTGAACAGAAACTTCAAGTCGAGAAATGAATTAATATAACTTATAATCTCATATCATTATCATCATATTTATATAAATATGCATTTTGCAGACCATTATGATTGTAGCGAGTTCAATTTACACCAAGTACCCCACACTTGAAGCATTGTGCCTATGATAAATCTATATTGGGGGCACCTCACGATAAAGCAATGGTTGACAAGCTATTCTCGCAGTTGGAAGTTCAATTCACACTGTGTACTCCACATTTGAATGTTTGTGCTGAACTAAGGTGAGCTTTGTAGATATCAGTAAAGTAGACCATAGCAACAAAGATTCATCTTACACAATAATTTCTTGGTTTCATGTGTTTGTTTTCGAGCAGTGGTTCTCAAATGAGGTGGTGAGGGTACACTTGGCCCTTTGTGGAAGAATATCCCAAGGGGAGAAATTTTAGCCATGTGAGGAATCGGGGAGGAATTTCACTTAGAGGAGTGCATAATAGAAGTTATAATGGTACAAAAAACATAAGATCCCAATTCAAAATGTGAATGGGATCGGGGAAAACTTGGAGGAATATGATCTGGAACTCTCAAAACCACTCATGTAGAGGTTGATAAGAGTTGATTTAAGTCATAAAATCAGGGATCAATTCTATAAGGTTTATACTTTTGAAAGAGTTTTTTGATTTAATACATTTTTCTGCTTTTCGTAAGAAATAGTTCAACAATTACCCCAAAACGAAACAAATGTGGTTTACTTAACCAGATAGTATAGACATTTATATTTACTTCTTGCACTATAAACGTTCATGGAAGCCACTCACCTGTGAGAAGCCAGGAGAATTTCTGGAGCTCTGTACCATCGTGTGGCAACATATTCTGTGAGATTTGGGTTTCCCATTTCATCCTTCCCAATTTGGGAGAGAGAACGGGCCAGGCCAAAGTCGCACACCTTCACCAAGCAGTCTGTGTTTAGCAGAATATTGGAAGGCTATGAAACAGAGGATTGGTATTAACATATTTTGTTGAGTATTGCAAGCAATCATTTTTTTCTTTTCTCTCCAAAAAATGAAATATTCAAGAGTTTACAGACTGAATATTTCAATAGGTAAAATTCATATTTATATCAGGCCATGTTTGTATACTAAAAAGGTTTATAAAGGAAAAAATTTTAAATGTCATTTTGCTGGGGAAAGGGATAAATAAAAGTCTATAAAAATAACTCAGTTTAACATGTATTTTATATATAACTTTTAACAGATCTAGGATATATTCAAAGGGAGATAACTTAGCTTAATGACCAACATCCCATCGCGTATATTTGAATAATTATTCGTAATTATTACCTATATCTTTCTAATTAAAAGATGTAGATCTTTATAATACCTAAAGAAGGCTGTAAAATGAATCGGCTGAAAGGTCATGATAACAGAAGCAAGATAAAGAATTAGTCCAATAGCCTGGATAATTCTTGGAAATTTTGCATACTTATGAAAATTTCAAAGTATTTTGTGAAATTTGTTTCTCAAGAAACATTGACACTGATAAAAATTTTAAAACATAGCATACTTGCAATATGGACCAAGGAAAAAAATTTTTCTTTATTTGTGAGCTGATGTTTTCGATTGTAAATTGAAAAATGGAATAAGCAAACAAAATCAAATTCTAATAATCATAGCTGCATACAGTATTTTTGTACTAAGCATCTTTAAAAAAGCATGATCCAATTTCTCCCTGTTTTCTATTTCACAGTCTCTCATTTTGCCTTTAGCAAATCAGAAATGAGATGAGTTGAGAGGACATTCCACTCTTTATAATTTCTCGCTGAGCAAAAAAGCAACAAATGGATCTGTTGTCAATTATGGCAGAGTTTGTTGATGGGATATTAAGTTGAAACATTATCTGACAAACACAGGAATGATATACATGATAGACATAAATACGTACACAATTACCTTTTGGTCCCGGTGGATGACATTTCCAGAATGTAAGTACTTAGTAGCTTTTAATAATTGGTACATGATGTAACGCTTGTGAACATCCTTCAGAATGTTTCCTCGTTTTATGACATTGTGAAGGTCAGTCTCTGACAAGGAGAAAAAGAAAAGAAAATAGTAAAATTTTTTCCTCAGAAATTTTCATTTTTAAAAGAATATTTCCAAAGGTTCGGAAAAGATTATCCTCAGATATTGAAATGTAGTCTTGCTCTTAAACAAGATGAATAGAGGTATACCTTGATTTGTACTATTAATTCATTCCACAATTTTCTGTACTGTTCAAAGCCACACTGTCTAAATTCTTCTTTTAATTTGATCAGTTATTTTTTTCAGTTCAAGATTGGATCAATTTTACAGCAACACCATAAGCATGTTACTACAAAACTGGCATTAATCAAAACTGCATTATTCAAGGTATTCCTGTATATTCTTTCATATCCTGATGTGTGCATCATGATGTCTAGCAAAATCTCACTGCTAGTTTGAGCCTTTTTGGGTACCCTACAAATTTGACTTTTTTCAATACTAAAATTGGTAAATATCATTGTAATCTACTGTCAAGAAATGGTTACAAAACTAATCTTGCAAGTTATTGAAGTGAGTTCAATTCTTATATTAGCCTTATAACAGATTAAGCTAACCATAGCAAATATCCAAATCATGTGTTCAAGTAGAATGGGATCCTGTGTCCGATGCAACATCAAATTTTTTATAGGCATGAATATATTTTATTTTTGTGTACAGGGTCATAAAAAAATCATTATAAAGTCCATGTGCAGTTTGAAATTTTATCATTTCATAACTTCGATTCAATACAAGATATAATTAATCCGTAAAAAGAGTAAGTGAAGAATCTATCACATTTTTTGTTATGTTTAGGTGGGCAACACTTTGGTCCTTGGCTGAGTGCACAGATGCTTTGATCCCAGGCAGAAGTACCAATCCATATGCAAATAATCCTGTCATTATTGATGTGTGCTATGCTAGTAATATAATAACTAACCAGAAATATTATAAACAAATTTATTGTTAAACTATAATAAAATAAATGAATCATGCTCCACAGTACTCTTTACAGATAGAAGTTATTAAAATTCAATTCAAAGGACTTCATATTATCCTAACTTTACTTTGCATTGAAGACATGAAACTATCAGTGCCAGGACATAAAACCATTTTTATTGTTAGTGTTAATATATCTTTTGTCTGTTCATCCTTTGATACACTCCTGGATGAATTTATCTGCTTCCTGTCATATTCAGTTGTGATGTTACCAATTATCCTCAGTGATCCATTTCCAAGAACATATTTCCTCTCACACATCAAGTCACCCACTGAGTCACTGAATGTCATTATCATCTAAGCCGCACACTAGAAATTATGCACTACTTTATCCAATACAAAAAATAGTTGGAAACCCTTTCAGCATGTTTTTTTTATTTTTGTAGTGCGAAGGAGTGCTAAATTAGTGTAGATGAGCTTAGATATTTTGGCCATTTTCTGTCTGTTTCTGACAATTTTCACGTTGTTTTGGACACTTTTGGCTGTTTTTAGTTATTTTAAAATAGAATTTAGTGCTTTTTTAGCAACACTGAGCACTTCTACTTGCAGCCAGCGAACCTAAATGATGTTCCCCTGACTTCTTGCTGTACCCTGGTGGCAGGCCTGATGACACATCTGCATTTATTTGGGTAAAAATTTTCATCAATTGAATGGATTCTATCAAGATCAATGATGGGTGTGACAGTTATTTACTGTCACTACTGCCTGGCTGGTAAGGTAGTTATGGGAGAGTGGCTTGCCCAAGTTCTCACTCGCCCACTTGCTTCTCTGTCAATGATTGTTGTAAAGATACCCGTCAATAGCACAGAGGTCAGCGAAGTGGATTCATGCCTTTCCCAAGGGCATCAGTGTTAGGTGAGCAGATGCAAATCATCCAGAATTCCAATTTACTGATAATTGTCAACTTATCACACACCTCCAATGCTTTAATCATTTTCGAAACATTTCTTCAGCTTTTTTTAAAGAATTTTTTCAAGGGAAGAAACTATTTCACATGTCTTTACCAACAGTTATTTCCCTTCAAAATGTTAGCCTTCCTTTCATGAGAAAGTAAATTTACATAAATAAATTTAATTTATTTAAATAAATTTTGCGACGTTTAAGCCCTTACAAATGTAAGATTTGATACTAGGCCTTTCCAGACTAGTTTCTGTGACCTCCATGTCGTTCTAATTTGCCATGTTCTAGCCTGGATAATAGAGATGAAAATTAACAAATAGGAAATTGATAATGTGACTTAGGGAGATGGCAATCAGATAATTAGAGCTTGATGACTTGAATAAATATTGAAGGAAAGTCTATAAGAATTAATGAAAACAAAGTGTGTTGGTCATGTCTGACAGTTGCTACGGAATGTTATTGTTACAAACCCCTGCAAAATCGTTTAATTGACCCAAGAGGTTTAGTTTAAAGGCAGAAAATAAACCCACGATAATTCTAGGCAGTCAAATGGGGCACCCTCCAGAAAGATATGGACTGACAAATACTGATGGATAAATTGTCTGTGAGAAGAGGGGGACTGCTGTTTATAAGAACATGTTTTGATTATAAGTATTGGCATGTCTCTAATATGAATTAATGGAGGGTCATTGATATCTAGTAAGCTTAGCTTGTTACGGTACAAGTCCAAACAGAAGGAAGTAGGGTTGCATTTCCCTCTTGGATTAAAATACATCTGCCCTCTGGTTTATCTCACTTGGAACTTTTCTGTCACTTCTGCAGTTCTTATTTTTCTTTTCCAGTTCCCTGAAACATGGGACCAAACCAAGAGACTGGTCCCCAAACTGAGAAGCATGCAACATACACATGAGAGAATTATGCTCAAACTCATATGGAGACAGCACAATATAAAAAAAGGGAAAAAACAGGAGTCCGAGACATCATAGAATCTATTAGAAAACTTAAATGGCAATGGGCAGGCCATGATGCAAGAATGACAGACAACCGATGGACATCACGATCCACAACATGGATTCACAGTGATCACATGCATAACTGAGGCAGGCAGAATACAAGATAGAGAGACGAGCCAGACAAGTTCAGAAAGTATTGGCTCTGCAACACCAACGATAGAGAGGTATGGTGAATCATGGGAAAGGTCTATCTCTAACGACAGAGGATAAAAAACTGATGATGATGATGATGATGATGATGATGATTCAATTATTTTGCCCAAATGATTCTAATAAGAAGAGAGTTCATGTAGTCTTACCCATGAACTCAAATATAAGATAAATATCTCGGTCATTTTCAGCTCTGATCACTTTATGAAGCTTTATGATGTTTGGATGTCCAGCAAAGTCTTGAAGGAACATGATTTCTCGAAATGTCCTCTGAAAGAGACAAAGAAAAAAGCAAAAACAATTAGGAGACAAGTGAGAGAGATAAAGGAAATATCTTATTGCTTCAGTTTCCATATTTTGAACAATGTTTCATTTTTCTCATCTTTTCCAGGGAAATAGTGCAACGTATCTTGCTATTTCTCTTTGCTGAGCACTTGACAGAGATATATTTTGCAGTTAATAGTATTTGATTACTATCTTGTAGAGAAAATTCTTTTTTTATTATTCTACTTTTCAGAGTGTTGTCGTTGTCCTAGTTGTTTTTTAACGTAACATTTCAATTGATATATTCTACTGCCTTCCTTTGGCAAATATCTATTGGGTAATCTTCAGAAGTCACTTTATATGCCTCCCTTTTTATCTCCTCAAATAGAATGGTGCAGTTCAACAGTCACAGGAATGAGCACCAGGGTTGGATGGTCTTTGATTTGTTGTGTCAACATGAGTGAGATCAGATGAGATCATTAATAGCTTTTTCTTTAAAGAATCAGGTTTCCAAGTTGTGAAAAATGTCTCATCTCAAGGCTTTTGGATAAGATATTGCATACTAGAATAATAAATAAGATTTAAAATGAAGGAAAAAAAGGAGGATGTGGAGAAAGATGGGAGGAAAATGGTAGGAAGGAAAGAGAGGAGAGTAGGAGGATAGAAAAAAAAGGGAAAAAACATGGAAGTCAAAAAAAAAGAGAACAAATGATTGAAAATTGGAACAAAGAGTAAAAGTAAATAGAAATGATTTACTTGGGCATCTGTTTGGTTACGGAAAGCATCAAAAATCTTTTTAACAGCCACGATTTCTCCTGTTTTTTTGTCAATTGCCTTCCATACAATTCCATAGGCCTGCAACAAATAAACAAACAAATCAATAAATAGCAAGCCTCAAGAGTTATTTTGAGGCTTAAACTTCTAAATTCAATATCCTCATTTCAAATTTTAATGCTTTGATGATGTTTCTTGAAAAACACAAATAAAATTGTATTTCTTGATACTCTGAAATTGAGATATAGCATTGTCATTATTCAAAGAAATTATTCCGGCTAAACAACATTGATGTTCTTGTAAGTGTTTCAGTCTGTGTGTTCTCTGGCATTCAAACTATGGTCTGAAGTTCACAGATTAATTATTAGAAACTGTCAAACAAAACAGTTAACATAGGTTTCTTCAGTCTTCAAGTTAGTCTATGTCGCTGGCTATTTATATGACTTCATATTTAATTATTTACTCCTTATTACATCCAGAAAAATGTTTTATTTGTTTTTAGTTGGGGATTCATTTTACAATGTAAGTTTATGCTAAATTGATCATCTAGTTTATGTCTGGGAGCATTCATGCTTGTTTTTGAAAATTCAGTCTTTTTTTTTGTGTTCACCACCCAACAAAATGCAAAATAAGTAACTTATTCATTGATCATCCCTCCCTCCAATTTTTTGATTGATTAACCCCAACACACGATGGTTTCTATTGAGTGACTAACCAGACATATTTTGATTATTCTTTGAATGTTTTCTACTAGTACCTTCATCCCCATTATCTCATTCTCTTCGTATCAACTTATGCATTTCCAATATTGTCTGAAGTTCCCAGATTAATAATTTTCATAATTCCATCAACTTGACAAACTTGTTAGCATGGATGGATTACATTTTGAATGTTGCACTTTCTGACCTTCTAATACCGTCTAAAGTTTTGAGATGAAGTATCGCCATTATTCCAGGAATGATTCTGACTCGTATCTTCACCTTTATTGTTTCAATATTTTGAGTGGTGCCTTTTCTGGCCAGTATGTTTGCATTGAGGGATCTTTGGGTCCACTTTTTTGTCTATTTTTCTTTACAACTCTTATTAGGAGAATTCAAAGATCTGAACACCGAAAACTCAAATTAGATTTAAGATTCATTTACCAGTCTGGAAATATCTGACATGTCTAGTTAGTCACTTAATAGAAAATGTCATGAGACCAATGTTTTCAGGCAGCACACCATGTTGGGGGTGATCAATTGAAAAACAGGAAAAATGGGAGATCAAAAAACATATTACTTGTTATTGATCATTCATTTTTCCTAATTTGAAAAAAAATCTCATCTTGTATTTTGTCAGGCAGGGATTACCAAAAATATCCAAATTTTCAAAAAAAAAAACAAGCATCAATGCTGATGGACATAAACTGGGAGAGTAATTCAACAAAAAGTTACATTGCAAATTGAACCCTCCACTAAAACCTATTTAGGGGAGAAATCTAGAAGAAAAAAATTTTCCAGGCATAATAAGGAGTAAATGCTTGAATCTTCTGCCTGTATGTGTGTAATATATACATACATTCATACATATATACATTGCTGACCAGACAAATTTAAAAACATACGCTGAAATTTTTGGTGAAAGTTTTGGTTGATTTGACCAGACCAAGATATATGGTAATTTTTGTGTGGTGCACATCTGAAGTAAAATGCTGAGTAAGAACAGGTTTTTCTGGTTTTCAGCGTATAAAGGAGTCTTGATAATAAAGTGGTTGCTAAGGGACTTCCTTTACAGACTTAACAAAGAAATCTTTGACACCTAGATCTGTCAGTTCTTCAAACTGGAGTGTTGTTGAAAGTCATAAAAAAAAAGATTCAAGGATCACCAATTGCAGTAAACAATTGGAAAAGATTAGGGAAAGGTACTTTTACAGCCAAAAGTGTTGCGTGTTCACACATGCTGATATTATTAATATAGATAACTCTTATATAAGATTTCACTAAAACATTGAGTTGAGAAAATTGATCGCAAAATATAATCAAAACCCAAGATATACATATCCCACCTAACGAGACTGTCATCATTATATCATTTATCTTACCTCAACCCGCTCGGCATTTAGTCTAAACCATTGGGGCAACCATTACAGATGATTTAAAATTTAATTTGTTATTTCATGACCAATTACCAATCATGAATGAGAGAATTTAGGACACTGAAATTTGAATAAAGCAGACAACAGAGGCATTTGTTTCTCTGTTATTCAACCGGATTACAAGTTTGTAAGCGATTTGGGTCAAGATTCAGTTTACCAAACCACAGTAATTTTTTAACGAAATATATAACTTATTTTTTTGTTCTATAATATATCAGATGAATAAGAATATTACTTATTTCATCAAAAATATAATTTTATAACTATGTATTATTTAAATTAAGATATCACCTATTTTATTCAAAATCTCACTCATTACATTACAATAAGTAGAAAAAAAGATATTCTACATTCTATTTAGAGAGAGAGAGAAGAAAAGATGTTATGTAGTTTACTGAAGGTGTATGAGGAGTGAGGGAAGAAAGTATAGTTAGGTAGTTTAATAAAAGTGGAAGAAAGAAAGTTAGGTAGTTCACAGAGGGGCTAAGGGAAGAGGAGGAAAGGAAAAAATCATTTAGATTTGATAAAAGGATTAGAAAGGAGAAGCAAGAAAGAAATTTAGATCGTTTGATGTTCACTGGGGAGGTAGGAAAATGTCTGCATATGAAACTAATCAAAATTTGCATAACTTCTTGCTAAAATCATGGACTGGCAACGGAGATGGGAAGGGATAAGGGAGAGAAGATACAGGCAAGGGGTGAGAGAAGAGAAGAGGCATGAGGTAATGAATAATCTTAGTTTCTTTCTTTCTTCCTTTCTTTCTTTCTGCCTTGCTTTCGAGGCTAGTGGCTTAGGCTGAGTATGCCTTTTCTGTTTTTCTCCCTTCCTTGCTTTTGAGCCTTGTGGTGGATTAACCATTAGGCTGAGAAGACATTTTCTTTCTCTTTTTTGTCAGACTCCGATAATTGTGTTTTGATTTTATTTTCAACAATTTTAACAACAATGATGGACGATGGATGAATATGACAAAAAAATACTGACTGATTTATAGGGAAAACCAGTAAAAGAGTTGAAATGGGACACGTAGTTTTGGAATAATATTGAATGGAGAAATGAATTCTGTTTTTGTTTACTTTTTAGATTTTAATGAAGCAAAGGAATTTGACCTTAGTGCAGCCAAGCTTGTTACTTTTTTGGACCAAAATAAAGTCAGGCCATACATTCTTTAGATACAACATAAATCTCTCAAGACACTGCCTGTCAGTCCCTATACCAAATATCAATTTCTTCAGCCATATCGTTGATATCAATTGATATGGAACATGGTCCAGATCCCTGGGGAATCATCCTCATCTTCCTCCTTCTCTTACTACTGATACCACAACTAGTAATGCAAAACATCAATTTTCTCAGTTGTATCATTTTGGATTGATATGAAACTTGGTCCAGACCTTCAGGTGAATCATTCTCATTTTTCCCCTCCTGTTACTACCACCACCACCACCGCTATTACTTCTACCACCAACATCATCATCACTACTACTTCGTTTAGAATCCCTTTGAAATATGGACATTAGGATGGTGAACACATCGTTGAACTTGCGGTTCTTGTAATTCTAAAGTGATTAGAGTAAAACCAATAAAGCCTGACGATGTCCCATTTCCCAAAAAACTAAGAAAATTTTGCTATTTTATTCTGAGATAACATACATAAATGAAAATGCCAAAAAATATTTGTGCGTATTAGTGCGTGTGTGTGTGTGAGAGAGAGAGAGAGAGAGGGGGGAGGGGAGAGGGAGAGGGAGAGATCTATCTGTTTAAAAAAATTTTTTTCCTCTGTACTGACAAAAAAGAAACGAAATTTTTTTCGAAATTTTTTACTGATTTGACTCAGGGTTTCATTTTTCGAGCAAATTGTGAAGATCAAAGTCATAAATGTTGCTGCCTAACGCTTACAGTTTCACAAGGTGGTTTATTTTTCAACAGGGACAAGGGTTCACGCGCAGTAACACACACACACACACACACACAGACACAAACACACACGTGCGCGTGCATGCACACACACGTACACTTACTCATACAAATACATACACAAATATTTACCAATCGTTAAGATTGAAATATATGTTATATCGACCACCAAACACACATTTAGACACAAAATAGTAATTCTATAATGAAAAAAATCATAATCCAAGTAGAGGAAAAAAACAAACAAAAAACAACCGCACCCCCCCCTCTCCAATTGAAATAAACTACTCAAAATAACTTTTCTCAAATGTTACTCACCCCTTTGCCGAGTCTTTTTTTGATTTCATACTTTTTTGTGATATGAGCTTCAATTTCGGTAGTCATGGTTGAAAGATACAAATAAAAACTTTGATTTTCGTCCCATAAAACTGTGTTGAAGCCACTTCGACTTGGGACCGTATCACAACCTATGTGTCCTACTGACTTCTCCTGACTGACCTACAAATAATCCCTCTTTGTCTACCCACTAAACTGACATTCGAACCTATATCAACGACAACCTTTCACGAAACTATCAAGAATAATATTCAAAATAACTGGCCGGTAACATAGCTGGAAATAATTTCGTGCTACTTGAATTCAATCGCGATTCAATGAACAGTCGGATGAATACAATATGAACGTGAAGAGGCCTTGTTTATAGTTTGCCTAGCAACGTGTTTTGAAAAACCAGTTGATCATAAATGGGGATATTTTCCGGGTCGTTTTTGGTGACACTTTATTGTTATATTTTATGGAAAACAAGATTAGAAGTGAGTTATATCAATTTTGAAGAATTGGTGTTCATTTTTGTATCAAAGACCTTTTCTGTTGACCAGGTGAGGCTAGCAACGGACCGGTGTCGAGCATAATAGTTATCAACAATGTTATAGACCGGCTTTGCCGATTCCAACAGGAAATATTTGAATACTAATAAGCGTTAACTATTTTGCACTATTCATTTCTTATATGTATCAATAAATATAATCATGAATTCGGTACACATGTTTATATCTGTGTATGAATATAAATATATATATATATATATATATATATATATATATATATATATATATATATATATATATATATATATATATATATATATATATACATTTATATATATATATATATATATATATATATATATATATATATATATATATATATATATATATATATATATATTTATATATATATATATGTGAAAGAGTTAACATTTATTGGTATTCTGATATTTTGCCTTCACGGTAAAGAGCTGTCTCTGGTTCGTAAACTAAAATATCAAAGGGAAGTAATAAATAACGCTGACACGCGGCTGCTGCTGCTATTGCTACTGCTACAAACGTATTACGGAATAAACGAAAACCAAAAACTGGAACATTTCAAACTGTATTTTATTATATTTAATTATAACGGACATAATTTAGGGTTAGTATTTGGGATAGGATTAGTTTTAGGGTTAGAGTTTAGGGTTGGGGTTGCAAGTAGCAGCAAACTATTTTTCAAAGATATACACTGACAGATTGCAATAAAAAAATTCATTAAACAGTTTTTTTGTTATCTCTAACACTCAAAATATCTACACATCATTTTACAATTATGGAAGAAATATTCGTTGTTACCTGCAACCTCAACCCTAAAGCCCTAACCCGATACTAATCTTAATGCTAAAACAAATCCCGATCCTAAATTATATCTTTCATTATTCAATTTAATTTGATACTTTTTTGAAAGTTCAAGCTTTCTGTTTTCGTTTATCTTGTGATACGTTGGTGGCAGTAAAGACAGTCGCATGAGTTTACGAACCAGAAACAAACGATTACCATTTTGCACTAAGCTTAGCTTGGCTCGGCACAAAAACCAAACAACACGGTTGAGAACTTTAAAAGGATCATTGGCTCGTAGCTTAGGTTTAATATAGTATTCTAAACGCAACCATAACCGAAATCTTGTCTATTTCCCATTGTGGATGAACACTGAGGATATTTACTTGCAGTGTACGTAATTTGTAATGATTTTTACTTTAGTTCTTAAGCGAGAGGGAATTTGAAATATACTCCGTCATCTATGTCAAACCCCACCCAAAACCACTACTGTAACAAGAACAACAATAATCCTCTAAAAATTTGGCGAGTAGAAATTAAGATTCCCCTATCGTGATTCTGAAATCACGACCAACGGATTGGTAGGCTTAGTCGAACTGACATATCTACGAAATTTATCAAATAGATACGCAAGAGCTTATTGCATTCTAATGAATAAATAAATAAATAAACAAGTAAATAAACACATTTATACAAAAAAATATATTTTTATAATCTATCTATTTATCATATATACAATACTAGTTGCTGTGATCAGCTTCAGTCGGAATAGAAGTTGGGGTGGACTCTGACCCTGCAGCAACCAGGCTTGTTCAAATAAGATTTTTTTTCCGATGGAAGTACACTTTGAGAGTACGTGCCTCTTTCTTGGGAAAGCAATTATGTAAAAAGTTCAAACTGACAAACTTTAATGAAAATGGAAAATACAGAAGAATTTTCGTGACCTGATATGATAAAAACTTTTTACCTGTTCTCTTGTAAATCATTTTCGAAGAGTAAGAATACCTTTCTCAAACCTGATGATTATTATGCGTATTCAAACTGTGAACATCTACATGTATATCTATATGTGACCACGAGAGGTAATTTCAAACAGAGTTTGAAATGGGATAACACATTCATAAATATATATATATATATATATATATATATATATATATATATATATATATATATATATATATAATCAATGATATATATGTGTATAATTAATGAGATACATATGTATAATTAATGAGATACATATGTAATTTATGATATATATATATTTGAATACATGTCTGTGTGTGTGTGTGTGTGTGCAAATAATGATATATATATATATATATAATCGATGATATATATATGTATAATTAATGAGATACATATGTAATTTATGATATATATATATTTGAATACATGTCTGTGTATGTGTGTGTGTGCAATTAATGATATATATATATATATATATATATATATTGAGCTAAACAGCTGCCGGTAATGCAAAGTTCAAATAACTACTTTCAACCCACATTTTCATCTCGTTTATTCTCGGTGTTTTCGTCTCTTCCAAGGCAACAGCTTTGTATTAAAGAAATGGACATAATTGGTCCGATAGAATGAATTATAAATTATATAGGAACTTATCTGGAATGATTTCCCTTCGTTATACGCTTAATATATCACTCAATTTCGACAACGTAAATAGAATAAACAATCAGAGTTCTTGAATACAAAAAGACACATTGAAAGAGACAAATAGACTGAGAATAAACGAGATGAGAAGTTGGGTTGCAAGCAGTTATTTGGCTTTTCCATTAGCTTAATGGTAAGAGCATCGCTATATTGAGGCAGCTACCATGTATATATATATATATATATATATATATATATATATATATATATATATATATATATATATATATATATATATATATATATATATATATATATATATAATGAGGAAATGGATATATATTCTGAAAGCGTCCCTCGTATTATTGCACGTTGCTCGGGCCTTTGCCTTTCCGTCCGCCTGTTTAGTTCAGTAATAAATACGACGCTACCTTAAAGCAGTTACCTTATCGGTCGCAGGTTCGATTCCTGCAGCAGCTCGATTTTGCTTTGATTGTTTATTCTATTTACGCTGTCCAGGCCGAGTTACTCATCCTCAGTCGGGATCAATTTCAAATAGAGCTTCAAATATAATAACGAATTCATAGATATTGCTTTGAATCAACGCATCTTGAAATCAGTTTACCTTATTTATTGCTTTAAAAAATTTTATGGTAAGTTCTGTCTGATATTTTTTCTAATATCGAACCAGAAAAATGCCTGCCTAAAATCAAATTTCTCTTATCTATATATATATTTAAGAAAAAACAAAACAAAAAACAAAAACAAAAACAAAACAAAACAAAAACAAACCTATCCCGTAAATATCATACATGCGCTTCTAAAATACAAGATGGACAACATCTGGGGGTATCGTTGTGTTTAGGATACTAAACTCAATCTAAGTCCATTAGCATTCTCAGAGCACGTCTCTCTTACTTACTGCTATGCTCCCAGACTAGGTTATTTTAATTATTTCTAAACTATAATATACCCTTCTAAAATGACGGAGTTATTTATGTATGGATCGGCTCTTAGGAGCCCAAAGCTATTTTATTAGGTAATTTGTTTCTAATAATTCGAGTAACCTAATTTAAAGTTCTTTTCATGTCTCAACTCATCCCAAGCTATTTTGATACGTAATCGGACATGAACTCTCAAGATTTTCCGTGACGTAATCTATGACGTATTTCGTTATAATAGGAAGATAAATAAACCAGTGTGATTCGTCAGCGACAAACAAACAGACAGAAAATTTGCATATAAGCTCATCACATGGTTAGATGTATGTGATGTCGTTGTTGAGTCTGAACAAGATGTAATTAGACGTGTTGTGTATCTCATCTGTAACCTACCTTCCAGACACTGTTCAGTTCGTTAAATAAATCCTGTACGTGCGTATGGCACGTTAACCTAAGTGAACAAAATACAGTTATTTCTGAGACTGTCAATGATGCTCTCTCATACTATCAATTGATTATTTTTGGAGATTTGCCATTACTAAATTTATGACGAAAATACTTGAAAAATAGTACCATAGCGAATCAGCGCTAAACATGGTAGCACTAAACGCTCTGGCAAGCCTACGTGAATTTCAATTGTTACGAATAAATTTAATATTTCTAGATGTATTTTATTATTTATGACTGCATTTTTTAAAAAGAAGTTATATTACCACAAATGAGATATGATTTAGTCTTTGTTTCTGAACGGGTTGCTGCCAAGGGCCTCATAATCTAGGTGGGCCTCGGTCTACCCCCCCCCTCCAAATACTATTAATTCTATTTCATTAGTAGCGATAAAAACCAGGGCATTACTTAGGGAAAAATAATGTGAACGCACAAATCCAAAATTCGGGAGGACTTACTGATTTTAATGACATAATTGATAAGTTAGCATCCAAAACATCTCGAAAGAAACTGTTCTGATTTTGTTTGGTGTAATGTTGAAACGTAGCAATGAAATTTTCTGAGTGAACGTATTATGGACCCTTCACTTGATACAACTGGGCTAAGGGAGGTTACTTGTCAGCCGGTCAAAGGGACATAACTAATAGTACCTTGAGGCCTACAGCAGATACTAGAAGTAAGGACATCCCAGGTATGAGGGCGCTTTTTTTTGTCTTCTATTTCAGCAACTTCGCATAGCTTTTTGTGACTTTTATCGTTTTTTACACAGTCAAATATATTTATCAAACGGAAATGAATAATAACTAAATGAAGGGGGTCTCATTTGGAATTTATGATTAAGATTACCCCCCCCTTTTTTTGAAAAGATATTCACTTCTATTTCAGCAGCTTTGCATCGATGCATAGGTCTTCAAAACTTTTACCGGCTCTTTGTACAGACTTTCACAGTTGATAGATAATATTCACGAACGTGATTGAAAGGCAGGGACGCCAGTACCATTGCAGCTCTTAGTTCAAGATCATTGTGTTGGGACGTTCCTCTCACGCCAACGAAACAAATGATTTCGCGTTTTCTATTTCAAACATTATCATGGTTATATTTTAACGTTTTTCTTTTAAAGAATTTCAATTCAATGTTATTCTTTCCTATTCACGAATGTAAAAGGACGGTTCATAATCCATGCTGAATTGCTTCAACAAACTTAAAACGAGTTAAAGTAAATTAAAGTTATTTAATCGGATGAAATTTTTTTTCCACGGCGTGAAATGCGAGTAGGGTTAAATTTTAAAATTGAAAACGGGGAATTGTTTCTGTTCCATCGATATCAGAACAGATATTACACTTTGACCCTGAATTAAAGTCTGCAATGGCTCTGGTGTTCCTGCCCTTTAGTTCAGTTCCGTTCATCTCATTCATTGACTGTACATGGACAAAAACGTCCGTACAAAATCCCGAAAACAATTATGAAAAGCTATGCAAAGTTGCTAAAATAGAAGAGAATATCTTTCAAAGGGTTCAAATATAATCACAAGCCTCAAATAAGACTATCTTCAGTTATCATTCATATCCATTAGGTAAATCCTAATTCTTCCCATTTAGCTTTTTTTGCCAGTAACAATGCAAACAATAACGTTGACTTGAAGAAAAATCCAATGCTACGTTATAAATAATGACAAAAGAATTGGAGAAAGTTTTGGGCTTTTTTTAATTACTAGCAAGAAAAATGGAAAGCTTAAGAATAATTTAAGAAATGAAATTAATCATATTTTAAAAATAAGGTGTCAAATATTTTTCAGAAGTACATGAATGTATCGACACTCGGCAAATCGTTACATAATATCGATAAAACTCACGGAAGCCGACGTAAAGTTACAAAAATAGAGGATTGTATCTCTAAAAAAGTGTAATTTAATCAATTGAGACTGTCTTTAGCATATTATCTATTTCTGTTCGGGTCCGTTTGGTCCCATTCGGGAATCAGGGCTGGACAGTTGTCATGTTATGATCTATAAGGGTATAGCACCCTCTATACTCTTAGTTAAGAATTAAATACGAAACCCTTATCTAAGATAGATTTCGAAAACATCACTTTCTTCGACGACCCTTATAAAAAGCCCTGAACACATGTAGTCAATCGCTTATTGGCGCCGGCACTTGTAGCTGGTTCTGGTTACGACCTGCTGGCCCCGGCACTTTTTGCCGGCAGGTTACGCTCGCTCTCCCCCTTCTAAGATTGGCCCATTTCAGTTCACCTATATTGAGACATCTCACATACTCAACTGTATCCTCACCACGTGCTCCAAACACGTCTATACCTCTAACTCACATGAATGAAATGGCAATGCTTTTTACTACACGATGGTCATGATGCTCTGTTTCCCAATTTTCTTTACTTCGGGAAGCACCCATGGATTAAACTCAATGTGTTCTCCGCCATACATGGTCAGTCCGTTGAGTGCCTACCAGAGTCAGAGAATAGCCTCCAAGTCACCCGCATAACTTGGCAACTTCTACCTCTCGCTATCTCTTCTCTTCTCTTTACACGATCGAACGAATCAATATTTTCAATAAATGTATTTCATTTTCATTCGTTATTTGTCATTAATGTTCCTGTATTAAATGAACGTTCTATTTGTCCATCCAAATACTTGTATTTGTCTTTTTTACTTTGTTTCATCATTGTGCCTACGTTCATACTTGGCGTGCATTCTCTTCATACATCCCCCTTCCTTCTTCCACTTCTCCAATGACGTTGACGCTAACACCAAACCAAAATCCTACATCATCTTCGTGCCACTCATTCCTCAATGAGAACATATAAGAACCACACATATGGCCGAGGAGACCAGTTATCAGAGCTTTTGCGTTGGAGCCGAGAAGGGATTCCCGAAGTCCAAGGGGATAGCCGAATGGCTCGGGTTGTGGTAAGGAGTAAGCTGCGATGGAGTTGAAAACGGAGTCTTCATCATCATCATCATCATCATCATCATCATCAGTCTTTTAGCGTCCGTCGTTGGACATAGACCTTCCCCAGGATTTGCAACACTTCTCTATCATGGGCGTCGCGAAGCCAGTACTTTCTGAACTTGTCTAGCTCGTCTCTCCATCTAATATTCTGCCGGCCTCGGTTGCGCATGTGATCTCGGGGAATCCATGTTGTGAGTCGTGATGTCCATCGATTACCCGTCATTCTTGCAACATGGCCAGCCCACCGTCATTTGAGATTTTTAATGGATTCTATGATGTCCCTGATTCTTGTCTTTTCTCGGATTTACTGTGCTGTCTTGTGGTCTCTCCATGTGAGGCCCAGCATTATTCTGTCATGTGCACGTTGCATGGTTCTCAATTTGCGGATCTGTCTCTTGGTTGGGTTCCATGTTTCAGCTCCATAAGTGACTATTGGGAAAATGTAAATGTTAGGAAAAGGGGAACTAGAATTTGGAAAAGCTCCATCTAGTAACGCAGAATAAGAAGGAATGTCCCAAGAAGAACCGACCTGACATCATATTAGGGAAAGCGAAGCTTATTTCTGCGATCAGTGACATTGGGAATGATGAAAGCTTGTCGTTACGGTGGACACAAGACACAACAGTATCAGAATTTCAGATTCGAGCATTTAATTTAGTATTGGCTCAGTAATAGAGTTCTGTAGAAACTTCGAGTTGGCTCATGAATTCAATTTAACACGCTGGAATGATCTTCAGTGAGTCGAAATAACTTATGTAGATATCCCAGATCAGTTACAAAAATATTTTAGGGTCATCTTTTCATAATGGTGGATTTTCGCTGTGATGCCCTGGTCAGAAAAAGTTATGTTGTATGCTGTTATTTTGACTCACATAGGGTCCTTCTAGCATGTCAAATTGTTTTTTTTTATCAGTCAACTAACAATTCCCATGGAGCCCTATAACAGCGCCAGGACTAATAGTGAGTGTATAAATTCAAATGACTTAATACATTGTAAGTGTCTTGCTTGAAGCTTTAGAAAAGTTCCAAAAAAGCGGCATATTTTCCAGTGGAAATTCGTAAGTATACTTGTATGCTCTTTAGTAGAGTTCTCACAAACAGAAAGGTTTTCAGGAGTTGACTTACTGGATCTGTCTCGTAGGTTTATCCATAAATTGATTGCTCAAGAAATATTTGTTAAATGGAATCTTTTTTGAGTGACAAAATTTCTTGCTGGATATCTCTGGTAAGAAGCATCAATCTTCAGTTGACTCTGCTCATATTCATGTCGATGTGAAAGTACGTGTTGAATTAGAGTCGTGTTGACTTTTGAATGACGGAGTTTGTGGAAGTATGTTGGTTTAGCTACCTGATTTTTTTTTCGAACAGTGTATCTGCGGCACTGCTAAGCTCGGGTATTGCCCAATCGTCACTGAAAAAATAGTTCCATAAGTTCCTCAAAGAGTCTGAGATAAGTTTCAGGGAGTTGCTGGCTGTTTGAATTGCAAATCTCGGGTTTTTTATTGATTAGAAAATATTACTTACCTTTTCCCCGATTGCTTTAGTAGACTTTATTTTATTTCTAAGGGAATTTACTAAGTCCTTTTGGAATATTTCAGTTTAAAAGAGTAGTTTCGTTGGGGTTTATTTGTGTATTTACTATGGGTGAATTAGGTTTTAAAAGATTATGTCGCGCCAAATTTCTATTTAAGGACGGTCTACCTACCTCGCAAATCAGCATTCGAAATTCTGGCTTTTATCTGGACTTGAACATCGGCAGCTGGAAAGTGAGGAAAGCACAACTGTTTCAAGCACGCGAAAATTCGGTAATAAATAAAACCATTTATACAACTTGAATCACGAGTGAACAAAACAACAGAATATTATAAGGTTTAATCAAAGGTTAAGGGTTATTGTAATTGTTTGCGCGCTGCGTAAGTGTTAAAAGGATAAAAAAGGGCGTAGCGATGTTGTGTAGATAGCGTCTTTACCTTGAAGGCCGGAAGCCTAATGACGAAATTATTTTGTCAACCAGATAGGATCAAAACGGTACCTTCCGACAACACCCTGAAATTGTCAGTAAAAACAGAATCAAAGCGCTGCCGAAGACTGTTATGGAGATCACCATTTTGAAGCCTGTCTCTGTCCAATATTTAAACCAACATTACTAATTGTGAACTCAATTTTTCCTCAGATTGACGGCACGTGATTATACCGCTCACCTTTTTCCCGTTTCGAATCTCAACACTCGTACCGAACTAATCAACCAAATTCAATGGTTGTTTATAATTCCCGCTGATCTTATAAAAATTCTATCCATTCCAAAGATTGTTCAGTTATAACAAGCACATGACAAGATATTTTGCTGCTAAGAACACACAAAAATATCCCATTCATGAGCAGTTGAGTATTAATTGGTGCCAATAGTAAAATATGAGATGGTGAGACGGACTGGTCAGTTTCAGAAAATATTGGCTACACAACGCCCACGATAGAGACGTGTGGTGAATCCCAGGGAAGGTTTATGTCTAACAACGGACGATAAAAGACCAATAATGATGATGATTGTAAGCTACGAGAGGCGTATAGTTGGTTAGCAGCACGGAAATAGGACTTGGTAAACGTCATTCAAATCCTTGCTGGTTCACTTCGCACTCATTGCCCTAGGAAAGCTATAAATCCAACTCTCCCAATAGGTCAAGTCGGGGATTACTAATTCTGTGGATACCACATAATCGAGTACATGTGGCGGATTTCTTGGAGCAGCATGGTACCCAATCGATCTGCTAGATCATGAGATGATTTGATTTGATTCTATGAAAGGAAGCTGATGTAGCGCTTTGCTCGAAGGGATAAAACTTTGTACATAGAATCACAAAAGATAAGTGAACACTAATAACGCAGGTTTGGATAAATAACTGTTAATTAACGGAAATTACAATACAAGTATCCTTTACTTGTCTGTTAGATAAGTTACTTACAGTACCTGCTGTTCCTGGGCAGTCTTCCATTAGCACTTGGATGGTTAACCACTTAGAAACACCTATAGTTTTGTGACTAAGCAAAACCCAGTAAATTAGTAAATAACTCGGTAAATGATATGATGATACCCTCGCCGCTTTGTTTTGTTTCAAGATCTAAAAGAGTCTTTCAGTGGTGTTGTTTGAGACGTCTAAAGAGACGAGGGTCCGTCACAGAGAAGAACTTTGCAACACAAATAGAAACTTGGGATGAAGAAAAACGCTGGATTTAAAATATGACAAAATTGTCCGGTTTTTATTACGGCAGGATATAAGCGTCTTTCCTATTTACGATCGGCCTGTTATCTACGGGGCTATATTTCGCGAGAGAAGTCTTCAGTCAAGAAGCATTTGCCGAGCTTCTTCGGAGTCTTCAGACTGGCCTGCTTCTCAGATTGAAGAGATTCCGTCTTGGACGGGATCTGATCTATTATCACCTGGACATCCACAAAGTCTCCTCGCCGGTCTTCGGTCTCAAAGGGTGTGAAGTGTCTCACACGGTCCTTCGGGCAACTATATCAAATGACCACATGCTTGCTGCTTGTTTTGGAAGCCTTAAGAGTGAGTTAGGGCATATTTGCGCAGGGTTATATCATTAATGAATTTCAAGCCCTAGTAAATCACTTCTTATGTAGTATCTCATATTGGGCTGGTCACTTTCGGACCAACCCCTACAGTTGCTATTTTGTGCTCTGATTGGCCCGAGGTTTCTCACCATTTCTCAATTAGAGATGAGGGATGGGGTTTCTTGCCTATTTCATTTCACTATCCATCCGTAGACAATCAGCGGCTTCTGTTCAAACTCCCCTACGCGAACGACTTTTCCAATGTAAATGAGTTTTTGCCAATAAATTTTTGAACAGGGGTCCATGTCCCCTAGATGGGAAACAGACACTATCCAACCACCCTCGGCTTATCAGTAAATTTCGTGTCAGCAGAAATAAACTTTTCCCCAGCGTTGATACTTTATAACTTAGGTCTCCTCAGATGAAATGCAGGAATTTTCCGACCACCTTCAGTTAATCTAAAATAATCAAATCTTTAATTTCTCTGGGCCAGCATAATGTTGAAAACACATCAAATTTCAAGCCATTTGTTTCCAAAGATCAGATATAGGGTGGTCATAAACAGCCTCTTATTACTTTTCGCATTCCTGTTTTTTCTTAACGCAAAATCCACTTACGTTTAGAACACTAAGACTTCATTTTTTCCCGAAATAATGTCTTTTCTGCCCTCACTGTCTTGTAAAATCCAAACTAATGGGATGGCTTTCTGGATCCCCGCATCACACCTTCTATGTCAACCTCTCTTGTCTCAACTGACCGTTTATACTAGTCATAGTATTACACTGATGACAATAACTCATTTCAGAACCGCAAACAATAATTCAGTATCGTGAAAGGCAACCTCTGATGAGCAAAACGTGACTTAAAAACAACGATGAGAATATTTGTCCGAATATTTTGTGATACAATCTCAAATGGATAATTTAACTACGTTAGATATTTCTAAACTGACAATTTCGTGAGTGAGTTAATTATTAGATTAATTATTCTATTTTATCCCCGGGACACTTTGAACAGCTAATATGGTTGAATAATTTGAGAAATTAATCAAGGGGTTAATCGAATTTGAGACACTCCAAACGTAGCTCCCAGAGCACTCAGATGATGAATTGTTTTAGCTCAGGTTCAATGGTATGTCCTTCTATAAATGAATTTTCAGGATTGCAACTTTATCGAGAAGATTTGATAATTACATGAATTATTTATACTTATACCTACATCTTTGTTGTTTTCAGTTATTCGAATTTCGAGATGAAGTATTTTCATTATTGATTTTTCACAACTCTTTTCTTCATCTTATCGGGAGAATTTTATCGCAACTTTTCAAGTCGAAAAGACCCAGTTGTTGCATCGGGTCATCCTCGAGTACCGACCAGTGTAGTGTGGGGCACCCAGTGAGAATCAGCATCATTGCAAAAAAAAAAAAGAAAAAAAAAAGTGTGCAATAGCAACTTCCTATCCAGGAGAAGCTAGAGAACAATACATCACGACCCGACATTTGAGCGCCGACTTTTCCGCACACGACCGTTCGGCGCGGAGAGAACGATAATCGGGCGAATCTCAGCGCAAAAAGACTGACAAAAACTATGGAAGTAAAACAATTTATTGAGATATAAACATTGAAATAAGTTTTTTGAGTCGAATTATTTTGGCGAATTAACTTATGTGTAGTTCAGATTGATGATTCATAGTTCATAGGAACTTTGAAACTATTCATTTATTTGTGGTGTTCGGGGTGTTGTTTTCTTTTCAAGTTCATTTCATCAACCTAAAAAGTTTAAATTATACCTGGTCTTCTCAAAACTATAAACAATTCATTTGATTATTGCTCAGTTCTTATTTGCTCTGGGGTGATGGAATTTCTTGTGAGATCGTCAGCTGTTTTGTGGTTGTTAAAAGACGGTTGGATAGCACTTATATCTGAATTTAACAAAAATCACACAAAATTTCCTTTTTTAATAAATCTACAATCAACAAAATTTTGCAATTAAGCCTGCAGGTGATTTTCATTATGATAGTTTGCTTCTTCTTAGTGGATCTGGTGTGATGATTGATTAAAGCTCTTGGTTTCCACAGAAGATGAACTTAACACACCTGAATACATCGACCTTTGACCATTTATTGAACTATAAAAATTGCAATGGAGATTAGAAGTTTAAATTTCCATTGTGTATTTACAGAGTCGATTAACTTCTTTTGATATGTATCAAAAAGAGTAAAGAAAGGAAGGAACAAGTGGACTCAGAAAGATGTGGAAAGGTCTGGGTTTCCAGAAGGTCTGCACAAATGTTGAGTTCTGATGAAAATAAAAGTCCATTCTTAGACATACAGTGAGGAAATTATGGTTAATTCAAAACTAAAATCTTTTTCGCATCATCAAAAAAATCATGTCCTAATCCTTTGAAAACTAACCTGTAAAGGTGCTCAATACCTGAAGTTTTAAAAGGGGTGTAAAGAGAGGAGTCAAAAACGTATTTTTTTATTTAGAGGTTAAAGAAAATCACTTTTATCTAAGCAAAAATATCTCATATTTTGAAGAACCAAAATCTTGATGGGATACATAGATATATTTATTTTGGAACAGATGAAAAACAGAATTTGCAGATCAATTTACATCCTTCCTGTTCATTCATTCAACTAATTCATTCAACTAATTTCTGCATGGGTTTCATACTATGATGTCATCATCATCATCATCAGTCTTTTAGCGTCCGTCGTTGGACATAGACCTTCCCCAGGATTTGCCACAAATCTCTATCATAGGCGTCACGGAGCCAGTACTTCCTGAACTTGTCTAGCTCGTCTCTTCATCTAACATTTTGCCGGCCTCGGTTGCGCATGTGGTCTCGGGGAATCCATGTTGTGAGTCATGATGTCCATCGATTGTCAGCCATTTTTGTAACATGGCCAGCCCACCGCCATTTGAGATTTTTTATGGATTCTATGATGTCTCTAACTCTTGTCTTTTCCCGGATGTGCTGTGCTGTTTTGTGGCCTCTCCATGTGAGGCCCAGCATTATTCTTTCATGTGCACATTGCATGGTTCTCAGCTTACGGGTCTGTCTCTTGGTTAAGTTCCATGTTTCAACTCCATAAGTGACTATTGGGAGGATGCATTGGTTGTACACCCTTCTCTTTAGGATTAATGGGATCTTATTATTTTTGAAGGTTGAGCTAGCTCTGCCAAAGGCTTGCCATCCTAGTGTGATTCTTCGCTTGATTTCTTCTTCTTTTGAGGGTCTCATGGAGATTCGTTGCCCTAGGTAGATGTAGTGGTCTACTTTCTCGAGTTCTGTGTCCTCGATTTCGATCTTAGTGTTCTTATCTCCAATGTGGTTGTTGCACATGATCTTCGTCTTGCTGAAGTTCATGTGTAGGCTGACTTTCTTGCTCTCTTCATTTAGTTAAACTATCATTAGTTGGAGGTTGTGTAGGTTCTCTGCGAAAACGGCTATGTCGTCTACGAATCTGAGGTTGCCGAGATACTCGCCGTCTATTTTAATTCCTTTACTCTCCCAGTCTAGTCTTCTGAAGATCATCTCGAGGCAGGCTTCATGACGTGCCCCAGTAGACTTTCAAAAGAGATCTATGGGACATATATATCCCAGCAGTTCTGGAGTAGGGCCAGCCCTTAGGTGATAGCGCATATGTCCAAAGGTATTTAGGAGTGCATGCCAAACTAAGAGAAAAAAATACAGCATTTACTCATGTATAAGTTGACTTTTTGTGCATTACAAAATTTTACGTATGACTTTTATTCACTGTTAAAAATCCAGTATCTGATCGGTACATCCCAAATAATAAAATGACTTTTTAGTCTTGGATACGAGGCCAGGTTGAGAAATCCTGTCAGGTAATCAAGTCTTTTTGATCTGATGTTTGTTTCAAACATTGAAAGTGGGTGTATCCAAATATTGTCCTCTGTATCTACTATTCCACAACACCTGAGGTGGGTAATATAAGCCCAAAAGCAATTTTGTGTTCAGTCAAATTTTGCCATCCACGTAACATGGTTTTATATATTGATTCATCGAAAAGTGAAAGATATGAAAAGTTTTGATATTGAATGTACTAGAAGGCTACAATTGAACAGAACAGGATGCCACTGAGCTCATTTTTTGCAATAAATTAGAAAATTCTGTGCTTAATATTGTATATGATTGCTCTCTTCAAGAATTATTCTAATTCTGTTAGATATTGTCACAAGCGGTGAGAACAGTTTTTCTAAACTTGAACTCATCAGATCCTATTCGCAATCAACAAAGAGCACAGACTGACCCTGGACCGGCTGAAATTTCTATTAAAGAACAAGTGATGTCTATGAATTTAAAAGAACTTGTCACACATTCTATCGAGACAGAGGCAAAGAAAGTAAATGAGTCAAATGTTGGAACCAGTTGATAATTGTTCGGATCAGTTTTTATGGAAATAAAGATTACTCCCTTGTTGTTATAGAAACAAAATTGATGTCACACCACAGGTAAAAACACCACTGAAGCCTTTTTTTTCCACATTGGTGATTTCAAACATGTAACCATCATTTTCATTTTTTTTGTGTGGAGCCATTGATGTTGACATAAAAATATTGTGCTATAATATAATATATAATCACAGATACATACAACAACCAAGAAGCAGGTTTTATTCTGTCTTTATACACCAACTTCTGAACTGAAGACTAATTTCTCAACCTTGAATTCCAGAAAAGCATTCTTTAATCCAAACTGAATGATTCAATCAGGAGATATTCATCTAGAACAATTGACAAATATACCAGTTCTGTTTATGAATTCATTTGACAAATTCAGAGCTAATAAACAATCTCATCTTGCATACATACAATCTGTTTTTTTTTTTTTCATAAATATAAAATGTTTATTCATTATTTCACAATATGAATATTTGTTTATATATCACTTAACTGAAATATCCAACCTTCTTTAATGGGGAGTAATGGGCCATGCCCTGCCACGCTGGCCCAGGACGTGTTGGCAGGGGGGGAAATACTAATTAGGAAGAGGGCTGTAATGAATCTTCACATTTCTCTAGTTTTATCCTAACAATGATTAAATGTAAAAAACAAATAGTGACCAAAGAAAACTTCGTAATAGACAGTCAATTCATCCAGATGAATAGCAAATTTTGAACTTTCTTAGATTAATAAGAGTTGCTGAAACAATAATAGCAAATTTCTGAAATTCATCAGTGACCGGCAGTATCATTTGACAACAGAATTTTTCTCGATTTCTATGTATGTTTCATAAAATTCTGTCCTCTTGAATATTTTATCGACCCCGAAAATTACTTATTTGACTCTAGCTGGTTGCGACCCCTAAATTGAGAAGCACAGATACAGTGTAATCAGAGGATGCAAGTATAGAGTCTTGCCAAGGGACACCCTTGAAACCCTTAGACTTGCCCAGCCCAAGAGGCTCAGAAAGTTTAAATCAATATAAAATAAATGTTGATGATACCTATTCCTTATTTGTATTCGAGGGAAAAAAAGATCTCCATTAAACTACCCATTGACTGTGGCCAAAAATAATTTTTGAATGAACAGTAAGAGGGAAAAAAAGATTGAAGTGTTTATTAAAAATGAAACACATTTTACAAGTAAAAGACAATAACAGGTAGTCTGTAAAATAGAATAAAAATACAATATATTTCTAGGGTAAATTTGGCCAACATTGATTGTACATTGTAAGAAAAGACCATTTTGGTGAGAATAACAGTTCTGCTTTTGGTCATCGAGAGAATCTAAGTCTTAATGGTTGGGAAGATTGTATTGGGCCAATCCTTCAAGTGGAGAGGGCCTCTTGTTTTAAAAATCAGCATTCAAAATCCTGGCTTCACATCTAGGCTCAAACACCATCTACCAGCGCCAACAAAAAATGCTCAACTATCTGACCCTTCAAGCATAGCCCATGATATCTACTAACAAAGCTTAGCTATTTTTCGATCTTTAAGTTACGCTCATGAAAAATGAATAAAAAACATGATTATGGCCTTTATATATATCTATTACGATAAAATCTAAACATTATGAAGTGGAGTTTAAGTAAAAAAATATATCAGACATATATTTTATCACTTAATAGCTTTTATATTGGATCGGGATATCGAAATGAGAAGAGAGAATCAGCAAATATCAATTTGTAGATTATACTAACAATATAATTTTTAGATAATATATTTATCAAAATAGGATTTTAAATAATGTTTATTGAATTGAAATTCAAACTTTAAAACATTTCAGAAGTCTTTGTGTGATTTTTCAAGTGTGCCCTACATTTTTAGCTATGAAAGGAAACGGGAAAAAAGAAGGAAAAATCTAGCTGTTTTTAGTCATGAAGGGAGGTAACTTTTTTTAGTATTCACAGATACCATTTTAGAGCCCGATTTGTAAAGATTGTTGATAATTGATAGTGAACGTCATTTAAGTTACGTAGGAAGAAAGTTCTTTCAAATGAAAGATAATACCAGAATATGTGCGATCGATTAACGAAAATGAATTAACAGATCATATCAAACAATCGTATTTATACAATATCGGAATCATCTAACATGAAGTGTTAGCAGTGATAAGATAAACATCATAATTCTTTTAAAACTCATTTACATACATTGATTGCACTATATATTCCATTAATCCACTTCTCTATCGCTAAATAATGCTTTCTTGATCAATGATACCTATCTTCAAATTTTTTACATTATTTTCAGGAAAATTTATGTTTTTAGATTACTTTCAACTCATTTTTGGATATAGAACTGTGATATATGGATGTCTTTTCGATAATGAAAGTTTCAATAAAAGTAAACAATTAGAAACTTGCGAGTAGTTCCATTTGAAAATGAATTGATTTTGATTTATAGTTTTGTCATAAATTAATTGTGCATCTAGTATAACTAAAATCATGTTTGACAAATGAGTACACAGGGAGAAAAACATTTCGTTAGATTAATAAAAAAAAAAAATTGGTTTTACAAGGTAAATAAGGTATTTTGGAAGTACCAAAAATTACTTGCAAAAAGTTTTCTTTTCAAGTATTCAAAATTTTCTTAACCACTTTTCTGTGAAAAAAAAAAAAAAAAAAAGCTTTGATGCAGTTATGCTTGTTTTACATACTATCTTTTTACTTATCTTTATTTATATATTATGGTCATGTGACACCACACTTTTTCTAGTCATAACAACAGGAGTATCACACGTCTTGATCTGCAATTAAAAATACAAATCGACCACACTTGATGAAAAGAAATCATGTGACCTTTCAAAGTGTCGAGATGTGTACTTAAGGTACTAGAACAGATATTTTCATTATTCTTCGCTAAAAAATTTCAAATGTTTTAGGGCAATTAGGTAGGATAATGATGGAACTAATAATGAACTTCATTTTTGAATTTTCAAATTAAAAAACAAAACAAAATGGCGTCTTCTGCTGATAAATATGAACATTGACTTAAAAATGACTGAATTTTATGACTTATTTATGAAAATCTGTTCTTTGGCCTTATTCCTTTCAAGCAAAAACTGGAGAACCAATTTTTTTGAATGTTAATTATTTCAATGAAATAGAGTCCTTTATTGGTCAATGGAGCTCAATAATTGGCTGATGACAATTATCTCAAAGTATCAAATATCATCCTAATTGGTCAACCTCAATTTCTAAGCCTTCCAAAGCTAACCTTCTAGAAATTTCTCAAGAGATTCACTAGAGATACATATATCTATATCCTAGCATATATCCTTATGATATATATACTGTAGGAGTTTCAAAACAGTCAAACCGTATTTTGGCCAAGATCTTCAAATTAAGACGTTTGGTTCCCCCCAAAATGGTGCACTACTCTTACACGGGGTCATCTAAAGAATGGTTTGTTTTAACAGTTCTAGTGAAAGTTTGATAGTGTACTGGCCAAGATTGGAAGGCTTATTCACAATGAAAAACACCAAAGAAACAAGTAATTATAGATAAAGTCACTGAAATGAGACTTGAACTTTGTGAAAGGGCTTCTGCAAGTGTTGTGGGAGGGTTAAAGTTTCTACAGAACATTATGAACAACATTTTGAACTTCGTAGATGTTATGACTTTACAGAATATTATGGAAATGATTTTTGAGCAGAGATAGTTTCATTTCACTCACCATAAATAATCGGGGTTTCAAATATAAATCTCTGGATTTGGTAAAAAAAGTCAATCTATAACACCTACAGGAATAGTTTCTGGATATTGAGCCTAGATTTGTACAGCACAAGGCCAGGAATATTGTGTATTTTACCTACTTGAACCTCATAGTATTTTAAAATTGTATATAAGCAAGCCCACCTGCAGGTTCTTCAGAAGAGAATGGTTAATCTCCAGAATGTATTTTCTTATGACGTTTTAGACCATAGTTAGTCATAAATGAGGATCCACAAATATCACAACTGAATGGTTTTTCATTTTTGTGTGATCGCATATGACGTTGCAAATCTAGTCTCCGTGGAAAGGCAGCTTCACAAAGTTCACAACTGAATGGGTTCTCTTCAGTGTGTGTACGCACATGTTGTCTAAGATATGAAAACCGTGAGAAAGTACAACCACATATATCACAACTAAATGGCTTTTCTCCAGTGTGTATTCGCATATGGCGCTTGAGAGGGGAATTGCCGGTGAAGGCAGACCCACAAATGTCACAAGTAAATGGTTTCTCCCCAGTGTGTGTTCGCATGTGATATGTTAGATGTGAACTTTGCGTGAAAGCTGATCCACATAGTTTACACCGAAATGGCTTTTCTCCAGTGTGTGTTCGCATATGGCGCTTAAGAGGTGAAGTGCTGGAAAATGCAAATCCACAAATGTCACAAGTGAATGGTTTCTCTCCAGTGTGAGTTCGCATATGGAATTTGAGTTCGGAACTAGTTTTAAATGCTGAGTTACAAACATCACAAGGAAAAGGTTTCTCTCCTGTGTGTGTCCTGATATGGTTCTTCAAACTTGAGCTGCAAGTAAATGATGATCCACAAATTGCACATTTGAAGGGCTTTTCTCCAGTGTGTTTCTGCATGTGAATCTTGAGTTGGGAATTAGTTCTAAAAGCTGATTTACAAATCTCACAAGGGTATGGTTTCTCACCTGTGTGCGTTTGCATATGGCGCTGCAGGTGTGAATTGCACGAGAATGCAAATCCACAAACATCACAAGTAAAAGGCCTTTCTCCAGTATGTATTCGCATGTGAACTTTGAGATTAGAATTAGTCCTGAATGTAGAACTGCAAACTTCACAAGAAAAGGGTTTCTCTCCTGTGTGCGTTCTTATGTGATTTTTTAGCCCTGAACTGCAGGTAAACGCAGCCTCACATAAATCACAACTAAATGGTTTCTCTCCTGTGTGTTTTCTCATGTGGACTTTGAGTTCAGAATTGGTTTTAAATGCTGAATCACAAAGTTCACAGGAATATGGTTTCTCGCCAGTGTGTGTTCTCATATGACGTTTCAACTGTGAACTGTTGCTATACACAGCTTCACAAATCTCACAAGCAAATTGTTTTTCTCCGTGAGTTTGCATGTGCTGCTTCAAATTCTCTTTGTCAAGAAATGTTGATCCACAATCCTTGCAGCACAGAGTTTCAGCCATTATACTCTTGATCAACTATTCCCAATAAGGAATTTTAAATGACAGATTTTAAATTAGTTAAATTACAGTTCTTCAAAACTAGTGATAGACATTTTAATCAAGTTTTTATTTTGACTTTTTTATCCAAGAATAATCAGAATCACTTTTGAACAGTCAATGTGTACTTTACAGAACAAATTTTCAATTTTACATCACAAAATATCTTCAAGTCCAGGTTGATTCGTTTTTTTTCTTTGGATATACCTGTAATGAAAAAAAAGTTTTCTTTTAGAAAACTACCTCATATGATTAAAAAACATTCAGATATAAATTTATGATAATTTGAAGCTATCAAACTATTGTACAACTAGAAAAGTACTTGCAACAAGGATTAAAGTTAAGCATTCAAACTGTTAAATTCAAGATTTGAAAGTTGACAAAATCTAATAATTAGTACATAACAAGCATCTCAGCTTTTTATTTAGTGTATTCTAAACACTACATTTATAAAGAAGCAAGTTTGATGCTAATTATCAGATACTCCTAGGTGCTTCTATACGGTAAAATGGTTATCACAGTAGTCTGGAAAATGTTTATTATATGAGTCTGATCACTTATTGCCTAGTACTGCACTAAATCAACTTTAGTAAATATAAATAACAAAATATCATTTAACAGGTATAAAAAAAACAGGTCTGGTAAGTCACTTAATAGAAATCGTCATGTGTATAACATCTTTTGGAAAATATGCTATGTTGGAGGTGATCAAATCAAAAATTGGGAAAAACGGTGATCGATGAAGAAGTTACTGTTCCCGCCCTTTGTTTGCTAGAGATCACTATAAAAAGTGTGACAAAACTAAGGGATCAATTCAGCATAAACTTACATTACAAACTGAACTCCCACTAAAAGCCTATTCGAAGGAAGAATTAGAAAAAGAAACACTTTTTGTAGACATAATAAGGAGTAAATGTTGAAATATTCAGCCCTCCAAAGGTGTGGCCTACACACATGATCAATACATAGCCAGCTGGACCTGATTAAAAACTGATAACATCTTCGTAGATAGTTTCTTATCGAGTCTGTTGAGAAAGTCATTAGAGACCAAGCTGTCAGGCTCTGATGTGTCTTCTATAATATTTCAGTGGACAAGAGGAATTAATTTGTGATAACCATCTCCTCTCCAAGTATGCTGTATCAACAGAAAGAATCTCTGACCGGAGTCTCAAAATCAGACATTGTCTTTTGGGTGCTGTACTGGACTGGGCAATCAGGGTGTTACATCTGGTCAACCATGGCAATTCTATTAGCAGAAGGGGTTATTTGGCACTGGCAGTACCAACTTCCCCTTCAAGTATACGGCAAGTAGTATTGGGTCATGTAGAAGGGAAATATCCCTGCCTTAATCGAGCCTATTGAAGCATTAAACACTAACACATTGGAAAGCTTTTTCAAAATTTTTTTGTGTCACCCAAGTCACTCATTTCCCAATATCTGTTAATGTAATTTATGTTTTACTTATACTTTGTTATCATGATACTCAGTGTAAATTCTCTTTTGTTGAGATCATCAGTTCTTTACCATGTAACCGTTTTGGGGATTGATTAACAAAACAATAAAACTAATATGGCACCACAGCAGGGTTGATCAAATACTATCTCCCTTTCAGCTTATGATTTTAATATGTAGCTTATGTCATACACGTAGTTTGTTATTTCATATAGGGTATCATCATAATGTATTGTATATGGATGTTATTTTATACTACACATCATTCAATTTTTTTGGGGGGAAACAGGGCTTACGTAGGTTACTAAAAAATTCATTTAATGATGAGGGATCAATAAGTATAACAACAGACATGACTCACTGTTTGTGTCACTCCAATATATATATATATATAGATAATGAAAGAGAGAGAGAGAGAGACTTTATTTAGATGAACATTTGATCTAAATTATTTTTGGCAATTTCATTAGTAAACAACATTTTTGGGGGGATTCAATGCTGTTCAGTGCTTCTTTTTATAAATGAATAGCCTTGTCATCAGAGTGGATTCCCATACCTTTTATTTAATGGAGAGACTATTTCTTCTCAATATTTTGATTACGATTCCATAGAAATAAAAAAAAAAAAAGGAAAGGAAATGGGTTATCTAATCATACACTTCCTAGCTTAAGAGGGTTAATTAGATTAAAAGGTGATCTCACACTGAAAGAAACTTTGGAGCAAACAAGTATGCCAGCAGTACTTGATATGCCTTTTATATTTCTTTCCATGATGCAACTCCAAAAATAATCCTATTGTCACTCAACCATGATTTTTTAAAAAGTTTTAATGAAAATTTCAATAAAGGTAGAGATTTGCATGTTTTGATGGCTATTTCATACATAACAGATATATTACCCTTAAGCACGGCCAATATATAATGATATCTAATGGGTGAAAATAGATATATTGGACAAAAAATGCATTGTATATTTACTCAAAGGTGCATTGTTTTAAAAGCAATTTTCTTAAGTCCGATTATCACTGTTTTTAGGGGAGGGGTAGACAAGGTGAAACCAAGTCCAATGTTAATTTCCTGATCAGGGGAGACAATTCATGTACATAACTTGCAAATGCCAATATCATGGGATTTGTCTATATCAGCACTGTTCAGTTTTCTTCATCGATAAATAATTTTGTATCTGAAAAAAATGTTTTGAATCTACGTCTCACTCATAAGGGAGTATTTTTCTTTAATTTGGAACAAGGACAACAACAAATATTTCACAGACTCAAAGTAAATAGGGGTTAAATAAAGTTTACTCACGGCGCAAACAAAACAATCTAAATTATAAACGTACCGATCCTAGAGTGTGGTCCAGAATTTGTATTTGGGGAAGATATATTTTGATCGAAATTCCAATAAAAAGTACGTTAAGCAAATCTCCGATTTCACCTAAGGTAATTTTATTGCTATGCGTGTTCATATCAGCTCAAGACAAGAAACAAACATAAAGTGAAAAAAAAAAAAAAAAGTTACTTGGACTAAATCGATAAAAACGGCAGTAAAAGATTCACTGTTAGTGTATTTTTTATTTCAAGTTAATTCATCCGTACTCACATAAGTGTTTTTTTTTTCATCTAAAAACAAACAAAATCAGGAAAACAAATAATTTGTTTAAAAAAAAATAAATCTATTTACCCAGTACATACATCGTTGGTAAAACCGAAACCTCGTTTTAACGGTTAATTGAATTGGTAAACATGAGGAAAATGAATCAAAGCTTACAGGATAGTCTAACAAAATTCAGTAGACAATTAAAAAAAAAATGAATATTATTTTTTTATCTGCACTGAACTTCCGTAGACAAATAAACGGATCAGTCGTCAACTGGAACCGGCACAGAACTTTCCTTCGTCATAAAATATAGAGCATAAAAGAAACTAGACCAAGAGGACCAAGAAGGCTTAAAGGGATGGAAACAGCTTCCTTCGTAATTAATAAACAGTGTTATAATAGGGGGAAAAATAAACCCTTTTTCATAATAACAATCATTACTTCGGGGGTGCTGCCTCTGCTACACAGCTACGAGCTCTAACAAAGCAATTTCAAGTATACGCCGAGTTAAAGTTATAATTTTGCTTACCTCTCAGTCTTCTGTCTCCCGATTTGTCTTTCCGTCAATACTAGGACACTTCAGTGATGGAGACAGCGATTAAGTAGTCTGCC